>JAMWYP010000499.1:0-177748 GCA_025563575.1 Acacia pycnantha | reverse complement strand
GGAACAAATGCGGCAAGCAAATGCTAGAAAAGACCCAGACAAGAGCACCCCGCCAAGGGATAAAAGCCAGTCCGAGGGTCGAAAGCAAGATCGCCGTGGCAAAGGTTTGGACAATAAGCCCTCTAGCAAGAAGCCGACTCAAGAATAAATATGACTATTATACCCCTTAAACGTGCCCCGCCCTGTGTTTGGAAAGAAGTGGCATCGACCGAGACGAGGAAGGTCGAGAATCCCCTCACGGCCAGAAACGGTCCAATACGGATCAGTCCCCCGTATCGCTTCTTTCCATGAGAGTAAGGGGCATACCACGGATCAATGCTATGAACTCCGAGACGCCATCGAAAAGTTCATCGAGAGGGGAAAATTGCGTCAATATGTAATCAAAAACACAGTGGACGAACAAAGGAAAAGCGAAAGCAGGATGACCGATGGGACACCAGCCCCGAAGGAAAAAGGATGGTAAAAGACGTAAGCTGGCTCGGGGGAGGAAAGCGGGTTTCCCGAGGCCGAATTTGATTGCAACGTGATCAGTGGAGCTTTCAGAGGAGGAGGCGACACGGCAAGTCAACGGAAAAAGTACCTAAAGGAGGTCCTCTCAGTAAGGGACCGACCAAAATTTAAGGAGGACCCCGACATGACCGGTAAATTAGAACGACCTCAACTCATGTTCACGAAAGAAGATATGATCGACGTATTGCCCGGCCACCATGATGGACTCGGTGATCACCGGAACCCCGGTCAACCGCCGAGTTAAGAGGATATTCATGTAACTGGGAGCTCGGCAGATATCATCATTTGGGATGCCTTTAAAAGGATGAACCTCGATCAAGAAGACCTGAAGCCTTGCAAAACCACTCCAGTAGGGTTTATTGGCGAGTTGTCCCCTCCAAAGGGGTATATTGACCTCCGACTCACCCTTGGAACGAAGGAAGGTTTCAAATCTGAGCGAGTTAGATTTATTGTGGCCGACTTCCCATCGCCGTACAACATCATACTGGGGAGACCAACGATTCATGAATGGGACATGCTCGCATCTACCAAGCATCAGAGATAAAATGGCGGGCAACGCCAACCTAGGTCGTTACCATCAAGGGCGACCAAAAAGAGTCCCGCAAAGGCTATGTAGAGACCATCAATGTAAAGGAAAAGGCAATGACGCCTCAAGCTCGGCCCTGAATGACAAATCCGGCCAACCAACCACGTGCAAGAAAAGACCCACAACCCGATCTATATGGTCGAGTTAGATTTACGCGAGGAAAAGGGGCTACCCTGCCCGAACCGTAAGGAGAGTTAGAAAACCTTATCCTCGAAGACAATCCAGAGCACAACACAAAAATAGGCGTAACATGACCCCCCGATCCGCGATTGAGAATGGAAGAATTTTTGGCTTTAAATCGAGATGTTTTCGCATGGAGCGCGGCCGAAGTGCCCTGGATCGATCCCGGCTTCGTTGTCATAGGTTAGCGATCCGGCCGGGTCAACCCCCGTAGCCCGTAAGAAGAGAAAAAGGGCCCCTGACAGCAAGTGGCATTAAATCGCATGTGGACGAGCCGCGAGGCCGGCTTCGTCGTGAAATACAATATACCACGTGGCTTTCCAACGTAGTAATGGTCTTGAAACCAAGTGGAAAGTGGAGAGTATGCATGGATTATAAAGACCTGAACAAAGCATGCCCAAAAGACGCCTATCCGATGCCGAACATCGACCAACTTGTAGACAACTCATCCATACAACCAGATCGCCATGCACCCCGATGACCAGAGGCCACTTCCTTCATCACGTAAAAGGGAAATTATCGCTATAACGTTATGCCCTTCGGTTTAAAAACGCGGGCAACGTACCGCAGGATGATGAATAAGGTTTTGAGGATCGATCGCCACAACATTGAGGTAGTATACATTGACGACATGATCTGTCAAATCCTACGATCCCAATAACCACATCCGAGATCTAGAGCAAACATTCGCAGAACTAGTGGCGCACCGATTCGGCTCTAATCCTAAGAAAGCCGTGCATTTGGAGTACCGCGTGGAAATTCCGGTTTCTTGCTTACCGCCGAGGAATCGAGGCCAACCCTGACAAGTGTAAGGCCGAGCTAGACATGCAGGCCCCCCGAAAGGAAGTGCAGCAGTTAACAGGCCGATCGGCCTCATTAATTAGGTTCTTGCCGAAGTCGGCAGAAAACGCTTTACCTTTCTTCATTGCCGAAAAGGAGACATCAGAAACCGGGGGAGGAGGCAATAAGCTCGGTACTAGTCTGAGAAGGAAAAAATGGTCAAGAACCCATATACTTCGTGAGCAAAGCATTACAGAGCTCGGAGCTAAAATACCAAAAGTTGGAAAAATTGGCCTTCGCCATAATAACAACGGCACGAAGATTGCGCGCTTACTTTCAGGCCCACAAAATAACAGTTCGGACCAGCCAACCAATCCGGCAGGTACTCCATAAGTCGGACCTGGCCGGCAGAATGATCAGTTGGGCCATCGAGTTATCCGAGTTCGATATGGCATACGAAGCCCGGCATGCCATTAAATCACAAGTTTGGCCGACTTCCTCCAGGAGTTAACCCCAACCAACCGTGATCTCGGCAACGTTGATCTCTGGAAGGTATATGTCGACGGTTCGTCGAACTCCAAGGGAGCGGCGCCGGAATAATCATAGAAAGCCCAGAAGGGGTCACAATCGAACATTCTCTACAGCTGAACTTCCCGACATCGAACAATCAGGCCGAATATGAGGCACTCCTGGCCGGACTCCAACAGGTTATGGACCTCGGAGCCCAAAGAGTCTCGGTCTTCACCGACTCGCAACTTGTTGCCGCCCAGGTAGACGGAGCTTATCAAGCTAAAGGCCCTCTCATGGCGAAATACCTCAACAGAGTGAAGGAAATCCAGGCTCAGTTTGATGAGATGACAGTCACACATATCCCGAGAGGGGAAAATGTCAGAGCGGATATCCTCTCCAAGCTCGCTAGTACTAAAGGCTCGTCCAACCACAGGACCGTCGTACAACAAAAAGTTGAAGAGCCGACCTGTATAATGGCCATATCCGATGCGGCCGACTGGAGGAAGCCGCTCGAAGATTACCTTGAGCGAGGAATTATCCCCCTCGACGCAACCGACGCCCAAAAACTCATTCGATGGAGGAATCAACGGACAACACATGGAGGAATCAACGGACAACACATGGAGGAATCAACGGACAACACATGGAGGAATCAACCCAAAAACTACCGAAAAGGCCTGCATACCCCAATGCTAAGATGTTTGGGCACTAATGAAAGCAGATACGTTCTCGTCGAGATCCATGGAGGAATCAACGGACAACACATGGGTGCGAAAGCGTTAGCAAGAAAGGCACTTCGGGCTAAGTTACTCTGGCCGACCCTCGCAGTGCACGCCAAGGAGTTTGTAAAGGCATGTGACAGCTTGCCAAAAGCATGCCAAAATCATTTGGTCCCCTCCTTCAAACATGGAATATATATCGGCCCCATGGCCCTTCTTTAAATGGGGAATGGACTTACTCGGACCGTTTAAACCGGCCCCCGGAAAACTTCGATGGCTAATTGTGGCGGTAGACTATTTTACTAAGTGGATTGAAGCTGAGCCCCTCGCCACCATCACTTCGGCCAGGGTCCGGCGATTCATCCAACAGAGCATCTTTTCCCGGTTTGGGGTTCCAGCCGAGGTGGTAACGGACAATGGCACCCAATTCACCGACAGAGATTTCGGGACATGATGGTCGACCTCGAAATCACACATCACTTCGCCTCGGTTGAACACCCTCAGTCAAACGGGCAAGCGGAGGCAAAGAAATAAGATAATCTTGGACGGCCTTCTAAGAAGATGCAAGAGGCCGGCACCTGCTGGGTTGAACAGCTCTATAATGTCTTGTGGGGAGTTCGAACAACCATGCAGTCGGCCACTCAAGAAACACCTTTCCGCATGACATACGGATGCGAAGCCATGATCCCAGTGGAGGTAGGTCAGCCATCGTGGAGAAGGCTCAGAACCTTGGAAGAAGGAGAAGAATCGAATTCCAGGGCCTTGTTGACCGAGATGGATCTCGGTGGATGAAGTCGTGACCACGGCTCATTGCCGAGACGTGGCGGCCAAACGACTCGTCGCGGCCAGATACAATAGAAAGGTCAAACCCAGGGAGTTCGTCCGAGGCGACCTGGTCCTAAGAAGGGCCGACATCGGTAACAAAAACGCGCAAGACGGCAAGCTGGCCGCTAACTGGGAGGGACCATACCGAGTCAAAGAGAAATTAGAAAAAGGAGCCTATGTTCTCGAAACCTTGGCGAGGAAACCTATCAAGAGGACATGGAACGGCGACAAGCTAAGGACCTACTATAGCTAGGCCTAGTCGTAGCCGAAATGCCGCAACGAACACTTCATGTCCGAGTTAAGCTTTAATTTTGTTATTTCAAGTTCATTTTTGGTTTCGTCATTTCCCTTCGCAAATGTTCCTTTCAAATGGTCACTTTATAAAGCTAATCATCTCTTGAATTAATAAAGGGTTTATTATCCGAATGTTCAATTCTAAGAGTACTTAAATGATTCGCTAAATAAGCACCCGACACCGTGGTCCATAAGCCCGATAACGGACACCGAGGCCCATACACCCGGTATATATTTTGATGCATCGAAATTGACACCTAAGTAAGAAGGCGAATAGTCATCCGGATCCTGATCAGGTCCACATGGTCAAAGTGTGTCTTGACGACGACCACGGCTGAGCATGTGACAATTTGCCCTTACCCTGGTTAAAATCCCGGATAACGACTCTGAACCCCGTAGCGTGGTATATTTAGACACCCCTATTCATGACACCTGGTTTCTGACACCAGAAGAGCACTATGTGGACTCTAACTATTTAAAGACCCTGGCCCGGTCTACAACTTGACTACATGCAGGACATGCATAAAGTTAAAAATAAACAACGAAATACTATTTGAATCTCCATTCATAAGGTTAATCGTTCAAAGTACAAACAAGATCTACATTGCAGATTACTAAAAAACCGGCCTCCTAAGCCGAAAATAAATAAAGAAAAAGAAAATTGGCAAATCTTTAGGGGCCGCCTCGTCCTCAGGCGCCCCACTACCAGCAGGCTCGGCTCCAGAAGCAGCCCCTTCCCCGGCACGCTCTCCACCGTCAACCTCGTAACGCATTCCACCGTCGACCTCGGCATCTGACGAGGGTTCTTCTTCAGGAGACAGAGGTGGAGGAATGAGAACACCGGCCTAAAAACGGGAGCGACATCCATAGCCGGCGAGGTTCAGAGTCAGGCCTGGATTCAGATATTCAATTTGAGCCAGGGCCATCTTGAAGCAGTCCGACGCGGTCCTCCTCACCGCATCCACCGCCTTCTCGTGAGCGATCTTCTCCTCTCCCAGGTCTTTCCGAGTCTGCTCCAACTGCGTGCACAGCTCGCCGCGCACCCTGGTAAGCCGCTTTACCGCATCCATAGATTGAGAATGCAAGGATTTCATCTCCGCCAGACTAGAGTTGGTTTCGGCAAGACGAGAATTGGCATCGGCCAGATTACTGTGGGCCTCTGCCAGGGCAGCTTGGGTCTGCAACAGATCAGCGTTGGCCTGCGTCAATGCCTGGTGGGTCAGCAGAAGATCTTCGCCGGCCTTTTCAGCGGCAACTTGGGAACTTTTAAGTTCCACCTTAAGACTGTCCCTTTCAGCCTCGGCTTTCTCCTTATCCGCCGCGAGCCCCTTAGCTTTCTCCTCAGCCGACTCCAATCCCAGCTTCAGAGCTCGGGACTCACCGGAAGCTCGAACATAATAATTATGGAGGTGCAGATAGGCCTGAGACAAACCGAGGGCCTGGCAAAGACTATTGGAAACGTGCTGCACTTTATGAACGTCCTCGTTTGAAAGAGGCTGAGGGCTTAAGAACCGACGCGGCGGAAAGAAGGCCATACCGATCTCTTCAGAGACGTCTCCGTCCCAAGCTTGGCCCCGTTTGAGGCCACTGTGGCGAGCAGCGGCGCCGATTGAGACAAAGGAGAAGCCGAGTCGAGGCAAGCACCTTTTTCCCCTTATCAGGGGATGGAAGAGGGTCGGTAGGGGGAGAGGCCCCGGTAGCAACAGAGGCTGGAACAGACGGAGGCACCACACCGGTGTCTGCCGCCAACGATGGAGGGGAGGAAGGTACTACTTCGAGTTGGACGGCCAAAGAGGGAGTAGCCGAAGGTGTAGCGACGGTAGCCCCAATCCTGGCCCGCTTCGCCGAGGAAGGCGTCGGGACCGTAGACGCCGCAGGAGCTTTCTTCTTGGCAGGCCGGCGCGGGCCGTTTCTTGGGAGCTTTCTCTCTGGTTTGCCACGGCGGCAAGGTATACGCAAGGTAGTCCGGATTCAGCTCCATAGCACCTGACTGTTACAAAGGCATCCCAGAAACAAAATTAAAAGAAGCTAATTGGGTGACGAAAATCAAGTAGCATGACAGAATTAATATAAAGCCGTACTAGAGGCTGAGCCGGACTCTACACTGGCCTTCTTGATATAGAAGGCCGCACTCTTGACACCGTGTTCGGCGACGTATGACGCCAGCCGAGCGGCGTACTCTCTCCTCCTCAGAGAGGTCCTTGGCAGTAAACTGGTATGTGGAAGAAGAGAAGTTATGATGATCGGAGGTCCAGTAAAGAGGGAAGCGCCACTCTACGCCGGGGCCTTCAGCACTCTTCAGGAACCAGGGCACTTCCCCAGTTATCGCGACAACTTTGAAGAAAGCATTCTTGAAATGCTTGAAGGAGTCGGAGAAGGAGGTCATAAGCTTCCGATCCGCCTCGGCACGAAGAGAAGTCAGCCCTTTCAAAGAGGGCGGCTCCTTACCCGAACGAGGGGTGAAAGGAGAGAAAAAATGAAGGAATAGGGCGGCGGTACATGGAATGGCAGGATCCATCTTCCCGCAGAGATACGCAAACGCCGCCAGATAACCCCACCCGTTCGGATGAAGTTGAGAAGGAGCCAGATGAAGGTAGTGAAGTACGGACATTTGGAACCCGGTAAACGGAAAGCGAATACCGAGCCGGGACATGTACTCCCGATAGAAAAGAAAAAAGTTAGGAGAACCGGGCTCCCGGGTGGCGCAGATCGGTTCACCATCCTCGGGGGGAGCAAGACAGCATCCTGCTGACCCCGGAGACCCCAGTTTTGCCACGTCCGCGTCCGTCATCAGCGAACGTATAGTTAGCAGTTCACTTGTCACCCAGGGATATTTGGCTCGCATCGACGGTGAAGGACTGCCGGAGTCTGCCTCCACATCGGAGGCGGAAAGACGAGGAGAAGACGTAGACTCCATTTTCCTACAAAAAGAAATGAAAGCCAGAATCAGAGCTAGACAGAATACCTGATTGGGACAAGTCACTAAGGGGACACTGAAGACGGACGGGCCCAGGAAAAGAAGGAGCCCCGGGAGCCGAAGCAGGCTCAGATGACGAGTTATGCCGGCATGAGCCCAAGACGACTTCGGCCATACGATCTTGCCCACTAGCAATGAGGGAAGAACTCTCGGCAACACAATCCCAGCAGGGACCGAGATACCCGGCTGGTAATGACTCCGGCCCGGACGGGCGGCGGACTTGGAAGGCATTTATTGGTTTGGCCGAGATGGCCTCAGAAACTGAGAAACTTTCAGAACCCACCCCGAAAGGAATGGTTTCCGACTGAGGAGATCCAGGAACTACTGGCCGAGACCCCCCAGCACTCCCAGTATTCGACCCACCACGGAGGGCCAAGGATACCTTCTCCTCCTCGGTCAAAGGAGTGCCTAATAGCCAATAGCTAAAGTAGGGATAACGCTCTCGGAGGACCTCATCATCATGTTTGAAGTTAGAGGCTGACGCAAAGATGAAGGACGTTTTCCCCTATCCATCAAGGGCTCAAACCTATACAGTCAATATCAGGAAAATGAGAAGGGGAAAAGGCTAAGACCACGATGAAGAAAACCAGAAATTCCTAAACTACGGGTTTGATCACTCAATCCACAAACACTCCGCCCAGACAAACCCAGAATACAGAAGCGCACCAGCGAAGAAAAGAGGAAGAGGAAGAACTCAAATACTAAAATACGATGTAAAAGTTCAAGAGGAGAGATGAATACCTCAAAAACTGAGATGGCGGAAGTTGAAAACCGCTTAAGTTGACAGAGAGTAAAAAACCCAGACTATTCAAAAAATTCGGAGATGTAGGAAGGAAGGAACAGACATCCTCCGGTACCAGAGAAACTCTACGCTGAAGAAGCTTTAGGGATACGGGAGAGGAATGAGCAAATGAAAAAGTAGAAGAATAAGAAATGTCAGCGGCTTATATTGTGAGCAAAGAAGGAGGGAAACTCAAAACAAAGCAACCCAACCGACGGGGGTAGCCACGACTTTTCACCTCAAAAGTTGAGGGGACGTGCAACGTACCACCAGAGCATTAAATGTGCACGAAATTCGGGGACGGCAGACACAAGGATCGGAGCGCCTCCCCAATCCAAGGAAGCCAGGTGTCCCAGGCAATCATGGCAGGAACGGATAGCAATCCCCAAGTGTCACCCCAGGGCCAAACCAAGCACCTCGGACCGTTACTTCGTCTGTTCTCACCACGGCACTCTTAGGACCGAAAGATATCACCTCGGTTTGCCCTCTCCGGCTGTTGAAACTCTTCTCGACGGCTCTCAAACCCTAGGCCGTCAGCATGACACTTTGCAAGGTGTATGGCGCCGCCCCGGCCCACCGAGCCCAGTGACGTCACCGCAAACCCTGGCATGTCGGTTCAACAGAACCTAGCACAGCGCCGACGCCAAAAGACGGGAACACCTCGGATGACATCACGATGACAGGATACACCCCGGCAGTCCAAAACCTTGAACTACCGGGCTGGGGGGCAACTGTTACGGATCCAGATAAGGCCCAATTGGAGTAAGGCCCAACCCTGAGGAGACGTGTCAGATCCTTCATATCTGAGATCCTGGAAGATCTTAACTACCCCTAAATATAGGAGTATCTCCGCATAAGGATAGGCAGTTCGGATTATGGGCCCGGAATCACGCCAAAGCTGCTCTGTGTAGGTTCTATAAATACCCAAGCAACAGCCTTAAGGTACAAACGCTCGAACCTAGACTATTTACCTACTCAGTTACACGAGCACACACCCCACGCCCTACCAAGAGCCTGGTTGTGTTCAGTGATCCCGTCTCCGTCTGTGTGCTTCCACATACGCACCCAGGCCGAGACCCTTGATCCAATATCAAATCACCAACCCATACACGCGGCTGGACATCTGTGTTCTACACCAGAATAAAAATAATAAAAGCAGTATCCACACTCCAGGTAGTAACCGCTTTACTCAGATATTTTTATGTGTTATGTTGTATGTTATATTTGCCATGTGTGTTTTTCTTGTGTTTGTATTGCCAAATATGCATACAGAATTGTGTAGTTCCTAGCGCTGAGGACGAGCAGTCCGAGGCAGCCTTAAGTGGCGGTTGTACGGGTTGTAGGGCAGTCCAGGGCTGGTCTAGTAAGGGCGGCTTTACGAGTTGTGAATCTAGTGAGTCCGAGGCTTGCCTTGGTAAGGTCGCTGTACGGGTTCCATGGATTATGATGTGTGGTTGTTATATTTTTCTGAATGCATATATGGTATGTTTGGCATGACACTATTGACTTTTATCTGGCATGGTTACTTGCATACACACTACACATTCAATATTTGAGTACTGACGGTTACTCTGGGGGCCCATAATGGACTCCAGAAGCTTTTGTTGATTCAGCGGGTCGTACTTGAGTGGTGGAGGCTTTTTGGCAAAGGTAGGGTGATGGTGCTGATGAAGAATAGGTAATGCCCTATCATATTCTGTATAATACTTTTTGGGATGACTGTATCTATTATTTTGATATTCTCTGCTGGATGACTGTATCTTAACCCCTCCGAGGACTTTACTTTTTGTTGACTTTACTTTTTACCAGTACGTCAGTTTGTCCAAACCGATCCTGTGCTTTGTTGCGCGAACATTTATATACATATAAATAGACTATTAATTTAAGGAAAGGTAATTTATAAAAGGGATCCCTCTAACCCGCCACCCGAAAGGGCGAGGGCAGTGGAGGTGTAACATGGCCTGTTAGCTTGACAGGCCAGGCATGTCTAGATCGGAAACATGCCATGCCATTGGCCCCCTGGCTTATTTCCACCCCTACGAACTCATAAGCTTGTTATTTAAAAAATAATGACACGTATTTAATTAAAAAAGCCACACGAGTTTTAAACACACCTCTAGCTATTTGATCTAACTTAATCAAGGAGTTGGGTTTTGCCGGGAAAAAACCATGTCTAGACTAGATGCTAAGGCACAAGTGGAGAACGACAAAAGACAGAAACTGTTGTGTGCGATTGTGTTAATGTGAAATCTCATGAAAGCCATTAATTGTTGTCCTTTTATATTCTACTATAAGTTTATCTATTTTATCACAACTATTTTTTTAATCTGCAATAGAGTCGTCAAATGAAGATGATGAGGCGGTAGAAGGGTCATCAATTGAAGAATCTGAAGTGAGGAGGAAGAGTCAGAAATTGAAGAAGAATCTCATCGCGAGGATGAGGAGATTCAAGTTATCGAGTTCTTCCAGTTACTGTCTTTATCAATGAGTTCTTCCTTTTCCGCTGGACTCTTGTCTTGGCACCCCATGGGTTTCAATTTCAGAAGCCCTAGATCTTCGATTCATTAAGAATGTTCTTTTTTATTTAAAAAAAAAACACACACACACACACACAAAAGGCATTTTTAATGCTTATGTGGCAATGGAGAAAACGTATGTTGATGCTATGTTAGTGCTCGACAATACCTCAAATAGGATTGCCTCTAACAAGAAGATAATTACGCCTTAGCAAAAAAAATTAAGGATATAGATCACTAGTCTAAGTCATGAAGATTTTTTTTTTTAATAAACAATGGAGTGATAGATACTAACAAGGTAACTGCATCTTATTTGAAGATATTAAAAAGTATACATATAGACTACTATCATATATATTGATGAAGAAGTTAGTTAATGAAAAAATAATGACACCTAAGGCTGATCTATAAGTTTTGGAAATTTTACTAATGTGCCAAAAAAAATTTGTAGTCATGAAATTCAAAGATAGCTTGGCATATAATTAAGAGTCAAGAAAATGGGCTAAGCCTATTATGCTAGCTCGTTTAAGCCTTAGCCTATCTAGGGCTGACTTTTAAAAACATGATTTTAAACTATGTAGCTTTTGAAACTCGAGTTCGTTAAAGACTAGCCTTATAGGGCCAAGAGTCGGCTTATTTAAACTTGCATTCAATTAAAGCTATGTTTTGATTATTTTAATAATTATACTGTTAGTTCTCTATATGTGTTTTGATGATGATTAACCTTTGGAAACAATGTAGAAGATAAACATTTATGTTTAATCGAAAATCTAGCTTCATATCAGTGAAAATGTTTGCTGTCAGATTGGCTTGAGCCAACACTTAATGACTTGAGTCAATCCCTTCTCATATATTTCAAAATTGCCATATTGACTCGAGCCACCAAAACGTTGCCTCGAGTTTAGGTCTTGACCCGAGCCAGCTCATTCTCTGACTCAAGCCAAGTGGTTTGAAAACTTGAAAATGCTCTTTGATTTATCTTCGCTGACTCGAGCCAAATAGGTTGACTCCAGCCAAGAATATTGACCGTTGGTTTTGAAATTGGAATTCGACTCGAGCCACCACTTACTAACTCGAGCCAGACTCAGGTTTGTGAACTTCCAAATGCTTTTCTTCATGATCGACTCGAGCCTGACTTTTACTTGCATTGAGTCTGGATATTTTTGCCTCGAGTTAAATGTCTTCTATTGTTGGATGTTTAATTGAATTTGACTCGAGCCACATCTTTCTTTGACTCGAGCCAATGTTTTGTCTGCCTCAAGTCATACAGTATTTTCAAATGTCCTTTGAGCCTTGAATGACGGATTGACTCGAGCCAGTGATAACCCTTACTCGAGCCAATGTTGCTCTGTTCTTGAAAATGCTTAACGAAATCTGATATAATCTAAGTATGTTTTTGGATTCCTCATATCATCAATCATTCCTGTTGTTAACTTCATTTAATTAGTTTGTTAACGAGTTACAGATGATTAAAATGCAGATAGAGTTACTAGGATATGATTTTGATGCGGAGGATACAGTTGAGTACAATGGGGATAGCAATGCCCCCATTGATGGATTTGTTCGAGCTGAGGCTATGAATGAGGCCAGGAGGTCATAGAGCTATATTTACTGTGGGCCATGACGAGACTTCATGCAATATAATTTCACGGCATGTTGCATTTCAGACTTAGAAGGAAACTACTGATACAAATATAATGGATCACCTAAATGACAACCACCATGCAAGTCATCATCACCATACAACATCTCCATCTCATCATCACAGTGTGCCCAATTAATGAAGGAATAGTGCGAGCTTTCGTTAAAAAATGGCTCTATCTTAGGCCCTATATATGTTAAAATGTATTTTTTGTTAGAACCACTAAATAAAAATTACAAGTACAAATACAAATTTACTCACTTACCACTGCTAATTGGGTCAACACGAAGTGGTGGCATTGCTGCGGTACTCAGGTTTACTGGGTTCGTGTGAGCATCAAAATCACCCTCCACATTAGTATCTGAGATGTCACCTAGTAGAATAAACCTCTCAAATTCGCCCTCCTCATCACTGTGCATATTCTCGTCTTCCTCATCCTCTGTCAATGTTATCTGACTTAAGACTTGTGAAGGTGTAGATAAATCGACAGGTCTATCTTTTTGACAAAAATACTGTGGAGATCTTGTATGCATGGGTACAGATGATGATTCAACAGATTCAAGCTCAACAGATATCTCAATAAAATTTGTGATTTCCAATTAGCAAATGCATCTTTGACACACTCTACGTCTTCATCATCACATACATCGTTACTAATGTAGTATACACTATCCTTACCGACTATAGTCTCCACTTTGACAGTCAACCGATGAATGGCTGCCATGTAGCCCCAATTTTCGGTAAATTCTTTCTTGGAGCTCGTTGTACGTAATGCCTCGTTTGATTTTCATCATTTTCGTTTTTCCTTCAAATTGAACACCATCGGGATCTTCAAAATGCCTATCACTATGGTAGATTACAGTTACGTGCGTGTTTGAACTTGAACTCATCCTTCACACCAGAGATTGGAAGCTGCAAAATGGTGGATTTCGGATTTTACAATAAAAACAAGATTACCAAAGTGAAACTACAATGATTACACAACAATAATACTTTGAACAAGGTGGGATGGTCTTATACTTTGATGGGTCGCAGTAACAATGAGCAAAGAGAAGCATTGAGGGGGGGGGGGAATGGTAAGGGTTCCGACATTTGCTCCAAATGGGGGTTTTAAAAACCTATATGATACGATGTAATCGACTAAGCATTGTAGCTTAGTCGATTACATCACGGGCAAATTTAAAAAAAAATAACGAGCCACTGTTTAGACGATTACATATTGTGTTGTAATGGACTAAACAATGGCAGATTGGTGATATCTTTTCAGATAGGGGCATTTTGATAATTAATTATTTAATCAGGGGCAAAATGGTCAAAAAGCCCCTCTATCACTCGCATTGTTTTGACGCGACCCGATTCCGACTCATGCTTCAGCTTTTCTGGCTCGAGCGGAGGTGCACTACGAAGTTCGGTCGAAGTAAAAAGTCTCCAAAGTGAGTAATATTTAGTACTTAGTATACAATCTTCGACTCCGAAGACGAAGATAGCGGTGGCTGATAGATATGGAGGTGGAGTTGGAACCTCGGGTGAAACCACTGCCCTACAAGGTCAAGGCCATGTCTAGGGAATCACCGTCGCAGAAGGCGGCGCACGTCCTCGACACTGATCTTCGCACTCACTGGTCCACCGGGACCAATACAAAAGAATGGATTTTGCTTGAACTTGACGTACGTATTTTACTCTGTGCACCTCTGTTTCTCTATTTCCCCGTCACTTCCTGCTTTCCGTCCTGCTTTTTCTGTGGTTCAGGGGATTGCTGGTTTGGTTTTGAGAAACCCTCAGGAAAACTTTGGTGAGAGTGGTTTTTAAGTTTTGACTGATCACTGACATGATTAAGCTGTGGCTTCTATGTTAAATATTTAGTTGGCACTTTCTACCCTTTGTTTAAATTGTTTGAATTGAACGCAAGCGTTGCTAGAATTATAAAGCCTTTTGCTTTTAATGCTCAACTTTTTGGTCAGCATAAGTGGATGGGATGAATTCGCAGTTGTCGTACTTTGGCCCCATCTATCCAGAGCATGTAATTATGCACACGCTCTAATGGATATTGTTCATTTCTTATGACAACTGTTCCCTTAATTGAAATGTCATTCACATCCCTTTGAGTATAGCAGCGTTAGGTTGGACAAATTATTGAAAACCGGGTATTAAAGTGGCGCATATGACATCTGATGTTTATGGGTCTTTTAACTCAGAGATTAGTGGTCATCTTCGATTTGTTCTATTTTTATTCACCTACAGGATTTTGGGTGGAAGGAGGGTGCACGGCTTAGAGAGAATGCTATTTTATTTGCTGGTTTGTAGTGCAATTCACAAAATTTTGAACACAACTCATTATGGGCTGTTTGATTTCGATGTTCTTTATTGATTTCTTTCCATGTTATTTCAGGAGGGTTCCATGAGTCATTTTAAGAGAAATCAGAGAAGATAGTGCTTTGTTTGTTTTGTCTTTGTAATGCTAGGGAGAGATAGAGGAAAGAGGAAAAATGTATTCTCAAATGCTTGCTTATTCTTGAACGATAGGGGTATTTATACAAGAGAAGTCTCAGAATTAATGGCTTGTTATAATGATTGATTTCCTAATCGTGATCATAATCTCTATAATCCCGGATTATGTGTGATACTAATTGATTCTAACATATTTACATTTATATACTTCCTAACACTCCCCTTGAGTTGGAACGTAGATGTTAATCATGCCCAATTTGTTACAAAGATAATCGGCACGTGTCCCATTTTGGGGCTTTAGTCAACAAATTACCCAATTGGTCACTAGACCTCACATGTTCTGTAGAAATGAAGTTCTTCTTGATTTTATCACGTACAAAGTGATAGTCGATTTCAATGTGTTTCGTGCGTTCATGAAACACAAAATTGGAGGCTATGTGCAGGGTAGCTGTGTTATCACACAACAATTTCACAAGCAATGACGTGGTAAGACCAACCTCCTTCATTAACTGGTGAATCTACATAATTTCTTGTATTGATTGAGCCATGACCCTATACTTAGCTTCTGCACTAGATTGTGAAACCACTTCTTGCTCCTTCAGGACTCTAAATTTCCATCCACAAGTGCAGTATCCTTTGGTGGATCTCTTGGTAGCCTTCGACCTCGCATGATCTCTATCACAAAAACATTCAATTTCGGTGTGGCCATGATTCGTATAGAGTATGCCACAACTAGATGAGCCCTTCAAGTAATGTAAGACATGCCCCAAAGCTTCCCACTGAGCAACAGTTGGTGCTATCATGAATTGGCTAAGCACACTTAATGAAAAGGTCACATCGGGGCGAGTTAACGTGAGATAGTTCAAAAGATGGTACAAGTACGTTTACCTTTGTGGAGGGCCATAAGCAAGTCATCCAGGAGTATCAGATACTGTTTCTGGTTTAGAGACAGGAGTGAGGGGACTAATTCCGGATCAGACGCCGAAGCTGGCACTAGTAGGTCATGAACATGATTGACTACACTACTTGCCCTGGGACGTTTCTGATATACATGATTGATAGGTGGTTTAGCAGGTGTTGAGACAAATGCTTGCATTGGTGGTAAATGAACCTCACAGATCAATATATCATCAAGACCTTCGGTGGTGTTTGGGGATGTAGATGGAGTAGAGGCAGAAAAGAATGGCGTCGAGTCATAGGTGACATCTATAGACACAAGATAAAGTTGAAGAATGGGAGACTAGCACCGATAACCCTTATGAACTCTAGAATACCCAAGGACGACACACTTAAGAGACTTGTGATCAAGTCTGGTAAGAGTGTGACGAACATCACGAACAAAATAAACACAATCAAAGATTTTGGGGTCAATAGGAAACAAGGGGTTGGAAGGAAATAAGGTTGTGTATGGAGTGTCCCCATTGAGAATAGGAGAGGGCAAAGGATTAATAAGGAATCATGTAGTTGACACAACATCAACCCAAAAAGGTTTAGGAACTTGCATTTGAAACAGTAGAGCTCGAGTGACTTCTAATAAGAGCCGATTTTTTCTTCAACAACACCATTTTGAGCAGGTGTATCTGCACATGAGAACTGATGAATCATACCATGCTGGAGCATATAGTTTTGAAATTGAGTGGAAAAGTAATCTTTAACATTGTCACTCCTTATGGTTTTCATAGATACACGTAACTAAGTTTTGATTTCAACACAGAAGTTGCAAAAGTGAGAAAACAACTCTGAACGATTTTTCATTAAATAAAGCTAGGTGGTTCGAGAAAAATCATCAACAAAAGTAGCGAAGTACCTAAAACCAGACTTGGAGTCAACATGACATGGACCCTAAATATTAGAATGAACTAAATCAAAAGGGGACGCAACCCATTTATTGACATGAGGTGCCAAGTGAACATGATGATGTTTGGTAAATTGACACGACTCACACTCTAGAGATGACAAATGATGAAACTGAAGATACATCCTCTTTAAAGAACACAACGACACATGACCCAACCAATAATGAATGTCAAAAGGGGATGAACCACCGGAGCAAGCAACGGAATGTGGCACCCAATCGTCAAGGAAGTAATGGTCATCGACTCATATCCCCGCTAATAATTCATTTCGTCATGAGATCTTGAATCAAACAATGATCAAGGAAAAGTGAGATAAAATAGTTTAATTGGCAAGTAAGCTTGTTAAGAGACAGAAGGTTGAAAGCAAGATCAGGAACATTAAGGACAAATGATAGGGAAACAAATGGAGTAGTTGTAACAGTGCCAGATCCAAGTACACGGGAGTAAGAACCATTGGCAATTGTTATCGAAGAGGGGTTGGCATAAGGTGCATAAGTATAGAACAAATGATGATTATTTGCTATGTAGCACGAACACGCCAATTTTCCAGATTCAAGCGCGTCCGACACGCGAATTCACTGACACGCAAATGACACGCAAATTGAACGAATCGGAATGATTAAATAGGCAAAATATCATTTTTGTAATTTTCTCAAAAAATGGAGGGTATTTTTGTAGCTGTGTTTTTGGGCAACAAAAACATAAATGCCCTAATTAGTCTCTTATCAAGAAACAGTGCCAAATATAATGAAGGAGAAAGTCATTATTGGAACATTAATGGAGATGCAGTTGATACCTTTAATGATATTAGAACTTTAGATGTTGCTGGCATTTCCCTAAATGAGCTAGGGTTGGAGGCAAATGTTATTAGTGGAGATGCAGTTTAATTATGCAAATGATTTCTTTTTTATTATATTTTGTTAATGGGAAAAACACTCTTTATATTAAAAATATTATTTAATACTAAGATGTGTTGGAACGTGTCAAAATATTAGTATTTTTGAAGTAATGTGTCGACGTCACATATCGGTAACGTATCAAAAATGCCATATCGGTGTCGGTGCAACATAGATTATTTGTCATATGATCAGTGGCACCAGAATCAATATCCACTTTGAGTTAGTAGTAAGGTATAAATCACGCTTACCTATAGCAAGCATAGTTGGTGTTGATGGAGCTTTATTAGAGTTGTAAAAGGATTGGGCCATATGAGCAGAACCACTTCGTTGCAGTTCATTTGGCAACTTGCGACAATATCGTTTGGTATGGCCAGGTTCCTTACAATAGAAGCAAACAATCTCATTAGGCCCAGAATTGTGAGGATTGTTACCTTGCCTTGGGTGGCTTTGGTTCTTGTTAGCAGCAAAAATAGGATTGGTGTACCATTTCCTTGTCTTGAGAAGCGCTAGTTCTTGTTATCAGTCGGACCATGACTAGCCAAAGCACTAGCATTAGGATTAGAAGCCGGGTGAGTTAGACTATCTGCATGCAGCATGTGAGAGTACACATCCTAAAGTGAAGGAAGCTCGGAGCTGGACAATATCTGAAATCGAATAGTCTCATAAACTAGATCAAGAGTAGTAAGGAAGTTGATATCACTTATATTTCCATATCCGCTTGTGCCTAAAGATCAGTCGTAGGTGGCATTAAGTTCCTCATTTCCTCATATATTTGCTTAAACTCCATGAAGAAATTCTTTAGGAGGCGGCCCTGATGCTTAGCACGATAGAAGCCTTCATAGATTTCGTGAATGTGAGTTATGTTCCCTTTCCCAGAATACATGAACTCCAGATAGTCCATAGTTTCTTTAACAATATTACAATGAATTATAGAGGGGAAGAATGTCGCTCTTAATGGAATTTTAAATTTGCAAGAATAATTGAGCATTTGCAAATTAGGTACATACGAATAGTTGTGTTCCTGTCTGAATAATTTGCCTAGCTCAACTTGTGATTAGTAATTTTGTTTGAAACATGAATCATCTCAGTAGTGACACTAGTCTTTGAGTCATCCATAGGAATCAACCATAAGTAAAAGAAGATACGTCACACGGCAAGAAGCACAAAATAGGTCTCAGCCCTAGCAAAGAAACAAGAGACCTACACATGGAAACACAACAATGCTGGAAAAGAACGATGATAGAGAGACCCCAATTCCCAAACGTGATTGGACGAGCACGAAATCCGCCGTTAAAACCCCCACCACATGTGCCTTCACGCATCGTCAGCGCTGTTGCCTATATGGTGCGTGTATGCCATGCGCCGTCAAGGGGATGTCGGACGGTCACCAAATTTTCGGCGAACACCAATAAGATGGTGGAGAGTGCAGCGGTGTGGCACATGTACCGAGAAACTGGATGAGGCAGAACTCGAATTCTCTCCTCTCTCACTGTATTAGACCACTGGAAAACTGAGCGATGCATGAACTGGAAAGAAAATGCAATCCATGTTGCTCTGATACCATGTAATGCCAGAGAGAGAGATAGAGGAAAAATGTATTCTCAAATGCTTGCTTATTCATGTATATAATAGGGGTATTTATACACAAGGGAGGAGCTTTAGAATTAATGGCTCATTATAATCATGATTTCCTAATCGTAATCATAATCTCTATAATTCCTGATTGTGCGATACTAATTGATTCTAATATGTGTACATTAATATTTTTCCTAATAGTCCTCTTTGCCTTAAATTGGTTTATAAGGATTGCCTATGCTCTAATTTTTTATGTTGTTTTCTTTGTTTTGTTCAAGTATTAGAATAGCTAGTATTTTCCTTGATTTAGAGGCATGTTCTTCAAACCTTGCCATCTTCTCTGCTCTAGTTAAGTAATAATTTTCCCTTAAACTTGGAGCTTTAATGAAGGGGAGACTTCCAAGTTGTCTTTCGAATTTACTTGAACTCTTTTGGAAGTTGAAGGTTCCTTAAGGGGCATATATTGTGGGTTTGCTCTAGGTAAGTAACAGATTATTGGCTTATAGGCCATGTAGGGTTTCGTCTCTTGACGTGTATAAGTTGGATGTAACCATTCAATTGTTCTTTGCTATGATATGGGTGGGCAGTAGCAGATCAAGGTGCTTTTTTGGAAGCTTTCTGTCTGTTACTGGTGCAAAGGACGGATAAGATTTCCTGTCACGTTTATTTTCCTGTAAGGTTTTGGAAAGAGTACGGTGATTTTGTGGTGGTAGCAGAACCAGATGAATAATTTTATTATCCTTGAGAGCAATATTGAAGGTTTTTGTTGAAACTGTTATATTAAGTTTATGGTTTGATCTCGAGGTTGGAGTTTGCATTTGTGAAAGAAGTTGATGGAGACTTTGGTTGAATGGTTGCCTAATTTTGAACTTGAATAGCATGGGGGGTGCTAAATGGGATATTTAAATGGTTTGTTCTTTTACTTCAATAGCTTGTTTTGTAAGGGTTTCCTTTTCCATTTGAGTAGCTGTCAATCAGTATTAGAGCTAGTTATGATTCCCATGGAGGGTCGTGACTGAAGTCGAGTGAAGTGTCATCTAGGGAAGTGTTGTAGAATGTAGCCACTAGGATGTTGATTCAACAAAGGGGGCCAATTGAAAGAGACTTATGTAGTATGGGATTCTTACATCCCTTATTAAGTGGATGCTTAATGATATTTAAGTGGGACTGTCTTCCTACATCAATAGCTAGCCTTTGGAGGAGGGCATCCCACTTGAATAACCAATAGAATTACATGCTTAGGGCCTGTTTGGATGGGCTTAAAAAAAGTGTTTTTTTTTTAAAGCTCCAAATTGAAGGTTAAAAAAAGCAGAATTTTGGCTTTTTTCGTGACTTTTTCTTTTTAAAAAAGTTATCATCTAGACAAAATTAATAAAAAAAACACTTTTTTTGTTAAAAAAAAGTGTTTTTGTTTTCCTAAAAAAAAGGCCCATCCAAACGGGCTTTTAGTATCATTTTAAAAGCCAGAATACTGTGGTTGGAAATTAAAGCTCAAATAATCCCTTTGCATGTGCTACGAAAGCTCTTCAGATTTTTTAATGTTTAATTATATTTTATTCTGAATCCTGTTGAATTATTAAATACTGGACATTTATTTGTCTGTTTTGGTTTTTTGGTTGCAGGAGCCTTGCTTATTATCACATATACGGATATATAACAAGTCTGTACTTGAGTGGGAAATAGCAGTAGGCCTACGTTACAAGGTTAGTTGCTTTAAGTTGTCAAACAATTCATCTTTTTTGCATTGTATTTTTTTCTCCTGATTTTTATATTATTTAGTGTTGGGAACCAGCCGGCTAAAACTTAGAGGATTCGACCTGGTGGCTTAATTTTCAACATCTTAATTTAGATCTAATGGCTGGTTCTCTATTTTAAGAAGGTCATTTGCACGTATTTATTTCTCATTTATTTCCTGATTATCTGTCTTTGTTGCTTTAATGATCTTTATAAAGTAAAGGCTTCCTCTTCAACTTTGTCTTGTTTGTGATACTTTAAAATTTTTCATTTTAGTGGGTGAAAGTGTGTTGCATGCCTTACTGATTGGTATTTTCTTGTCAGCCAGAAACTTTTCAGAAAGTTCGATCACGCTGTGAAGCACCCAGACGTGACATGATCTATCCTACAAACTACACTCCTTGTCGCTATGTAAAAATATCTTGTTTGCGTGGAAATCCCATTGCTATTTTCTTTGTTCAGGTCTGCTGTCCAAACTTTTTCCTCTTGCTCTTCATCAATGCTTTTATGCTACCAATATCTTTATTGCTGTCATAGCAAAAGAAGCTTTTTGATGCATATATAAATAATTATGAAAGGAGGATAAGACAGCCTCCTAAAAGAGAACAATGCATAGAAAACAGGAAAAATAAAATAACAATTGAACTTAATCAGATAACAATGTTTCCTGGTGAGGTTCATATCAGACAAAGATATGTTAAATCCCATTGGTCATATATACTCAATGAACCTTTGAATATCTTATCATTACTTTCCAACCCAGCACAATACCCCAAATCACAGTGAAAACTGCTCATTGTCATGGAACTTGTTCATCTTTATCATGGACTAGTCTTGTTTACGAGGTGATCCAATGTTTTGGGATACTAGACTCTGATATAAAATACCATACAACTTTTTGAAAGTGAGGTATCATTGTACAATACAAGAACAAAAGCTCAGTTCTTTAATGAAGTGTCTGTTAGCTAAACATGCTTCATTCTATCATGATATATAGGGTTCTTGACCATTTCAATGCTGGCCTTATTGTCATACTAGAGTTGGATTGATCCCTCGTGTGGGATTCCCAATTCCTTCAATAACTTGATGACCTAAATTCCTTCACATACTCCATTGTTAACTGTTCTCAGCTCTGCTTCTGCACTACTTGACATCATAGTTTGTTTTCTTGCTTATCCATGTAACTAGATTTCCCCACACATATGTGCAATATCTAAGGTTAACCTCCTATTTTCTCTATTCCTTCTATTGTTTGGATTGGTGTAAATTTCAATATTTTTTGTAGTGCCTTTCTAAAAGAAGATCCCTCTACTAGGATTAAGTTTAAGATAGCTTAGAATTTTGTATATAGCCTCCATGTGTTCTTCCTGTAGTTGATGCATGAATTGACTCACTATTCCAACTGCATAGCTAATATCTGGACGTGTATGGGATAAGGATAAAAATTTTCTCACAAGTCTTCTGTATCTTTCTGCCAAGTAGAACACTTTGTGGATTGACCTCAAGGTGACATCCTTCTTCCATTGGCGTCCTCTCATGTTAAGCACCGAACATTCCTGTCTCATGTAACAAGTCCAGGGTATACTTCCGCTAAGATACGTTGATGCCATTTTTAGTTCTTTCTACTTCCATGCCTAGAAAATACGTCATTTGTCCAAGGTCTTTCACCTAGAATTTGGTTGATAAACCCCATTTTAGTTGAGCTATAGATTCTTCATCCTTTCTTGTAATGATTATGTCATCAACATAGACGATCAGGAGAGTGCTCTTGCCATTGACACGTTTGATGAACAATATGTCATCTGCTTGTCCTTGAGTGTACCAAGTCCTTTCCTTGCTTTGGTGAGTTTATCGAACCATGCCCTAGGAGATTGTTTTAGCCTGTACAAAGACTTGTTGAGTTTACACACAGAGTGTTAGAAGCTAGAACTCTGTCTAGAATCTCTATGTATACTTTTTCCTCCAAGTCTCAATTCAAGAATGCATTTTTATCGTCTAGTTGGTGTAACAACCAATCCCAGTTGGCTCTAATTGATAACAACACTTGGATGGTATTAAACTTAGCTATTGGAGCAAATGTCTCTTGATAATCAATCCCATATGTTTGGGTTTGTCTCTTTGCAACAAGTCTTGCCTTGTATTTGTTGATACTACTATCTTGATTGAATTTCAGGGTGAAAATCCACCTACATCCTACTGGCTTCTTTCCTTTGGGAAGAGTTGTAATCTCTACGTTTTATTTTCCTTCGAGTGTTCTTAACTCTTCTTCTGCAGCTTGTTTTCAATTTGGATGAGCCATATCTTGGTGAAATGTGTCTGAGATTTTCATTTGTGCATTATTTACAACAAAGGTTTGCATTTTTGCAGACATGTTACCGTATGAGACAAACCTTTGAATTAGATGTTGAGTATAAGATCTTGCCCTTTTCTCAATGCAATAGGCCAACCCAGCTCTCCAGGATTTAATCCTGGATTGGAGTTATGGTCGTTCCCGATTCTTTGAATGGGAGATATAGTTTTAATCGTGTTAGGTTCCTCTTGAACTTGTTGCCTCAATTTTGCTTCTCGTCTTGTTTCAGCCTTCACCCCTGAATTGATCTCAACTATGTTTTCAGTTCATTGAGTGTAGGTTCAGGTTGAGAACTCATGATCAGGTTGGGCAGGATTGGATTGGTTTGTGGGAGCAAATGAGTCAAGGATGACAATAAGGTTAGGCTTAGGTGGTGGTGATGTGTTTTTCGGGACTTAGGTGTTGAATTCTTCCAAATTTAGCCATTCAATGTCATTATACACCCCTTGAATGGGTAATATCAGATTGTAAGTTTCTTCTTCAGAAAATAAGGTATCTTGGGAAATGAAAAGTTTATTGAGAGTAGGACAATAGCATTTGTACCCTTTTTGAGTAGGGAAGTAGCCAAGGAATATACATTTATTAACTCGAGTGGTAAATTTGTTCCCATTATATGTCTGAGCAAAAACAACACAACCAAACACATTTGGGGCTAAGGAATTGATTAGTGGTCAAATCAGAAAGTGTTCAAGGAGTTTTTGGATTAGGGTGATGTAATTGAGAACTTTGGATGGCATTAAGTTAATCAAATAGGCGGATGTTAGTATGGCATCACCCTAGAAGATGGTGGGAACATTTCGTTCCATTAACATGGTTCAGGTTGCTTCCAATAGGTGATGTTTTTCTTGCTCGGCCAATCCGTTTTGTTGAGGGGTGTAAGGGTAGGAAGTTTAGTCCTGCTAATCTTGAAATTTTTTAAAGGTTCCACTCATGTATTCATTGGCATTATCACTTCGTAGGATTTTAATGGAAGTGTTGAATTGGGTTCTACAAAGGTATGGAATTTTTCAAACACTTTGTCTACTTTAGATTTTTCTTTCATTAAGTAAATCCATGTGGTTCTTGTATGATCATCTATGAAAGTAACAAACCATTTAGCATTGGTGAGCGTTTTTATTCTTGTTGGACCCCAAATATCACTATGGATTAGTGAATGGTGCAGAAGGTGTATAGGGCTATTTGGGAAATGAGGATCGAGTTTGTTTTACAAGTTGGCAAGTTTCACAATGAAAAGGAATAGAAATTTTATCAAATAAACTTGGAAACACATGTTTCATATAATCAAAACTAGGGTAGCCTGAATGACAATGCCACAGAAAGACATCATTGTTTTGGGAGTTGGAGCTAACCAATGCCCTTCTTGCCTTCCATGTATCTTTATTCTTCACATTTGATCTTTTAAGGTAGAATAGTCCATCCCATTCTTTAGAAGTCCCAATTGTGCTCCTCGATTGTAAATCTTGAAAAACACACAGATCATCATCAAAAATTACTCGGCATCTTGGATCTTTAGTCTACTTGCTTATAGGTATTAGATTATAGGTGAATGTAGGCACAAAGAAGACATTGTGTATTACCAAGTGATCAGAAAGTGTGACCGTGCCAATTCCTTCAACCTTCATCAATACACCATTAGCTACTTTGACTTTGAGTTGTTCATGACTGAATTTAAGGTTACTAAATAAAGTTTTGTTACCGGTCATGTGATTCGTAGCTTTTGAGTTGATAATCCACATCTTTACTAGTCATCACAGCATTGAGAACTATAATGCTCGGCACCGAGTTTGATTTATTTTGTTTGACAAGTATCATGCGAAGCACCAGCAATTCTTTCTGGCTCAAATGGTCATCAGCCTCAATTTTTTATTCAGCTATGGTGAGGTGACTTTAGAACTTCTATTTTCCATTTGATGGCTTTCCGTGTAGCTTCCAACATTCTTCTTTGATATGGCTCTTCTTGCAATAGTTGCATCATTTGTTATTCCTTCGTTTACCTTGTGCTTTTCTCGCAACAAGTGCTGAGCTCTTAATTTGACTTGGGCCACTTTGATTAAGAAGTTTTCTGCTTTCTTCGGATTGCACAAAGTTTACAACATTGAATAGACATGGTAAGGGTTTTAATCCCATAATTCTACCCGTACCTCCTTAAAAGGACCGTTTAGGCCTAGGAGAAAGTCATGTTTTTTTCCTTCCAATATCTTCTTATACAATTAAGCATCCTTGATTTTTTTCCACGGATGAACCTCAAACAAATCCTGCTGTTGTCATAATTTTTGCAAAGCATTATAATATTCAGTCACCAACATGTTACCATCTCTCAATGACGGAGTTTTCGCTTTAGATGGATCAAGGCAGTGGTGTTGTCAAGGGAGGAGTATGTTCTCCTAGCTGCATCCCAGATTGCTTTTGCCATGGTTGCAAAAAGGTAGCCCTCACTAGAGTCATCACGTTAAACAACCAACTCATCACTTGGTTATTCTTAGGAAACCAGGTGTCGAAATTTGGATTTCTCCGTTAATATACTTCTCCTTCCTCGTGCGACGTAGACATCTTAGCACACTTTGGGACCACTAGAGGTAGTTCGTTCAATAAAGTTTATGGTTAATTGTCTTAATTTGGTTTTATGAGAATTTTGGTGTCATCTTTTAAACCTTTGGAGGCGCTGTAGATTAGGAAGAAGAAAGAGTGCTGCTTTGAGTTTGAGAATCGGTACCTGACATAAGAGTCATGAGATTGACTTTAGAGTTAGTTGCATATTTGGGAAAAGTACAGAATAAAAGGGGAAAGTAAAAGAATCCATGTTTTGGGTGAAAAACGACGACGGCGCATGGATAACATTGACAGTGGTTGGATTCACGCATTGGAGCAAAGGTGGCATGTGAGGGTCACACTTTGCTTGAAACTTCGTCGAGCTTTCAGGGGTTTGCCGTTCGGCGCCTTTCGATTCTAGTGGTGGCAGCGGTGTCTTGTAACTCGCTGTCAATTGGAAACCCTAGATGCCGTCACACACACACACACACTCTCTCTCTCTCTCTCTGTGTCTCTCGTGTTTCTCTCGGCCTCTCGCATACTCATTGTTTTCTTCTCCCCTTTTGAGTTCTGATCGAACTCTTTGGCTCTAATACCATGTTTAAATCTGTGGCGAAATAATAATACTCTCTTATTGATTATTCAATTAGAAAGATCAATGAGTTATAGTGCCTCAAGTTTATGAGCTTATTTGCAGAAGTGATTTCTAGTAAAATGAGAATTTTGAGACACTTATCCTAGTGAAATGACAAAAATATGAATAGGAGGTTATAAAACCAAGAAAGTTGAACCTTACTTGGAAAAAACTTTCCCCTGATAGGTCTTCATAAATGCTAATTCAAAGATAATCAATTCCTCTAGGGGTTGTAAGATCTAGAAGAGATGGATTCTTGAGTCTAGTAACCAAATATGCAAGATTAGCATCCCACCGCTCCACACTAAATAACCATTAAAGTAAAACCATTCTTGTAGAAAATGTTATAGCCTTTTACCTATCATTGCAATATTTTTGGAAACCAAGGTTTGAAGATCTAGTGCACGTTTGGATTAGCTTTTGGAGAATAACTTTTGTGAATTACTAGGTAAGTATGTGAAAGGATTTTTGTCTAGGTTTGCATAAAAGGGCTTCTGAAACCACGGTTTGTTGTTTCCCAGCAAGCATCTAGACCCACTTCATTTCCATATGACAGACCACCTGACTCTCCTCAACTTGCTCATGCTTGACAGAATTTCTGGGCAGCAGCAAAAGAGGATGATAGTGTGCGAGTATTGGAGAGACATATTTAAGAGTGATGTAGCCTCCTCATGGGAAGGATGACCCATCTTGATTTTAGGTACTTTTTGAACAACTGATTCCTTGAAAGTAGGTTACCCCTACTCCTAACAAGTAGGCTTAATATTACCTCAAAAAGGAATGAATAGATATGTTAGAGACTTAGAGGCCCTTTAAAAACTTGACAACTATCAGAAGCAAAGAAAAAGATGGACGATGGAAAGAAAATTCTCAAAACTATTCCTAGTATCCTATCCTGCTGTAGAAAAATAAATATATCATCTGCAAAGTGAAGGTGAATAATGTCAAACTTCTTCTGCAAGTCAGAGCCAACTCAACCTCTTCTGAAGCAACTTGTTATCCCTTACAAGACCTATCCTATAACCCTAAAAAGCATTTTAGTGAACTGATCATCCACAAGAGCTAGAGAAAAAGAGTCCTTGTCTAACTATTTGCTTCCCTTGAAGCCAAGATTTGTGCTTGCCATTTACAATCACTGATGCTGCTGAAGAAAGATAAACTGAAATCTACCCTCAAGTGAAATGCTTGATTGTGCTGCTTTGAACATGAGTAGCTCCACTGGATTACTCATCATAGACATCCTAACTTAAATTGAATGAGCTAAACACCATGAAATTTCCTTGTAACCAATTTTTATCCGCCAAAGATATAAAAGAATAAGTTATTGCTTGTATATGATTTAATATATGCATTAATCCTGAACATAAAAGGTATCTCCAAAACGCACATATTACTCATCTTTATTGGTTTACTAACTTTTTGTGGCCTTTTTTGCATTGAGTGTGATATGATATTGAAATAAATAAATGAAGTTAGTTAGGGTAATTGGGAGAAATGACTATTAGTAGCTAGTGGTTATCAATAGATGGTTTAGGAACTAATTGTAGTCAAGCTTTTGGTCAATGAAATGACAACTGTTTTCTCTAATCTCTCCCTTCTCTCTCGTGTACCTCTCTGAATCTCTCTTTTCTTCCCCTCTCTTCCCTCTTTTGTCTTCCTTTCTCTCTCCTTTCTGTTCTTTATCATATAAGAGAGTCTTTGTACTAAGCTAAATTATTGCAAACTTCTGTTTTGAAGTATGAAATGATTCAGTACTAAGCTTGTTTTCTACCTTCTGTCACAGCTTATAGGAGCTTCTGTGTCTGGTCTAGAGCCTGAGTTTCAACCAGTTGTTAATTACTTGTTACCACATATTATGTCCCACAAACAGGATCCTCATGATATGCATCTCCAGGTTGGTTACACTGCCCTTCCATCAACATCCTTATAGGTAATCTATTTCTTTTTTATTTTTTTATGAAGCATGAACATCTCAAAATGAGGCCGGCAGTATCCTTACCTTTGTTTGACATAAGTTGACACTTGTATTAGATACTATGTGGCATTTTCAAATTAGATATAATAGGTTTTTGTGTAACCATGTTTGTGTCATGTCCCATGGCTGTGTCAATGTTCTGTGTTTGCTTTCTGATGTTATATGGTTTGTAGTTGCTGCAAGACATGACAGATCGGTTGCTTGTGTTTCTTCCACAATTAGAGGTAAAGTGAACAAATTCCTTCCAGATTTCTATATACAAATCCTTTTTTTTTGTTTTTTTGTTTTTTGGTTTGCCCCCCTGCTTTTCCCTTGTGACGCAGCTATTTAGCATCATATTTATATAATTTCAGGCAGACCTTACAAACTTCCAAGATTCTCCAGAGTCTAGCATACGTTTTCTTGCCATGCTTGCCGGTCCTTTTTATCCTATTCTTCATGTTGTGAATGAAAGGTTAGCATTTTTCCTTGTTTTGAGGATACGGTCTTAATGGCTCTAATTTTCTGTCAATTCTTGAAAGTTTCAATTATTTTCTACCAACTAATTATGTCCCAATGATTGATGACAAATGCCAATATGTTTCTCAAGTGTCTGAAAGATTCTTATTGAGAAACATATCGCCTAAAATGAACATGATGGCTAAAATAACCTTCTTTCCATCCTATGGAAATGGAGAGAAGAATTCTGTTTTCATTGCATTTGAAGAGAATATTACACTGCCATATATACACAGAATAAACACCTAGGGATTCAAGGCTCATTAAACCTAATAAGTGCAAGCTAATAAATACTAATTGTTGAGATTGAAGGATGACATTGAAACACAGGAAAAATACTAATATTATTGGAATAAAAGAGAATACAAAAAGGCCTATATATAGGCAACCTAGGACTAACCCATAAACCAAGAAACTAATCTAATCAAATGTAATCAAATCAAATCAAATCATAATTATAAAATATTCATATCAAATCCTAAAATATATTAAGTAATAAACATCAATCATAATAATATTACTTAACATTGTAATTCTAAACTTTTTATTCTTAATACTCCCCCTCAAGCTGGTAACAACTTGAATGTGAGTAGCAATTGATCACCAATAGTTTGCTTCTTCGTCAAATCCTCAATCAAGTAGTAACCAAAGGTCTCACAATGGACCAAAATAACCACCATCGGTCTTACAAGGGGCCAAAACAACAACCAACGGTGTCACAAGGGACCAAAGCAACAACCAAAGATCTTATTAGGGACCAAACAACACTTGAAACGTCTCACCAAGGACAAGCATCAAAGGCCTCACCAAGGATCAAACAACTCTCCAAACAATTCTTAATTAATTATATCTTAATTCTAAACTTTTTATTCTTAACTCTAATAATGGCTATACAATAATAACGATTATTTACAATAAATGCTCAATATACCCACACATCACCACTAATCTAATCAAACCAAATCATAATGATAAAATATTCATATCAAATCCTAATATATATTAAGGAATAAACTCAATAATAATAATATTAATTAATATCTTAATTTTAAACCTTTTATTCTTAACACTTATAATGGCTATCAGTAATAAGGATTACTTCAACAATTTATTTCAACAATTTCTAATTGCGTAATTGAAAACTTTAGGCTTTCTTGCATCCTTCAACAATTTATTTCCAAAAGCTAAGAAGGAAAATTCAATATCTAGTTGAGGAGAACCAATTTTATACAAATTTCTTTCCCATTAAAGTGAAATCTTCTTTATCTTGGATGGTATTCTGATCTGTTCACAGTTTGAACTTTTGAATAATGAATTGATTGATGTATAACTTTATACAAATGTATTGACTGAATTATCTAATTGTAATGCTAAGGTTCCTTATTTTTGTCAGGCTGTCTCACCATGATTTGGATTGGCAGTACTGATGATTACTTTTATCTTCTGTCTCCCTTCTTTATGAAGACAGATAATGTTTTATCTTCCAGTTTCCCACGATCTGTGAACCAAATGCTTTGCTCCTCTGAGACTTCATAAACTCCTTTGACAGAACTTTCAGTGTTAAAAACCTTCTAGACTTTTAAGTTATCAATATATTGAGTCTAGATTGGCTTTTGCCTTTGTGTACTTTCAAATAGTATAATGAGCATTGTGGACTGGGATGGTGTTTGCTAAGATTTATTAATTATTAATTCATAAAATGACCCTATATTTGCTGTGGTGAATTGCTTTATCATGAGTATTTGTGCAATTGCAGGACAACTTCAAAATCTCCAGGCAGTATAGACTTCAACACATCCAAAAGCAATCAATTATCACCAGCTCTAACTGTTTCCTCTAACTTCGAGGTAGTTTCTACAGTACACCAAAAGCTAGTATCGGATGTTCATTTTACTTCCACGGATCAAGTTTTACTAAGAACAAAAATTATCATTTTCCTTAAGATGATCACTATCCTTTACCAGAGAAATAAGATGTGGCATTATTGCTCAGAAGTGAATTTCTTTTTTCTCTTTATATTTTTTTTGAGGATGGGTTATGGTTTAAATTGGCTCTGAATCATTCTGCTGTCGATCCTGTAAATACAAGCATTCTTCACACAATTTTTTCTCAGAATTTCCTATCCCTTTGCCATGTTACTTCTGCTTTTTATGTATCATCTACTTACCTTTCTATGCAATGGTTGAGTGGTGGTCTATTGCCCACATCTATCTTTTCCACCCTTTTACTTCATCTTCTTTCCATGCAGCCAAGGAGATCGCGAGGCGCATCACCTTTCATTTTGTCTGCATACAGTTGCATTGTGTTTCGGCCAGATGCAATTTTTGTGCTGTTAAGAAAGGCACATAAGGATCCCGATCTAGGATCAGTTTGTAGGATGGTATGTCATCTGTCTGTTTTCAATTTGGAGGAAAGGAGCTCTCTCTCTAAATGGTGCTCATCCCCTTGTGTCTAATGCGTTTCCATGACCATATTTTTTATATGTTCTTTAGGTGTCAAGAATCATGCAGAAGCTCATTGGTCCTGATACTCTTCAAGATGCATCAAATTCAAATGGTGAAGTGACATCAGTCTTGGAAGAGACATCAAACGTGGAAACATTTAGTTCTTTCACCTTTCCTGATTATTCAAACTTCTTTGGAGAAGAGTTCCAAATGCCTGATCAGCACTGGGATTACAGCTATCTTAGCATATTAGATGTCGGGGCAGTGGAAGAAGGGATGTTACATGTTCTTTATGCTTGCGCATCGCAGGTTACTTGCAGTAATATGATATCAAACACCTGATCCTGTTGTATTTTTGAAGTTTTCCTTTTCATTATGTGATTTACACTCCCCTAACTATCTGCACTTTACAGCCTGTTCTTTGCAGCAAGTTGGCAGAGAGAAATTCTGATTTTTGGGATGCACTGCCACTTGTGCAAGCTCTACTTCCAGGTTGAGTGTTCTTTAAAGATAACTGTTTGTGGTAGTCAAAGGCTTTGGCATAATGACCTATCGGAAGGGTCTTATTGTTTGCATGCCTGTTTTGTTTTGCTCAATGATTTTCTAATTGACTTTCTAGTTCGATTTTGATGGGGATTAGGCAACATCATTATCTAGTTATTTAAAATTGAAAATTTTCTTTTTCTTTTCCTTTCTTTGCCGTCCTTTTAGGAGATGGTCTTATCATCCTCATGTGTAGCTCTCTTTATTTCTACTGTAATTTCTTTTACCATCCCAAAGAAGATTAATTCTATGCAACATGTTTACATTGTGACGGTGCAGATAATAATTGGGAACTTGAAATTTATCCTCAAACTCCTACTGCAATTTATTTAAAATTAGTTGTGGTATTGATCTAGTATTAAGGTTGTCATGGCCATCTCTGATCACCTTTCTTCCAAATGGTTTGTTGGTTTTTTTCTTTCTTCTGTTGTTTTAGCTTTACGCCCATGTGTGAGCAGTCCATCTGACATTGTTGATGATACCTTTTCACCATGGACGCAACCTGTTGTGCAGCACGCCTTATCTCAGGTTATATACAAAATGCTTTCATTTAGGCAGAAATGACCTGTTGTTTCTTATTTGATCTTTGCAAAACTCCAAGACAACATGCTACTGATTATTTTTGTTGTCTTTGCAGATTGTTGCGACAACAATTTCAGAAGCTTATTGTTCACTTCTTCATGCTTGTGCTGGCTATCTGTCATCATTTTCACCATCTCATGTTAGTCGGACAACTATTAATAGTTTTTCCAGTAGAATTTTATTCATTACTTTTCATTTAATGCTTGACTTGAAAGACATTATTTTGTCATTTCTTTAGTCAACCTTACATGTTCTCTGATCTTTCGATGTAGAGCAATTTCTTAGAAGTCAGATTCAGTTTCTATTGCTGTTACTTCGCAGCATGTTTGATGGAAAAATACATGTAAGGATTTTTGAACATAGAGATAGGGTTATATGAATGGGTTAAAAGGGTAAATAGCTGTTTGTCATAGAGGGATTTGGGGAGAGTGCAAAAGAACCCATAATTTTCTTGAAGCTCTTGCTTCTTATTAGGTTCATGTCTTGTCTCCTTGCATTTATTGCTCCTCTTATGTAAATATCATATGTAAGCTCTCTATGGAATGTATTTTTGACATTTGTTGTTGTTACGAAATCAGGAAATATATTAGAATCCCTATAAATCAAGGATTAGGGAATAATCTTCAATTAACAGCCATTAAGAGCCATCAATGCTAAGGCTCTCTCCTATTGTATAAATACACATCTTATGTACATGAATATACACAACATTTAGACTACTTATCTTACATGGTATCAGAGCAGCCATGTTCGATTGCCTGAAATTTTTTCGGCGCCAGTTTGCTGTCTATTTCTGGCGACAGTGAGAGAGAGCTAGAGTTAGGGTTCTGTGGTCAACTCTTTTTCCGTCCATGCGCCGCCCCACCGTGCTCAGGAGGTCCCAATCGGCGGAACCCCACCGGCCGCTCGCCGTTTCGCCTGCTCATGGACCGTCACGCGCCTCCCAGAGCTCCGCCGTATTCCGCACACGCTGGCGTGTGGCGCATTTTTCTGGTGAGTTTTTCGTCGCCGTTTGCTTTTTCGGGATCGACTCACTGCCTCTGACTAGACCTAGGTGGTTTTGTGCTCATATATTGTGTTTTCACCATCGGGTCTATTCGTTTTGCTTGCTGCTTGCCCTGTTTCAGGTGTGCAGTGGTGCCGTTTCGTGTTTCGAGTGTTGCTTTGGTCATTGTGTGACCACTCATCGCTGCTTTGGCCTTGTTTCTGCTATTTGGCAGCTAGTGTGGCTATTGGCATTTGTGTTTTTGGTCGTTCTTCCAATCTGATTTGCCTCTAATTGGTATTTATTTGGACTCTAGTTGCTGTTTGGTAAACCGACCAGCAAGGTGAATCAAACAGTTAAGGTGTATCTTGGTTCTGTGTGAGATCTTTCTGGTGGTGGACCCGGTATTTGGCTCTCCTGTGTTGTTGGTTTGCTGTTTGGTGTTGGGTTGCCGTCTCTTTGGTGGCCATTTGGGTCCTGTGTGACCAGTTTGTTTGGCAATTATTTGCTGTTTGGGGTCCTTGTGTGACCTGTTTGCCTCCGGTGAGGTGAGGTTTTGGTTTTCCCGGTGTTGTCATCTTTGGTGATATTCTTCGTGGCTGGTGCTCTTGCTCGGAGAGCTTGTGCAACTCAACTTATTTTTTGGTGAGGAGCGATGGCTGAATCTACGTCTAGTTCTTCTGTTGCTCTTGTTACAGGTAATATTGCTTCTAGTCTTGCTACTTCTTCCTCGAAGTGGATCATCGATTCCGGTGCTACTAATCATATAACCGGTAACCACCATTTGTTTTCCTCGTATGCGCCTTATGCCAATCCCTCTAGTGTCACAATTGCCAATGGTTCTTATTCTTGTGTTATTGGCTCTGGCACTGTTGAACCTACCTCGTCTGTTTCCTTATCCCATGTCCTTAATGTCCCTGACCTTACATTTAATCTTTTGTCTCCTAGCAAACTCACTCGACAATCAAACTGTTTCATAACTTTATTTCCTGACCATTGTTTGATTCAGGATCTCACGATGAAGCGAGTTATTGGTAGGGGTTATGAATTTGGTGGCCATTACTTCCTGGAGGATCAGGTATAGCGTTCAGTTGCTTGCCCTGGTGGTTCATCCCCTTTTGACGTTCATTGTCGTTTAGGTCATGTGTCCTTGTCTTGTTTGAAGAGGATGTATCCTCAATTCCATCATTTGTCATCTTTGGAATGTGAGTCGTGTCAGTTCGCTAAACATCATCGTGTTCACTTGGCACCTTGAGTTAATAAACGAGTTGCATCTCCCTTTGATTTAGTGGAATGGATGTTTGGGGTCCATGTCCTGTCGAGTCCAAGCCTGGTTTTAGTTACTTTGTTACTTTTGTTGATGATTTCTCTCGTACCACCTGGCTCTATCTAATGAAAACTCGTTCTGAGTTGTTTTCCCACTTTTGCAATTTCTGTGCTGAAATCAAAACTCAGTTTGGTGTATCAGTCAAAACCTTATGAAGTGACAATGCTAAAGAATACTTTTCTGCCCAATTTCAATCCTATATGTTCCAGCATGGCATACTTCATCAATCCTCCTGTCCAGATACACCGGCTCAAAATGGTGTTGCAGAACGTAAGAACCGACACTTATTAGAAGTTGCTCGGGCTCTCATGTTTCAAATGAATGTTCCTAAGTTTTTTTGGGCTGACGCTATGTCTACTGCGTGCTTCCTTATTAATCGTATGTCCTCTCCTGTCCTCAATGGTGCCACTCCATACACCACTTTGTTTTCGTCCAAACCCCTGTTTCCTGTTGACCCTAAAATCTTTGGGTGTATCTGTTTTGTTCGTGATGTTTGTCCCACTGTTACCAAACTTGATCCCAAGTCTCTTAAGTGCGTCTTCCTTGGGTATTCTAGGGTTCAGAAGGGTTATCGGTGCTATTCTCCCACTCTTCGGCGTTATCTTGTGTCTACCGATGTCACATTTCATGAGTCGACTTCGTTTTTTCCGGTCTCTACTCCACCTCCATCTCCTGTCTCTACCAATGACACTTCTGACAGTCTTGATGATCTCTTGGTCTATCCAGTTCAGTTACCACCAGTGCGAGCATCCGACCTGGCACCTGCTAAACCACCTATTTATCATGTTTATCGGAAACGCCCTAGGGCGAGTAATGTTGTCGATCAGGTTCATGACCCACCAATGACTGTTTCGATGTCTGATCCAGCATCGGTTCCTTCTACTCTTACTTCTGAACCAGCACCAGTGCCTGATATTCTTGATACTCTTGATCCTTCCACCTCTACCTCTGAACCAGACACAGTGTTTGACACTTCTGATGACTTGCTTATTGCCTTACGCAAAGGTAAGCGTACTTGCACCTATCCTATTTCTTCCTTTGTTTCCTATAACCATTTGTCTCCTCCATCATGTTCCTTCATAGCATCCTTAGACTCTCTCACCATTCCCACTACTCTCCAACAAGCCTTGACCCATCCCGGTTGGCGTGCTGCGATGGAAGAAGAAATGGTGGCCCTTGATAAGGCTGGTACTTGGAATCTTGTTGATTTTCCTCGTGGCAAGAAGGCTATCGGGTGTAAGTGGGTGTTCATGGTCAAAACAAAAGCTGATGGCACCTTGGAATGTTTGAAAGCTCGATTGGTTGCCAAGGGTTATGCTCAGACCTATGGTGTTGACTATTCAGAAACCTTCTCTCCTGTGGCAAAACTATTCTCTGTTCGCGTTTTCATTTCTATGTCGGCCAATTATGGTTGGGATCTTCATGAGTTGGATGTTAAAAACGCGTTCTTGAATGGTAATCTTCTTGAAGAAATATACATGGAGCAACCACTTGGTTTTGTTGCTCAGGGGGAGCGTGGGAAGGCATGCCATCTTCAAAAGTCTTTGTATGGCTTGAAGCAGAGCCCTCGTGCTTGGTTTGACAAGTTTAGCTCTGTGGTTAAGAAGTTTGGTCTGGGTCAGAGTAAGTGTAATCATTCTGTGTTTTATCAGCATATAGATGCTGGAATGATTCTGTTAGTGGTATATGTTGATGATATTATTATTACGGGTAGCAATGCTTCGGGAATCTCATCACTTAAGGCCTTTCTTAATTCTCATTTTCAAACAAAAGGATTTGGGTCTGTTAAAGTACTTTCTTGGGATAGAGGTTATGAGAAGTAAGAAAGGCATCCTTTTGACACAGAGGAAATATGTTCTTGATTTGTTAAAAGAAACTGGGAAACTCGGAGCAGCACTAAGTAGTGTTCCCTTGAATCCTAATCCCTTCTTGGACATTGATGACCGCATACCGTTTGATGAGCTACCTGAGGATGTACAAAAGAAAGTTGATCCGGAGAAGATCAAACCGTTTGCCTATCCAGAGAGATACCGTAGATTAATTGGGAAAATGAACTATCTCACAGTAACTCGCCCCGATGTGACCTTTCCAGTTAGTGTGCTTAGTCAATTCATGACTGCACCAACCGTTGCTTAGTGGGAAACTTTGGAACATGTCTTACATTATTTGAAGGGCTCACTTGGTCGTGGTGTACTCTATACGAATCATGGCCACAACAAGATTGAATGTTTTTGTGATGCAGATCATGTAGGGTCAAAGGCTACCAGAAGATCCACCATAGGATATTGTGTTTGTTGGTGGAAATTTAGTATCATGGAGGAGTAAGAAGCAAGATGTGGTTTCTAAGTCGAGTGCAGAAGCTGAGTATAGAGCTATGTCTCAATCAGTACAGGAAATTGTGTAGATTCACCAGTTAATGAAGGAGGTTGGTCTTGCCACATCGTTAACTGCGAAGTTGTGGTGTGATAATAAAGCTGCTCTACACATAGCCTCCAACTCTGTGTTTCATGAACGTACGGAACACATTGAGATTGACTGTCACTTTGTACGTGATAAGATTGAGGAGAACTTTATTTCTACAGGGCATGTGCGGTCTAGTGACCAATTGGTTGACCTTCTGACTAAGGCTTTAAATGGGACTCGGATTGACTATCTTTGTAACAAGTTGGGCTTGATTAACATCTATGCTCCAACTTGAGGGGGAGTGTTACGAAATCAAGAAATATATTAGAATCCCTATAAATTAGGGATTAGGGAATAATCCTCAATTAACAGCCATTAAGAGCCATCAATGCTAAGGCTCTCTCCTATTGTATAAATACACATCTTATGTACATGAATATACACAACATTTAGACTATTTATCTTACAGTTGTCATGAACATACTCCTCCTTCCTAGGATCAAGATCTTCAGTAGGATTTGACATGGGCTAAATGGATCAAAATATAAGGTCAGAGTGAAGAGTGAGGATCAGATCTAACTATTGTTGATGAAATATTTATATATAGTGTATAGAGAATATAAAATTAGCTTGAAAATATTTAAGTATCATGTTTTTCATTGAACAAGTCAGAAATTTCACAAGTCACAAAATATCAAACATAAACATAACTCATAAGTCATGGGAGGATAAAAATTTGGCAAAAACCATAAATTGAATTGGGATTTTTGAAGGATTGTATTCTGTTACCTTATGGATGTCGATTCTTTAAAAGCTTAGAGATGATGCTGCATAGAAGATTTTAAATACATTATGGTTAGATGTTTGGAAATGATCTTAATACGGTAAATGTTTTCTGGCGGTTAGGGGTTTCTCATGAATCAATATTTTCTGTAACTATGGAAGCCAAAAATTGGACTATAAACAAGTTATGTGACTTAGCAACAATATCTTTCATTCCGAGTGACTTGCTGCATTGATGTGATTCTTTATAGTTCTTCTGTTTTCAATCTTCTATTTTTTTTTTTGAGGATATGGTATCATCTTCTATGGATAATTTGGGAGAGAAAAATTAATCTGAATTCATTATTCTTAATCTCTTAATCTCTTAATCAGAGAGTACATACGGGCCTTTATATAGCAACCATAGAGCTAACCCTAGAATATAATAAAATCTAATCAAATCAAAAATAAATCAAAGTGGTTAAGATTTAATATCCTAAGATATAATATATCTATATCTAATCTTAAGATATGATATATCTATATCTAATATAATAATAAGATAATCCATAATAAACGCATAATATTCTCATACTCCCCCTTAAGTTGGATCACAGATGTTAATCATGTCCAACTTGCCTATGCAACTTATTGGAGTCTTGACGATGTTGGGAGTTACTGTTGCGACAAGATGAGTGGGCAGCAGATACACGACAAGTTTGGGAGTAACCGGCTACGACAAGATCAATGATGAAGGTCCCATAACTGCTTGAGTCTTCAAAATCCTTAGGCTTGTAGTTCTTGAGCCTCAGAGGTCCATTTATTTGTCTGGACTTGTACTCCTTTTTTAGTCTCAGAGGCCTACGAATTTCTAACATGACAATTTGGTCCCTCAATTTGATAAATGACAGATTGGTCCTACGAATTTCAGAAATGACAGTTTGATTCTCAAATTTCTGAAATGACAGTTTAGTCTTCTGTCAAACTGCAACGTTTTGATTTTTTTTTTTTGATAGCAACTTTTAGGTCTGATAGATGCGTGACTTCTTCAGCCTGAGTCGCCGAATATGATAGCTCCTTTCTCTATATCTGGTGAGACCCAGCTTCGACCAGAGCTTGAGAAACAGGTGACAGTGGTTGGCCATGACTTTCTCGATGTTAGTGAGGAAACGACAACGACGGTGAAGTGCTTTGTTCCAATCTCCTTCTTTACTTCTCTGGTTTGAAAGTCTCGACCTCCTCCAATGGTGGTGAAAGGAGTCACCGGCAACTGTTCTTGGTGGAGAACAATGACGATGGAGTTAAGGGTAGAGATCGCCGGCGACATTGGTGGTCCTTTGTTTTCTTTCGTTCCCGGTGAGACTCGTCTTTCCAGTTTGTGTTGAAACCTCTGCGCCCAAATGATGAAGCTAAGTCGACGGAGAAGACAATGACTTCCGGTGACAACCCTGAGCTCTGCTTCCCCAATCTCTCTTTCCTTTGAAGACCCGATTGGAGGCATGGACAAAAATTGCTGATGTTGGGTCTGATAGACGGAGAACCCAGGGAGTGTTGAGACGAGGATGATGGATGTCTGAGATCAATACTACCACTAACGTGGTTGACGATAACGAGAGAGATTGGTGGTGAATGAGGGTTGTTGGTGATGAGGAAGGCAAGGAAAAATCAAATCAAATCTGTTCCTTCTTTCTGACAAGACAATGACTTCCGGTGACAACCTTGAGCTCTACTTCCCCAATCTCTCTTTCATTTGAAGACCTGATTGGAGGCATGGATAGAAATTGCTGATGTTGGTTCTGATAGACGGAGAACCCAGGGAGTGTTGAGACGAGGACGACGGATGTCCGAGATCGATACTACCACTGACGTGGTTGACAACAACGAGAGAGATTGATGGTGAATGAAAGGTTGCTGGTGATAAGGAAGGCAAGGAAAAATCGAATCAAATATGTTCCTTCTTGAAGGCGTGTGAATGGCAGCAGAGTGGTTAAGAAGAAGAACAAAGCCGTGACTTCTAGTGACTGTGTAGTAGACAATGGATGTGGTTGACAAATCTCTGTCTCCCACTGCTGTGTCTCGCTGCCTCTGCTACCCTGTCTCTTGATTTTGTGCTCGAAAATATCACCTTGATATTCGGCGGCGGAGCACAGAGGAGAGAACTCTGGGAGACAGTTGAGTCACCAACCCGAAGAAACAATACACTGATTATTTTCACCAAAGCTCTTATACCATGTGGATAATTTGGGAGAGAGAAATTAATCTGAATTCATTAATCTTAATCTCTTAATCAGAGACTACATACGGGCCTTTATATAGGCAACCCTAGGGCTAACCCTAGAATATAATAAAATCTAATCAAATCAAAAATAAATCAAAGTGGTTAAGATTTATTATCCTAAGATATAATATATCTATATCCATATCTAATCCTAAGATATGATATAATTTATCTATATCTAATATAATAATAAGACCATAATCCATAATAAGCGCATAATATTCCCACATCTTCATTTGTACCATGTTATATAAAGCGTAAATAAATAATTAGGATTAATTGGCACAAAACTAATCCTTTGAAGCCATAATACTTAGTTAGTTAGTTAATGGCTAAACTGATTCTATGAGGCCAAGGGGTAGTTAGTAGTTGTTGTTGTTAGTTAGGTAGTTAGTTAGTCATAAGGTCAGTTAGTTATTTCTGTTATTACATGACAGTTAGGATTTACTTTAAGAGTCTAAGCCTATCACTATATATATGGAAGGCTAGGCTTATGAAAGGGATGTATGATTTAGTATTGTGTATGATGGAATGAACAGTGCAACAACACTTGTTTCGAATGTGTTTCTTCTCTGAATCCCCTAATTCTCTAAAACCTTCACAACAGTGGTATCAGAGCCGAGTCATTCCCGGTTCACTTCTGTTACACTTTGAAGTTCTTGCTCACTTCAAAACGATTCTCCTCTCCTTCGAAGTTCAGAAATGTTGACAAGAACACATCAAGAGAATTGAAAAAGATAGTGAATTCAATCAAGAACCCAACGTCAGTTTCAGGGATTTTCAATTAGTCAGCCATCTCCATTGTAATTTCAATTCTGGTTTACCAAAAATTCAAAGAAAAATCAAGAATTTCAATCTTGACACATTTTTTATTTTTTTTTACTATCAATATTGCTGGGCTCTGTTTGATATTTTGGAGTCTAATATCATTTAATCTTGGGATTTGCGTTATTGCAATATCGTCTATTGGGATTTACGTCGACTCCTCTTCAAGAGCTGGGTATCACCTCTGTTTCACATCATCGACTCCTACCAATTATCTGACTCGTCGGTATCTGGTTCGGTTTCTCGTCAGGTTCAGTTGTGGATATCAGGAAATCAAGAAAAGAATCAAACTGGGTTCCGAATTTCCATCATCACCGGAATCAGTGGGTTGCGTCCTAGTTTCTGTTGCTGCATCATCGGAAATTCTGGATATCATTGTTTTCGTCGAGTTCCAAGTGTCTTTGTTTAGTCGGCTGGTTTGGGGTTATTGGGTCGGTTGGATTCTTGCGTTGAGTATACGGACCGTCCTTCGTCATTTGATTCCGGGTATTTTCTTCTCTCTCGGGATTTTGAGCACCATCGACAACCTTGGAAATTACTCATTGTTGTCTAAAGTTTGATTCTTCAAGTCCTGCTTCATCAGTCTCAGGTCTGAATATTTATGGGTTGGTTTTGATTGTTTCTGAGTCCTTCGTCAGCCCTGGTTTTCAGAGTTCTGGTCTGGTTTCTGGTTTTCTGTTGATTTCTGGGCTGTGGTTAATTGCTTCTGTCTGCTGGAATCTGGATTCATCATTGGGCATTCATTAACATCACATTTTTGAACCTTCTATGGTCAATACAAGAGCCTAGATCGCTGCCATGGCTGATCCCATTGAAAACCGATTTAAAGCAATTGAAGATACTCTACAACATGGGGACATTTTGCAAACCATCTCCGCTCAATTAGAGGCTTTGTTGCAGATGACAAAGAAGCGTCGTGGACCAGCAACAAAGGTAGGTGCAGAGAAGACAACTTCAAATGAAGTTAGGGCTGTGACACGTGGAATTATCTCTGCTTCTCGCAACCCAAAAACAGAGAAGAGTCCGAGCATTACATTTGGTGTCATTGGGTCTTTGAGTTTCAAAACCGCCAACCTTCAAGGCACACTGAGTCTGAATATCCTTGGGTCTACCTTGAATGAGTCAAGTGCAGTGAACACAATGGAAGATGCAACCGAAAAGAATAAAGAGACATAGATGAATTTTGGTAGAAGTAACTTTCCAACATCTGATCTTATTTCTGATTTTTGTAACCCAAAGACTTGGGAGTGTCTGAAACCAGGGGATGTAATTGATGAATCATCGCATTTCAACACTCTTGGTAGTTCTCTGGGTATGTCGACACTGTCCTTGTATGCTGATAGAAATAGCTGTGTTTCGGCGAGGAGGGAGAAAGCAAGAGTTGAGTGGCAATTTAGGATCGTTTCAGAAACTGACTTGGCTTCCACGTGGGTAACTAAGGGACAATTTGAAAAGTCAAATATTGCTGCTCAGCTGGTTCCCATTTCCTTCCACTGTTAGAGATATTTTGCTTAGTCCCTAGATTTTCTAATTTCAAAGGGACAAGTGGGCTTTGAAGGTGCATATATGAGCCCAATAACTTTACAATTGGGTCTCACAATTCCGATGGGTATCATTAATAATGGGCTGTTGCAAAATTGGTTCCGAGGCAAGTTAATTATAATGCTTTATGGAAGAATCTGTTTACTGAGTAGGAAGAAAAGGAGAAATACTAGGGTGCTCCAGTGCTGAAGATCAATCTGAAGATAAGTTCTGGATACAAGATTTCAAGTTGTAGTTCCTTCAAAGATTAGCAAAAGTTCCAGAATTTAGCAACTTAGGTTTATGTTATGTTATTTTAGTTTTGTAATTTTGGGGTTTAGTTTGTGTTTTTGTTGTCAATCGTCCTTGAGGGCAAGGGTGTCTTTGGGAAGGGGGTATTGTTATATAAAGCGTAAATAAATAATTAGGATTAATTGGCACAAAACTAATCCTATGAAGCCATAATACTTAGTTAGTTAGTTAATGGCTAAACTGATTCTATGAGGCCAAGGGGTAGTTAGTTGTTGTTGTTGTTAGTTAGGTAGTTAGTTAATCATAGGGTCAGTTAGTTATTTCTGCTATTACATGACAGTTAGGATTTACCTTGAGAGTCTAAGCCTATCACTATATATATGGAAGGCTAGGCTTATGAAGGGGATGTATGATTCAGTATTGTGTATGATGGAATGAACAGTGCAACAGCACTTGTTTCGAATGTGTTTCTTCTTTGAATCCCCTAATTCTCTACAACCTTCACAACATACCCTCTCCAATATATGTATACACATAATATATTTACACATTCTGTATCATAAAAGAATATATTTCTTGTCCACTGGCAGGTTTATGCTGTTATTTCTATTTTTCATATGCTGTTAGCTTAGATGAATTATTAGGAGTGCAAGTGTTGGAACTAGAATTCATATTCTTGATAGAGGAAGTATTTGTTTTTATAAGATCTTGGAGCTTGGTGAATGAGATGAAGCAATTATGTTAAACTTTCATTGTCCGTTGATGCTATTTTCTGTGAGAGGAGTCATGTAAAAGTTGGTTCTGTTAGTACAATGCAGATATAGTTGCATATTTCTTACAATCTACCTATTTGTCAATAATATTGAGTGCAGAGACACCATTTGGACATCTAATAGTTTGTGGTCTTCTAATTTTACACGGCGTTACTGTCTTCCTGTTTAGCAGTTGACCTTACCTTAACTTTTTCGTAGGCTAGGGCCGCATGTGTGCTGATTGATTTGTGCTCTGGTGTGCTTGCACCCTCGATGTCACAGGTTATTGCAAAGGTATGCTAAGGTCTTTATTCAGAGTGGAATGCGTTGTTTACCAAGTTATAGTTGGTTACATTTTTCTTCTTGTGTGTAATTAAGGTGTTGATGATGATCATAATTGTAATTATGTAAATACTGTTTCTTTCCTCAGCTATGGGTCTCTTTTGCATGTAGGTTGATCTCGCAGTAGAGCTTCTAGAGGATCTTTTGGGCATAATCCAGGTTAATTTGCTAACCTTTCATAGGCCATTTATTTCTTGGATGCTGATTTCATTTCCTCCTCAAATTATTGGATCTCATTGTTTGCATGATGTAACTGTAGTTCAGGGGCCAAGTCTTATTTCCTTAGTTTCTTAATGATCCTTGTTAGGATACTTTAGGATGCTTTCCACACTTTTACTTTGGAACCTAATCGAACTGTCCAGAGAGTAACTTCTGTTGTCTGAGAGTTTCTTAGAACTATATAATTGGGTTATGTTGGGAGTTAGTGCTTGACCATAGTAGTTGTGCGTTTGTAGTTTTTTTGTTTTTGAAATTTTATTGTTGTTAACAAACACTTAATATGAGGGTGGGGGGAGGGTGTGTCATTTATGATGGCTTATAATGATGCAAGATGAGTGGATGTGTAACTTGAGGTTTCTGTTGTAGAAACTGGTCTTTTCCAATAGTGGAAAGAAGTGTACGAAAGCAATCTATGAGGATTGAAGTTGAAGCAAAATATGATTGTAGGCTTGTAGCTGCCATGGTGGTGGCATGAAAAGCTGAAGAACGCAATTTAAAGCATGGTTGAGTGTATATGTTTCTCATATCAATATACAATGCTCACTCATTGTGAAGCAATTAAGTTCTGTTAAAGAAAAAATATTTTATGAATTTGTTACATGTTTGAAGTTGCGCTTCAGTTCTGATGAGCCAGTTCTCTCATTATCCTGTTGATTTGTGTTTCCAAACTTGATTTTAAATTTTTTGTTATGTTTGCTAGGATGCATGCCATTCTCTTGTCCGTGCTCGAGCTGCTTTGAAGTACCTTGTGCTTGCTCTATCTGGTCATATGGATGATATCATGGGAAAATATAAGGTACTTGACATATTTTAAAGAACTGTATTATTTTATCATTAAGATTTCCTTTTTCCTTTTTATGTATAATTGATTGATATGCTGTCCTGGAATATAGGGGCAAAACTGTAAGATTACTATGCATATTATATTTTGCATCCTTTAATTTTACACATATTTTAATAGAAGTAATGATTTATTTTGCACATGCAGTCCTGACGTGTTACCTTAGAAAAAGACTGGTGTTTTCATAAAGGTCTTCATTGAAAAGTATAAAATTATGTCTCATGTTTTTGGAGAAGGATGGATATGTAGGTTATACAAGAAAAGAATAAAGCAGTCAAAATGGATTGAGCCCATCGAGTCGGCTCGTTTAAGCCCATTAAAGTGGAGGGCTGGGCTTGTGTTTCCAGGGGTTCAAAAGGAAATCAGGCTTAAACGGGAATGGGCTCAAAAATAAAAGGGTCAGCCCATTTGAGCTGAGGGCTGCCCCTTTAAGCTTGCCTAGTTTATTATTGTTTTTTTAAACTTGACTAATTATTAAAAAACCCAGGATAAACATCTGGAGTGATTGACTCTTGACTTGTCTCTAGTTCCAAACAAAGAAATCAAATCAACAACGCTTGAAAGTGTTGATCTTGAAAGAAATCAAACCCATTTGATTGACTCTTGACTTGTCTCTACTTTTTCCTTATTCTTTATCTCTCTCCCCATGCCACGTATCTAGCACCCTGTGCTTTATTATTTTTTTGTCTACTCTTTGTTCAACAACGCAAATATATATTGGAATGACATGATAATTGTGTGGGTAAAATCAAATAATCAGTCTTAATTAAATCAAATTTATGATCTGCATTTTTTTAGCTTCGAAGCGAACCACGGATTTGTTGTCTCTCTTATCTGCCATATGAATTTCTATGTGCTGGGTCTTGACACGAGCTAATTATGAAGGAGAGCAATGTATTTTGTTTTGTTTGTATAATATGATGTCTTGGTTATTGGATTAGAATGTGAATGCTTGAAAGTGAATTTTATTTGAATTAGAATGAATTTTATTTGGTTTCTATTTTTCTGATTTGTCATCTTTTTTTAGTTTTGGTCCTTTTCGAGTTTGGGCAAAAGTTTATTTGTGTTGGAGGTTTGATTTGTATCAGTTTGGAAATTTGGACAATAGCTTGACACCTTATTTTACTAATATTTTTTATTTGAATTACAAATTTTATGAGACAAACTATTTTATTATTGGATATTTCAAAATAGTTGAAAAATGTTTAATTTATTTTTTTTTTTTGATATAAAAAATGTTTAATTTTAACATAATGGCATGAAGCCTAGAGCCGGCCTTGAGCCCACATGTCCCATGGCCGGGCTTCAATAATAAGATTGTTTTAGGATAAGTGGGCTTTTCAGTCCCATACCTTTTAGGCCCTGGACCGACAAGGGCCCGGCCTGCCTGTGTTGACAGCTATAGAAAAGATAATATTAAGAATTATCATACTAGAGAAAGAGTAGGAGTGGCATGTTGAAAATCATTTGAGGTGGTTTGGACTTATACAGAGAAGGCTGCTGGAAGCGTTAGTGAGAAGGGTAGATAAGACATTACAGAATTCTCTAAAAAGGGGCAGAGGAAAACCAAAGAGAATGCTTGATAAAGTCATTGAACATGACCTTTCGGTCAACCTTATATCTATTGCTTTGGTTGTTGGCAAAGTACAATAGTGTTGTCCAATCGATGTAAATGACTCATCTAGTGGGATAAGGCTTGTTGTTGATCTTATCTTCTAGTTTTACTTCTCATTTCCTGCTGATATTATTTCTTCTTTATTTGAAGAGTTAAAATCAGAAATTTCAGTTATAGTTTTGTGGATGGTGAACATACCTTCTTTTCATTAATGGATCTGTCCAGAAAATAGGATTTTTGGATATTCCTTGGCCAGGCATTGTGTGAAATGATATAGAGATAATAGATGGCTACAGTCCTGCAATTCAATCCAATATAGGAAAAGATATCGGAACTCAAAATATAGTCAGAACTTAAATGATATCCCGACAAACTTGGAACCGCTAATAAAAATGAGATATAAGATTATGTAATGGTAAGATGATGAGAAACAGAATAAGAGAGAGATAGGGAGAAATAGTTTATAAGATCCCAATCGACCCTAGCAGCTTATAACAGATAACGAACTTCATTTATTTATTTATTTATTTTCCATAGCAGATTATTGTGCTAAATGGGCCAATATTTTGGGCTTTAGTAATTGCCCACAATCTATAAGGTCAGTATTCTTGTATTTATCTGAGTTGCGATTTAATAAGCCTGACTATGAGTATCAAGAACTTGGCTACATTGCAAGAAAATGCAGTATGACGATTTGCTGGTAATGAAATAGGCAACTTTCTTATGAGATAGAATTGGTATTTTTAATTTTCCTTAGGTAATCAAGGAGTAAATGTATAAATAATGCAAATACTTTTAATGTTCTTTTAGGAAGTTAAGCATAAGATCCTGTTTCTTGTGGAGATGCTAGAGCCTTTTCTAGATCCTGCCATAGCTGCTTCCAAGAGTAAAATAGCTTTTGGAGATCTATCATCTGTATTTCCAGAGAAGCAGGAGAACAACTGTTTGATTGCACTGAATATCATCCGCACTGCTGTACGAAAACCTGCGGTCTTACCTTCTTTGGAATCTGAATGGAGGCATGGATCAGTTGCTCCAAGGTAATGCCTGGCTATCTTGTGTTTGCAGAATTGTATCGTCTGCTTTGACTTTTGACTATATATATATATATATATATATATATATATATATATTTTTTTTTTTTTTTGGCAATTAAACTGATACTCTATCTATTATTTTTCTTAAAAAAAAAAAAAAAAATCTTGAATACTTTATCTTATCAGCATTTCGGTTGAGAAAATTACCTTAAGGTTTGGAGAGAAAGCTTTATTCTCGCTAGATGTCTACATCACCCTGTTAAGTCCTCTTTGCATATTAGTCCCCATTATTATCTTTTATGTTTAAATCTCAGGTGTGGTACATAGGTTTCTGAGATGGGGAAGGATATTTGTGGTTTGGCATCGGTGTTATGAGAAGAGTCCACTATATAGGATGAGACATGTGGGAATATTATGTAATATTATTATATTATATTATTCTCCCTAGGTTGTTGTAACCTCTCCTCTATTCTTTCCTAGATTTTCTCCATTAGTTACTCCTTTATTTTCTCCTTAATTTGTTTAGCTTTATCTCTCTATTTATTATATAAGTAGGTATTGTATCAGAACATCAATAAATGAAATTAGAATACAATTCTTCTCTTATAAATTCCACATGGTATCAGAGCCAGGTTTAAATTCCTGAAGCAAATTAGCAGTTCCGTTGTGGTTCTCCGGCGCTGGTGACTTGCTGCCTTCCAGAAATAGTTTGAGAGGCTGCAAGACACAGCGCCGGGAGACACACACGTCTTGAAGTGAGTCCGTCATCTCATCTTTGTCACCCATAGTCTCAGTCATTCCCGAAGACCCACTGCAGTATTGTCTCCTGGTCCATCATCCTTCTCAGTAGATTGCCATTTGTCTCCGCACTCTGCAATCAATCCAACAGTCACGCACAGTGTCGTCGTCTCAGTCCTCGACCAGTCCGACGGTCAGTCCAGTCAAGTTGTCGATCTGGTCTGTCACTCGTCATCAGGCGTTGAACTTTACTCTTCCGTCGAAGCCAAGTCAATCTCGTCCGAGTTCTCACATCAACGGCCTCTGTCCGATGCTGAGCACAGTCATCTTCTTGCTCGCGTCTTCCGCCGCTGGTGAACCACCAGAAAAGAGACAGAGTCCGAGAATCAAAGGCAGAGCAGCACCGGAAAACCACTGAACCAGCTCTTTCTTCGCTGAACTAGCGCCTTCTCGTTCCCAGTCGAGTTCTCTCTCACCATCAGTTGTAACGTCACAACCAGAATCAGCTCTCGATCTCTGACGCTGTTTCTGGTTCAACAACAGCTTGCCGGAGTTGGAGGAAGAAATAGAGATGGATATCCGATCCTCTTAGTCCATGACTCTTCCTCTCGTTGCCGTTGTCGCAGATCGAAGGACGAGAGAAGAGAAAGAAGGAGAAGATGAAGAAGGCGGCATATCCAGTCCGTCCTAAGCTGTCAGTCCGAGGCGCTGATTTATCTGATCTAAGTCATTGTTATTTAAAAAAAAAAATGTGGAGCCCAGCAAGGAGAGAGATCAGAAAAAAAAAAAAAAAAACTTTTTTTGCAGAAAACTAAATTGCCATTTCATAAATTCGAGGACCAAACCGTTATTTCTGAAATTCGCAGGATCAATTCGTCATTTATCAAATTGAGGGACCAAATTGTCATTTCAGAAATTCATAGGTTTCTGAGACTCAAAAAGAGTACAAGTCCAAACAAAATAAATGGACCTCTGAGACTCAAGAAGTACAAGCTTAATGATTTTGAAGACTCAAGCAATTATGGGACCTTCATTATCGATCTTGTCGCAGTCGCTGCCTGTCGATCTTGTCACAGTCACTACTTGTCGCGCAATTGCTGCTCGTCAATCTTGTCGCAGCCTCTGCCCGTCAATCTTGTCGCAGCTGCTGCTCGTCAATCTTGTCACAGCCGCTGCCCGTCGATCTTGTCGTAGCCAAGTACTCCTAAAGTTGTCGTGTATCTGTTGCCCGTTCATCTTGTCGCAGCAATAACTCCCAACATCGTCGAGGCTCCAATAAGTTGCATAAGCAAGTTGGACATAATTCACATCCATGATCCAACTTGAGGGGGAGTGTGGGAATATTATGTAATATTATTATATTATATTATTCTCCCTAGGTTGTTGTAACCTCTCCTCTATTCTTTCCTAGATTTTCTCCATTAGTTACTCCTTTATTTTCTCCTTAATTTGTTTAGCTTTATCTCTTTACTTATTATATAAGTAGGTATTGTATCAGAACATCAATAAATGAAATTAGAATACAATTCTTCTCTTATAAATTCCACAAGACATATGTAGGCCTTAGGAGGGGAATTGGTTCTTGTAAATTTGGTAAAGCATGGCATTGGTTTGTAAATGGCAGTGGTGTTTTCCTTGGGAAAAACCGCTGAATTATGTAATTCACATAGGGAATTTGCAGCCAGTGGTAATCCTGACACTTGATGCTTGATCATACGTGTCCCTAAAACTGTTTATTACAGGCACCAAATGTTTATTTAAGAATGGGTGACAAGTCTCGTATCAGAATTTCAGAGGAGTCTAGGTAGTTTTTAATGTCTAGTAGACTCTAATTTCTTAGCATGCAGATATTCTTTTGTATTCTAAGGGATTATTCTCTGACTTAGAATTTCCACTTCCATAGGAAGTTATATGACAGGAATATTCAGGATTTGCAATCTTTTCTTGTTCCATTTAGAATCCCTTCCATATGGGGGGATATGGAACAGAAAATTATGTAGTAGACCAATAATCTAGTGAACTAGCCATCAACCTTGTACAAAACCTTATTTAGACCATCCCCAAACTTAAAAGAGATTAAATTAAATTAAAATGATGAATTTGTACTGATGATCTCCCTTGAGAGAAATGTGGGTTCATCTTCACAAATTCCTAAAAGAACTTTGATCTTAGCATCTCTTCTAGCTTCTACGTTTTATAGATGTTAAATCTCCATTCTGCTAATGCATGTCTTTGGAAGTCACATAACCCCTCTTATTTCTCCAACTTTAAATACTTCAAGACCTTTTAATTTGCATGAACCTACGTGGGAATCAGTAGTTGCACATGTATGCCAAAACACTCTGGTTTAATAATGCTATAGGACTTTAGTTGTTTTATACAATTAGAGGGCTCAAAAGGTTTTGCTGATTTGGCCAATGGCTGAACGGCTCACTGGATCAACGGCAAGTCCTGTTCCTAAAACTATGACATGTAATATTGAAATTTTTGTTTGTATTATTAATGTAGACCTATGTTTGCTTTTAATGGTGATGAGTCCTCTTGGAACTTTGAGGCTTCCCCTCAGTTCAAATTGTCTATCTATGTCACAGTACTGAGTAGGATTATCGTTCATGGTTTGAGGCAAGTTTGGGGACATTAGCAGCTTTTTCTCTTGATATTTTTATTGCTTTTATGAAAATTTCGAACCAGCTATTCACTTTCTTTTACCTTTTAGAATACCTGCATATATGTATAATATGTTGTTTAGTGTTGATGAACAATATATGCAACTTGGATGTTGAAGGGGTTTCATTTGATTAGTCTTAGAAGTTTGAAAGGGGAAAGGTGGCCAAAGCCATGTCACAACGTACATTTTTGTGGTTTTGTGGTGTATTAAGTTGGAGGGCTCAGTGGAGTATCCTTTTTCATCAGCTACTGCAAGAAAGGAACGGATAGTATTTTGTGACTTATATTTGGAGGATGTCCTATGATTCTATTTCTTAATTCACCTTTTTGTAGTAAAACTACTTTTTCTTTGAAGAAAAGTAGAGAGTAAACTGGCTAATTTGTCACCCTTTCTGTGGATGCATTTGGTTAAGCATTACTTGACTGGCAGAAACTTGTCTGTTAATCTTACATTGTTTTGCTGTTTTATGCAGTGTACTCCTATCAATATTGGAACCCCACATGCAATTGCCACCTGATATTGACCTGTGTAAATCTGCTTCTAAACCAGTTGAACTTGAGGCAGCGTCTCTCTCTCCTCTTTCCTCTGTTTTGAATCATGGAGGACCTTTGTCCAAGTCAAATAGTCAAGACGAGCCTGATGGTAAATTAGATGTTTCAGAGTCAGCAGGGAAATCAGATTCCATTGAAGATCGCAATCTACTTTTTGCCCCTCCAGAATTACAGAGCATTACTTTGACAAACTTTTCCAATGTTCCTAATCAAAGTACCTCTAACCTTGTGGGCATCAGCCTGGAATCAAAACATGTTATGAAACATTTTACTGACCATTCTCCTAATTTTGTATTAGATGCTGGTTGTGGTGCTGAATACTTCAACCTACAGGCAGATTATTCACAACTTGTAAACTATCATGATTGTGAGCTTCGAGCTTCCGAGTTTCGACGCCTGGCCTTAGATTTGCATGCGCAAAATGATGTTACTGCTGAAAGCCATGATGCTGCAATTGATGCTTTGCTTCTGGCTGCAGAATGCTATGTGAATCCTTATTTTATGTTGTCATTTGGAGCTTCTCCAAAACTCATGGACCTTTTAAAGACCAATGATAACAAAATTTCAGGGTCTGATGATGTTGAGCTAAGAAGAACTTTGGGAAAGAGTAAAACTAATTTAGAAGCAATAGCACATCTCGAGAGGAAAAGAGATAGACTCGTTCTTCAAATATTGCTTGAGGCTGCAGAAATGGACAGGAAATACCTTGCAAAACTAGCCAATGGGGAAGATTGTCCTTATTCCGCTGAAGGAGTAGATGACCAGGTTATCAAGATGTCTCCCCTTGATGTGCAATCTGCAGATGCAATTACGCTAGTTCGTCAAAACCAAGCTCTGCTGTGCAATTTTCTTGTTCAACGTCTGCACAGAGAACAAAATTCAATGCATGAAATTCTTTTGCAGAGTCTTATCTATGTTTTACACACAGCCACCAAATTGTATTGTCCTCCTGAACTTGTAATTGAAATCACATTAAAATCTGCAGAAGAATTTAATATGATGCTGATGTCTTTACATCTGCAGCTGAAAGAAGTTAGCTTGAATTTGGCATCAGAAAGAATACATGGTTTACAACGACGGTGGATACTACTTCAAAGATTGGTAGTTGCTACTAGCAATGGAGATGAAGAGGGAGATTTTGGAACTAATATCCACAATAAATACCGATGTGGAAATTTGATTCCCTCATCAGCATGGATGCAGAGAATATCTCAATTTTCTGGGTCTGCATACCCTTTGGTTCGTTTTCTTGGCTGGATGGCTTTGTCTCGTAATGCTAAACAGTACATGAAGGATCACATTTTTCTTGTATCGGATTTGTCTCAGCTGACATATTTGCTCTCGATATTTGCTGATGATCTTGCTGTTGTTGATAATGTTGTCAACCGAAAATATGAAGAGGTTACTGATGATGGTGATTCACAGGGTGAAAATGGTTATTCAACTAAAAAAGGACTTGAAAGTCACGATGATCAATCTTTCCCTGTAATTTATCCAGAACTCTGGAAGTTCTTTCCGAATATGAAAAAGCAATTTCAAACATTTGGAGAAGCCATTCTAGAGGCTGTTGGGTTGCAGCTAAGATCTGTTTCTTCTACCCTGGTGCCTGATGTTATTAGTTGGTTTTCAGAGTTGTGCTCATGGCCATATTCTTCTGCTTCTCCAAGTGGTAAAGATATCCTGAAAGGATGTAATGCCAAGAATGCGAGAGCAATAATTCTTTATATTCTTGAAGCTATTATAGCAGAGCACATGGAAGCTATGGTTCCTGAGATACCTAGAGTGGTACAGGTGCTCATGTCCCTCTCTGGTGCTGCTTACTGTGATGTCTCATTTCTTGAATCTGCATTGCGTCTATTGAAGCCAATTATTTCTTATTCATTGTGCAACGTCTCTCATGATGAAAGTTTATTGACCAATGACTCATGCCATAACTTTGAGGAGTTATGCTTTAGTGTTCTTTTTGATAAAATTAAACAGAAGAATGAGAATCAACATAGTTCTGAGGATAGAGGATGCAACATAGCACTGTCTATTTTCATTTTGGCTTCTGTTTTTCCAGATTTGTCCATTCATCATAAAAGGGAATTTTTGCAGTCTTTGTCTAATTGGGTGAAATTTTATGCTTTTGAGCCAACAACGTCTTTCTATGATTATTTCAGTGCATTCCAATGCGTTATGGATAGCTGCAAATCATTACTAGTGCGCTTGTTAAGAGCTTTTGGTGCTATTCCTCCTCAGCTGCCTCCCTTCCCTAATATGAATGGTGATGAGTTATCTGATGTTGATCCAGTACCAACTATTGGGTTTCTTAGCGAAGTCTGTCAAACATCACATGAGAATGATGCTGAGAAAATGGAAAGTGTCAATTTGAACACACTTGTAGATCAATATAATATATCTTCTGATGATTTAGAAGGAATTTCTAAAGACATAGAGCATCTTATTACTGAGCTTAATATAGCAATTGAGCAATGTTGGAGTCTTCATCATCAGCTTGCCAGAAAATTGACTATAGCATCAGCTGAGTGTTTTGTCTTTTTGAAGTGCTTAATATCAGTTGCACAAAAATTCTATAATGATGATGATGATCAAAATTCTTCACCATCTAAATCGGCTGATGTGGTCACACTTCATTGGAGGTCTGGTCTTGAAGGCCTTATTGAAATGATCTTGATGCTCCAGGAAACTAGTTGCTGGAGAGTTTCTAGCCTAATGCTTGATTGTTTAATTGAAGTGCCCCGTAGTTTTTACCTGGATAATGTCATAGGCATCATATGCTCTGCAATAAAGAATGTCTCCTGCTCTGCCCCCAAAATTTGTTGGCGTTTGCAGACTGATAAATGGCTGTCTTCTTTAATCGCAAGAGGCATATATAACATTCAAGAAAGTGAGGTTCCTCTGATAGATCTATTTTGTACATTGCTGGGCCATGCTGAACCTGAGCAACGTGTAATAGCAATTAAACACTTGAGAAAACTTATTGGCCAGTGTGCAAATGGAGAAAGACCAGTGGTGTCTCTTAAGATTTGCAGTGATTTTGTTCCAACAAAGTTAGTTGCATCTGTTCCTGATTCTGTTATATCTCATCTGGTTTCAAGTACGTGGGATGAGGTGGTTGTACTTGCATCATCAGAATCAACCTTTCAAATAAGGCTTCAAGCCATGATGCTTCTTTTTGATTACATCCCATTTGCTGAGCGCCATCAGTTGCAATCTTTTCTTGTGGCAGCTGATGATATTTGTTGTTTGCAAAATCTACAACCCACGCATGATGGTCCTATCCTACACCTTTCCTTGGCTCTTATTGCTGATGCCTGCTTGTACTCACCAGCTGAAGATATTTCTTTGATCCCTCAAAATGTCTGGAGAAATGTTGAAGTATTAGGGTCAATAAAACATGGTATTAAATTATCCCTAATATCAGCACCAAATAAAGAATATAAATTATCCCTGTCAAATTTGTATGAAGAGGCGTACTATATTTGTTAACTTAAATCATGTTCTCAAAAACATGTTTTGCATTGTGCTTTCTAGATGGCAAGCTTGAGGACTTTGGAAAAAGGGTTTGCCAAGTGTTGTGCAGTTTGAGGGATGAAGGCGATGAGGCAAAAGAGGTACCTGCTGCGATGAACTTAGTGATGTTGACTTTTTATCTGTTGCTCACCAATGTCTTCCCTATTTAAACAGTTTATTAGTCTTCTATGTCTTGTCTTATCCCATTCTTGTTTGCTCCATTCTGCCTAAATATAAGGTCCTGAAAGAGATGCTTTTTTCAAGTCCATCGAAGAATTATGATCCAGATTTTGCTAACACGCGTGAATCCATCCTCCAGGTAAAATGCTATTAAAAACCTATCATTGTCCTGTAAGGAAACTTTTTTTGCTTGTAATGCAGTCAGTCATTGTGTACATGATGCCATGTTTAATGCATGTGAACTGAGCGTGCTTTTTTTTTCCGGCAAACCATGTATATGGAGAGAAAAAATTAAAGTGAAGAAGTATTTGAATAAACTATAAACAGAGGTTGACTTTAACTATGGAGTGTGCTTTTAAAATTGGTTATCTTTATTTCTGGGAAGTTGATATTATATAAGTATAGATAAATGTTGGACAGATATACTGGTTTTTTGTCTAATGTGTAGGGTCACCATGATAGTTTACACTCTGATGCCTGATTTGATAGTGTTGTCATATGGAAGTAATGCAAGATGTCTACTGTCTAGGGGGAAAAACACCACCTGCTATGATAAACCTATTTGAAAACCTATGTAACATGGGTTTTTGCCGACCAAGTGCAAGGTTGCTAGTTCTTACTGCAAATCTTGAGTAAATAGTGTTGTCATAGTTGATGCTGCAAAACGCCCTAACCCTGCTTAGTGGCCAAATTGAAAGAGAGGCCTATTGTTACACCCCTACTGGCCTCGCCTTTACAGGTGGCAAGTAGTGTGATACTCTCAAATTATTATCCTTATTATCACATCAAGTTACTTAACATCATGTATTAGAGTGATTACGCAGCAGGGCATGTAACAATTTGGACAATATATTACTGGTAAAGTAAACAAGTATGCCAAAAAGAATAAGTTTCCCCGAAGGGTTAATATACAATCATCCCGTGTTAGTACCAAAATAATGAAAAGTATTATATAGTAATATGGGGTATAAAATATAATAATAAAAAGCCATCTCCAGCAATCTCCATAAAATCTTCAATCATGTTCCATCATCTTACCTCTAGCCTACTCCATCCTAGATGCACTACTTGTATTCTTATAATAGCCTGGGATTCATAAGTGAATCCCAGAGTAACCATTAATCTCATATCCAAAGTATTTACAAAGTATGTAAGAAAATCACAAACACAAATCATAAGCATTCAGTAGGTCGCACACAGCGAGGAACAAAGCCTAATCCAGAACAAGTAGTCTTTATAACATATAACACAGACTGCTCAGTAAGGCATACATCAATGCCAAGGGTCGCACACAACGGGTTCCAGTACCAAAGCGCTTGGAAAATAACAATACCGAATGCATACACAATCATGGTAAAACATACATACAAAGTCATACAAAACATATGAGATTAAGGTTACTTACCTTATCTTGACTCCGCGATAGGTTCAGAGATCCGGGAGCACCTCCACCATGTAGATATCACCAAACACCTCATATCAAGAATCCAAAACTGTAGATACATTGCTCTCGCCAAAAGGAACAACGTTGGAGAAGGCCCCGAGAGCTAAAAACACCAAATCAGAGGCGAAATCAGCGCAAGACTTTTTCTGTTTCCTCTAGCTCTTCTCTTTTCTTCTGCCCCTCTCTCTATTTCGTTTTTCCTTCTTTCTCCTCTCTTTTCCATGTTTTGGCCAAGAATGGCCTAAAGACAAATGAGGGGCAAGGGGTATATATAGAACACGGGTGTGGTCCATAATGCACCACGTGTATGGTTCAGAACGTGTCACTTGTCATGCCATGTGTCCTCTTTCCATTGGACCAACATAAAAGTAGCTTTATGTCTTGTCATGATGATGGAACACGTGTCATGATCTTGTGGTGATGACTCAAAAGCTATGTCATAATGAGGGGACACGTGTCACATTTCCATTTGATCCCCAAAAGTAGCTTTTTACTTGTCATGATAGCGGACACGTGTCATGTTTCTATTGGACCTACATAAAAGTATGTCATAATGAGACGACACGTGTCATGTTTCTATTGTGCCAACACAAAAGTGGCTTTTTCACTTGTTATGATGAGTCAACACATGTCGTGTTCTCATTGCTCCAACACAAAAGTAGCTTTTCCTTTTATAATCATGGCGGGACACTTGTCATATTTCCACTGAGCCAACATAAAATTGTCTTGTACCTTGTCATGATGACGGGACGCGTTTCTTGCTCTTATTAGACCAACACGAAAGCAACTTTATCCTTTGCCATGTTGAAAGACGTGTCATGATCTTATGGTGACGACTCAAGCTATGTCATCATTAGTCATCATGACCTTACTTTATTAAACTCGCTTTATCAGCGCCTACTCAAGATTGTGACACATATACCGAGACCCGCCAACTGACACCAGGTTAGACTCCGTATGTGTGGGCCTCCACATGGCACCACACATTAGTGTCATTTTTCCAAAAACGCAGGGCACACATATGCATCCTGAAAATGCCATCTCCAATACTGGCACATTTTACTCGATTAATCTTCCTATGCCTTATAACATAGCTGGGTGGCCTTTTTCTACCAACCCAATGACACTATATATACGTTTTTGTGCCCTTCTGCACTGCCACTTTAACTCTACAGCCTGCACATACTAGGTCCACTGCCCAGTATAACCATAACATATAGCCCCCAAGAGACTTTCTATCTCTCTACATTCTTAGGACTCTTCCCAAACTGGGCTTAGTTGTCCGCCTGATTCTCAAGTCTCTAGGCCCAAAATTCTGGATATTTCACCTATAGAATGGGGAATTAGGATTTGAATTGAGAGATAGAAAGACAACTATGAAAATTGATTTCAAGTTCAAGAGTGTTTTATCCTATCTAGCAGTCCTATTTATAGAAAACCTTCACAAGGGATTGCTAGAGATGACGACATATTAACTCCTTAACTGTAACACCATTGTATTAACAGTAACTGGCACCCTCTCTGATCCTAGCTACGTCTCTCATGTCTAAATTAGCATGCAATCTTGAAATAGTAGCACTATTCAGCAGTTCTCTTGGTATTGTTTAATAAATAAAATGGTTGAGATGGTAAATAAGAGAAAATGGTGGTGAGAATCACATACGAGTCCCAAGGAAGAGAAAAAATCACAAGCGGCTCCTTTAAAATCATCAAATTGTAGTGAAGTTACATGGAACCTAGGTTAGATTAATTCGAATTGGGAAAAGACCACTTTTCCCTTGTTATTTTGAGCAACCAATAACAAGTCCAGGTGCCACCAACGACTTGAGGATATGTGATTGGTGGCTTAAATTAACAAGGGCAAAATGGTCTTTTCTCAATTCAAATTAATCTAGCCGAGGTCCCATGGGACTTGATGCAATTTGAAAATTTCAAATGATTGAAGTTGACATAGCAGGTGATGTCAAGATTAAGCCAAAAATAAAGTGAAATTATTAGAATAGTGTGGAATTTATGAGAGAAGAATTGTATTCTCATTGATTGATTAATGTACTGACACAATACCTACTTATATAATAAGTAGAGAGATAAAACTAAACAAATTAAGGAGAAAATAAAGGAGTAACTAATGGAGAAAATCTAGGAAAGAATAAAGGAGAGGTTACAACAACCTAGGGAGAATAATATAATATAATAATATTACATAATATTCCAAATTCGAGGATCAAGCTGTCATTTACGAAATTAGCGACTGTCTGTCATTTATCAAATTGAGGACCAAATTGTCATTTCAATAATTCCCGTCGATCTTGTCGAAGCCGATTACTCCTCAAGTTGTCGTGTATTTGTTGCCCGTTCATCTTGTCGTAGCAGTAACTCCCAACATCGTCGAGGCTTCAATAAATTGCATAAGCAAGTTGGACATGATTCACATCCATGATCCATAAGCAAGTTGGACATGATTCACATCCATGATCCAACTTGAGGGGGAGTGTGGGAATATTATGTAATATTATTATATTATATTATTCTCCCTAGGTTGTTGTAATCTCTCCTCTATTTTTCTCCTAGATTTTCTCCATCAGTTACTCCTAAATTAAGAGTAATCATTATCTTATTATTATGTTAGATATAGATATATTATATCATATCTTAGGATTAGATATAGATATATTATATCTTAGGATATTATATCTTAACCGTTTTGATTTATTTTGATTTGATTAGATTTTATTAGATTCTAGGGTTGGCTCTAGGTTTGCCTATATAAAGGCCCATATGTATTCTCTTTGATCAAGAGTTGAAGATTAATGAATTCAAATTAGTTTTCTCTCTCAATAAATTCCACAGAAAACCTTCACAAGGGATTGCTAGAGATGACGACATATTAACTCCTTAATTGTAACACCATTGTATTAAGATGGCGGCACCTCTAGATCCTAGCTACGTCTCTCATGTCTAAATTAGCATGCAATCTTGAAATAGTAGCACTATTCAGCAGATTCTCTTGGTATTGTTTAATAAATAAAATGGTTTGAGATGGTAAATAAGAGAAAATGGTGGTGAGAATCACTACGAGTCCCAAGAGAAAAAATCACAAGCGGCTCCTTTAAAATCATCAAATTTAGTGAAGTTACATGGAACCTAGGTTAGATTAATTCGAATTGGAAAAGACCACTTTTTCCTTGTTATTTTGAGCAACCAATAACAAGTCCATTGCATTGACTTGAGGATATGTGATTGGTACTTAAATTAATAAGGGCAAAATGGTCTTTCTCAATTCAAATTAAGGAGAAAATAAAGGAGTAACTAATGGAGAAAATCTAGGAAAGAATAAAGGAGAGGTTACAACAACCTAGGGAGAATAATATAATATAATAATATTACATAATATTCCCACAAATAGATTCCAAGCTCCCACAACTTAGATTCCAATCGGCATTTGATGATTCCTCAAAACCTCTTCTTCACTTGCTATGGATCTTTGCACTCCGTTTGATCATTGCTTATCTTGTCGACTTTCTTTTTTTATCATTAATCTGTCTGATGATTTTTTCCTTGCTACAGGTCCTTTCCAATTTAATCACTGTTCACTCATACTTTGATTTATTCTCAAAGAAAATTGATCAAGATGACATTGTAAGAGTTTATTGCTAATCAAACCCATGCATTATTTTGAAAAGATTATGCGTGATTGATTATAAATATTTAAACATTTTCTAGGTGCTTGAGGAGGCTGAAATGGAACTAGACATTATACGGAAGGAATATGGACAACCAGATCTGCCGGAAGAGTCCAAAGATAGGAATCAGAGTCAAGGTCTGGCCTTTGGTTCATAAGAATTGGTGTTCATGAGCCTGAAATTTGTTATAAAGTTTGCATTACTGTTATCTAGCAATTATTTTACAATATTTGAGTTGCGAAAAAGATTTTCCTCTCACTTATTTGGATGTTCTGCCAAATTTGAACTTTGCACCACCAGGGAAGGAAAATCGACTTCAGCAAATCAGAGATAGCATTATTTCCCTGTAAGTGCCTGTAATTTTGAGCTTCTACAAGCAGCAACAGACATCTGATTTCAAGGAACTGTAAACTTAAGAAGGGAATAGCTATAACTCTTCCTTGCATATCATATAAACTTAATTTCTTCATGCATTATTTAGTTCACTGTATGTATGTTGGTATCATCTGTGAAATGGAGTTTCTTGTGTATTTAAGCTCATATTTTCTTTGTGAAATTTAGTTTAATAGCAAAGCAATGTGACAGGACAACTATGTTGAGTTGTTGAGTTTTTTTATTTTTTCTTCAATTCTCTTTCCCATATCATTTGGTCTTTTGTTGTTGTAGTATTTGTTTTTGTGGCCACATTTCTTTTGGTTGTTTAATAGTATATATTGTCCTGTGTTCTTATTCTTTAGTTTATTTAAAAAAATCTATACCCCTTACGAATTCTATATAGTTGCTAGTGTGTCAAGACATTTTGAGATTTTCTTTATTGAGGCAGCAACTTGTTTTATTAATTGATATCCTTTTTCCTTTCTTTTTATTTTTCTGAGACTTCGATCCTGAATGCTGCTTACGTTGTATGAAGTGCTTTAACTGAGAAACTCGTTGTCCTTATGTTGTTATCAGAGAAAGGTCCAAACTTAGAGAAGATATTGTAGCCCGCAGGCAAAAAAAACTTGGTCTTAGGCATGCCCGTCAAAAGTTTTTGGAAGAGGCAGCTTCACGGGAAGCAGAACTTCTGCAAGAACTTGATAGGTTTCAGCTTCTTATTGCCTTGCGGTGGTTCTTTTATGCTGCTTTGATTGTTTGTGCTGATAGCTGAGTAATGTCCTAACATTCATTAGGGAAAGAACAGCAGAAATGGAAAAGGAGCTTGAGAGAGTGCGATTGCTGGAACTCGAGCGTGCAAAAACTGGGGAGCTCCGTCACAGTCTTGATATGGAGAAGGAGAGGCAAATGCAGGTGATATAGCTCCCCACTTTACCTGATCTAAACTAGAGTAGGCTTTCTGTTTCCTTGGAAGTTCTTTCCTACTACTACTGCATCATCATCAATCACTTGATTGCCTACTCCAAAATTTAGTTAAGCATGGCTGCCAGAGACTAATGAGAAGACCTTAATTGTGTAAAGCTTTTCAACATGAGCTAATGTCTATGATGTGAGGCCATTAATCTCCTGCACTAGGTGTAGGACACAGGTGCTTAAAAGAGGAGACTTGTGATCAGAAGGTGGGAATTCAAAAAATTAAAAAGTGGGGAAAGAGGGTATAGACACTGCATCACCTAAGGGGAGCACCACTCTCTAAAGGACTCATGGGTGTTTTATTTATTTAATTATTGTTTATGGTTATTTTCTTAGCGTTATAATTCCTACTGTAGGATTTTTTTTCTTTTGATTCAAAGATTTTAGAATAGTAGTAAATATAAACCATTTCATTATTTGCAGAGAGAACTTCAGCGCGAACTAGAGCAAGCAGAATCAGGACAACGACCATCTCGCCGTGACTATTCTTCAACTCATAGCAGGTAAGCAGTAAAGTTAGTCATGACTATCATTCATGGAAATATTTGTTCATCTTGATTTATTTTTTCCTACTTTTTCTGAAAGGAGAAAATTTGGGGTACCCCCAGCACCCCCCAACGCCCACATACACACGTGGGGGCGCCTAATGCTCCAATTTACATCTTTTCCAAACAAGATGATTCAAATGTGTTTGCTATTAGAGTTGAAATAAAGCGATAAATTTTATGCAGCAACTCTATATCTTTTATTAATTGATCAAGTGGAATACTTAATAGGGTAATACAAAGTAGAGTTTTGGTCTAACTAAACCTAGAATATCTCCTGTAATCAAGGAGTATTTGAAATTCAAAATAAAAACATCATAACTGAATAAATTCATAACAAAATAATCTAATAATCCTAATAATAATAAGAAATAGGATAATTAATCTAACACTAATTAGGGTTGATGCTAATTAGGGTTAGGGTGACGGATAGGGTTTCAGCCATGATTGGCCGTTTAGGTTTTGACTTCCAACACTCCTCTTCAAGTTGGCGAATAAGTGTTAATCATTCCAAGCTTGCTACTAAGACCTTCAAATTTCTCTTGGTTAGTAATTTTGTCATAATATTTGCCATTTGTCTTGATGGAATGTATGACAAATCAATGATCTTAGCCTCCAATTTTTCTTGAATGAAATGCCTATCAATCTCAACATGCTTCATTTTGCATTGTTGGATACGATTGTTAGCAATTTCATTGTTTAGGGTGGTTCCAATCTCAACATGACAAATCAATGTTTAGTCACAAGAAAGACGACCTCAAGACTGACAGGGCAACCTGTCTTTGATTTCAGCTCTATATTATGATTATGTTAAGCTGTGTGAGACAACTGGTTATTTCTTGCTTATCCATGTCACAAGGTTCCCCAATTCATAGGTGTAATAGCCTGTAGTAGAACATTGGAACAACCCCAGTTGGCATCTGTATATAACTCTACACCTCTGTTATTTCCTTTAGCAAAGATCAGACTGAGTTTTGTGGTCCCTTTGAGGTATATGAGAATTCTATAAACTACTGCATTTGTTCCTTTTGCAGATTGCTTGAGAATTGACTCACAACACTAACTGTGAACCCTATATCAGGTCGTGTGTGGGAAAGATAGATTAATTTCCCCACTAACTTTTGATATCTTTCTTTGTTAACTGCTGTACCATCTAGTCTAATGGGTTAATTTCTGGTTTAGTTCCATTAGAGTATAGGCTGGTCTAGCCTCTAACATGCCTGTTTGTTTTAGCAAATCCAGAGTGTACTTTCTTTGTGATACACTGATTCCTTGTGGTGTTTTCACCACTTCCATACCTAAAAAATATCTCAAGGATCCAAGATCTTTGATTTCAAACTCAGAGGCTAAATTCTGTTTTAACCTGATAACTACTTCTGCATCATCACCAGTTACCACAATATCATCTAAATAAACAATTAAGGCTATTACCTTATTACCATAGTGTTTGACAAATAAGGTATCATTAGACTGACATTGGACATAACCCCAAGACTTCATTGCTCAAGTAAATCTTTCAAACCAGGCTCTTGGTGATTGCTTTAACCCATAGAGAGATTTATATAGCCTACAGACTTGGTGTGAGTTTTTAGAAGTTCTCACCTCTAGAGGATTCTCCATACACACTTTCTCTTCTAGGTCCCCATTAAGAAATGCATTTTTCACATCCATTTGATGGAGAGGCCAATCCAAGTTCGCAGCTAACGAAAGTAATACTTTAATAGTATTAAGTTTTGCTACCAGGTCAAAGGTTTCCTGATAATCATTGCCATATGTTTGTGTAAATTCATGAGCCACTAAACGAGCTTTATATTTGTTCACACTTCCATATAGGTTGTACTTAATAGTAAATACCCACTTGCTGCTTACAACAGATTTACCATCTGGTAGATTTGTAATTTTCTAGGTTCCATTTTTATGTAGAGCTCTCAGCTCTTCATTTATAGCCTGCTTCCATCTTGGATCCAAAATAGCCTCTTCAAAAGTTTTTTTTTTTTTCAACATTAGCCACAAAAGTCTTCATATGTAGTGAAAGCTTTTGATAAGAGACATACCTGGTGATAGGGTGATTAGTGCAGCTTCTCTTTCCCTTCCTTAAGGCTATTGGCCAGAGTAAATCCTCAAGGTTTGGTTCAGGTACTGAGTCATGGGTTTGCCTCCATGTAGAATTGGAATCTACTTGATTTGTAGTGTCACATGGTTCTACCATCCTAGTCTCTATTTCATCAGGAATCTGATTTAGTGGTTCAAATGGGTTTTTATGAGCAAATTCTGGATTTGAATCAAGAGTTCTATTTGGTTCAAATCTGTTCCTAGAAGAGGAATTATGAAGTATGGAATCTGTGTTGTCATTATCTATGTCATTCAAATAGTTAGGAAAGAATGGAGTGTTCAGTAATGTTTGAGATTCATCTAAATTGTCATAAACTCTCTGGTTAGTGGTTTCAATATTTACTTGATCGTTATTAACATCACAAATAAGCCATTCCCTTTTGTCCTTTGTTCTACTTAACTCCCCATGAATGGTTGATTTGGGATAATAAGGCTGGTGTTCAACGAATTTAGCATTCACAGTGATATAAACCTTAATGGTGAGAGGAGAATAACACTTGTATCCCTTTTGAGTATATGAATAATAAGGCTGGTGTTCAACGAATTTAGCATTCACAGTGATATAAACCTTAATGGTGAGAGGAGAATAACACTTGTATCCCTTTTGAGTATATGAGTATCCCAAGAAAATGCTTTTTATAACCCGAGAATCCAATTTCCCTCCCCCTTCGTTGTTATACATAAAAAATGTGCAGCCAATAATTTTATTGGGGATCGGAGTAATAAGAGGTGAGTTAAAAAAAGTTTCAGCAAATTTCTGAATTGGTGTGCAAAAATTTAGGACGTTTGAAGGCAAACGATTGATTAAATAAGCAGATGTAAAAACTGCATCACCCCAAAACCTATGGGGAACATTACTTTCAAACATGAGTGACCTAGCCACTTCTAGAAGGTGACGATTTTTTCTTTCAATCACCCCATTTTATTGAGGGGTGTGGACACATGAGGTTTGATGATGAATCCCATGTTCAAGCAAAGATTCTTTGAAAGCTGAATTAATATATTTTTTACCATTATCGCTATGAAGAATCTTAATTGAACGTTGAAATTGGTTTTGAATGAAGATGTAATTTTTTTTATTTTATTTTTTCTGAAAACGAGGAAATCCTCTGATTTGTCCTTTAAAAGGGTGACCAATGTGAGTCTAGTGTCATCAATAAAGGTTACAAACTATTAAACCTTTGAGTTAGTTTCAATTTTTGAAGGACCCCAAACATCACTCTAAACCAAAGAGAATGGAGAGGATGGCATATAAGAATGAGAAGGATAGGAATTTTGAATTTGTTTAGCAAAATGGCTAGTGTCTTAATGAAAATTCAGCACCGAGTTATTGGCAATACTTGGAAATAGAAATTTCAAGTAACTGAGATTAGGGTGGCCTAACTTAGTGTGCCACAACTTTAGATCATCTAATGACATTGCTGAAGGCAATGCAGCAGCTTTATTTGGAGATGATCCTTGGGTGTAGTAGAGTCCATTTAACACTTTAGCATTCCCAATCCTTTTCTCTAATGCCAAGTCCTGAAAATCACAACCAGATTTGTCAAGGGTCACAACATTCAATTGTTCTGCCACACAATGGACAGAAACTGCTTTAATCTCCAGTACATAAAGCACACTTTTCAACACGATATCCTCTGAAATACAGACAGAACCAGATCCTAAAACCTTTGCGAATTAGCCATTTGCAACTTCTACGGTTACATGCTTAGAGTACTCAGTAAATTCAGAGAATAAACCTTTAAAATCAGTTATATGATCTGTTGCACCAGAATCTATAATCCAAATATTTTGAATTGTAGAACCTAAAGTATTCATGAGATTAGTGCCAGCTTGGGCCATAGTGATAGAAGGGAAATTAGTCTCTCAAAATTTTAAGGAAGATGATGAATCAGATTGTTTTTCGAGGATCTTTCTCGGGACTGAAATTTCTTCACTGCTCAACAAGTCCTTGCCAGAGTCGGCGCTCGCAATTAACAGCCCCTTTTTTATCAAACTTACCTCTACTTTTAATGTTGGAGGGTCTGCCATGAAGCTTCCAACACTCATCAAGTGTGACAACTTTTGCTGCAATGATCACACCATTTTCCGCTTTTCTTATTCTTCATGTCACGTGCAACAAAGGCTGAAGCATCAAGGCTTGAAGAGCTGTTCAGAAGTTGCTTTAGGCAAAGATCGACAACTTTCCTCATTCTAGTCCTTGTAGAAGGCATCTTCAAGCGAGGCCAGCGGCTTAAAGATTCATTATTCGAGTCCGGATTGGCTCATGAGTGTCACGGAGGCCAAGAGGGTAGTCAATGCTGCAATCTGTTGTGAAGGTTGTAAAGAATTAGGGGATTGGGAGAAGACACACATTTGAAGCAAGTGTGGTTGCATTGCTCATTCGATTCATACACAATATTGAACATACATGAGTGATAAAGCTAGGCTCTCCCCTTTATATAGGCTAGCCTTGGACTCAATCATAGTAAGGCCCATAACAGCCCATAAGCCTATAACAAATACACATGAAAGCAATACAATCAGATCCTAATGTCCGGCCTTATAGGATTAGTAATTATGCCACTATTACCCTTAACTACTTACTATTATCCCTAATTAGTCCTAAGGCCTCATAGGATTAATATTGTGCCCTAGTTCCTAATCCTAACCCTAACACATTATTTATGACTTATGTATCACAATCCCTATCTGTGATGGTCGGAACAATGTAGCAGAAACATGGCATGGCCACTCACGCACCTGGTACCACTCTATATGTTGCCATAGTTTCATTAGGGAACTATAATAAAGAGTAACAAACTTCTCACCTTGGATCAAACCGCGAAGAGAACGCCTAACCTGATTGATAGCAGCAATATTATGTTTTTCTGAGTAGAGATGACGAGTTGAGCCCCTAATCTCCTTTGCTATCGACGCTAGGAGATAATTTTTGCTAATGTCAATTGTCATGGAGTTCACAAGCTAAGCCATGACCATATTGTTCTCAGCTGACCATGTCTCAAATCAAGGATCCTCAGGTGGAGGCGCTGCAGGTATCCTAGTGAAATAATTTTCTTTGTTCTTCCCATGAATGAACATCAGCATGTTTCGAGACCATTGTAGGTAGTTATTACCGTTGAAACGATGAGTGACCATAACTTGTGTGAGGGACTCTGGCACCGTACCACACATCTTGGACGGCAGGGACAAGTTAGCACCAATCAAACCCCTAGAATTTTGTGCATCCAGCCTTTTTGAGCTATCACTGGTCGATGTGGCTTGATGTTCTCTGTTATTGACTGCAAAGACTCGCAGCTGGCTATTCAGAGTTGCTCGGTAGATACCATGAAATAAAGCAATGAATTTTATGCAGCAACTCAGTATCTTTTATTAATTGATCAAGTGGATTACTTATAGGGTAATACGAAGTAGAGTTTAGGTCTAACTAAACCTAGAATATCTCCTATAATCATGGAGTATACGAAATTCAAATAAAAACATCATAATTGAATAATTCATAACAAAATAATCTAATAATCCTAATCATAATAATAAACAGGATAATTAACCTAACACTAATTAGGGTTAGGGTGGCGGCTAGGGTTTCGGCCATGATTGGCTTTTGTTAGGAAATCAGGAAATATATTAGAATCCCTATAAATCAGGGATTAGGGAATAATCCCCAATTAAGAGCCATCAATGCTAGGGCTCTCCTCTATTGTATAAATACACACCTTATGTACATGAATAGATACAACATTTAGACTTGCTTTTACATGGTATCAGAGCCTCCTCTGTTTTTTTTTTTTTTTCCGTTGCCCGTTCAACAGTGAGAGCGAGAGAGTGAGTAGGTTCATTAGGGTTCTGCCTCCGCCTGAATCAAGCTCCACGCGCCGGCTCACTGTGCTCAGGAGGTCCCGATCGGTGGAACCCCGTCGACCGCTCACCGTTTCGCCTGCGCGTGGAACTCCACGCGCCTCCCGGAGCTCCGCCGTCGTGTGCACGCGCCGGCGCGTGATGCATATTTCCGGCGAGATTTTCGTCGCCGTTTGGCTTTCCAAGATCGACTCAGTGATTCCGGCTGGCCCCAGTTGGTTTCGTGCTCATATCTTGTGTTTTCACCATTGGGCCTGTTAGTTTTGCTTGCCGTTTGCTCTGTTTGGGGTTTGTAGTGGTGCCATTTCGTGTTGTTTGCTGTCTTTTTGGTCTTGTTTCTCCTGGTTGGTAGTTGGTACTGCTGGCCTTTTGCTTCTCGGTGACTCTTCAGCACTGGTTTGCCTCTAGAAGGTGGCTTCTTGGTTCACTCGTTGCTGTTTGGTATCTAGGAGGTGGTTTCTGGTTCATTCACATAAGTTTGGTGATTGAGTCACTTCGTTCAGTACGTTGTTTATTTTTTTTGAGTTTGGCTCTGGTTTGTAGCTTGGTCTTTCTGCCATCTCGTGATCGTGGTGTGACTATATTGCCTCCCGTGAGGTGTTTTGTTTGGTGTTTGTCTCTGGTGAGACATTTGGCGGATTGTTTGGTTGCTACTCTCTTTGGTTTCAAGGTACTGTTTGGGCATTGTAATCTTTGGTGAGGCTTTCTACTCTGTTGGAAATTGCTGGAAATTGCGTTCTTTGCTGTCAATTGGAGGTTTCTTAGATATCCTTAGTGGCTGGTGATTGTGCTTGGAGGATTTGTTGAACTCAACTTATCTTTGGTGAGGACCGATGGCTAAATCTAAGTCTCGTTCTTCTGTTGCTCCTGCTACAGGTAATATTGCTTCTAGTCTTGCTACTTCTTCCTTGAAGTGGATCATCGACTCGGTGCTGCGATCATATGACAAAAACCATCATTTGTTTTCCTCGCATGCGCCTTATGCCAATCCTTCTAGTATAACAATTGCCAACGGTTCTTATTCTCGTGTTATTGGCACTGGCACTGTTGAACCTACCCGTCCTGTTTCCTTACCCCATGTCCTTAATGTCCCCGACCTTGCATTTAATCTTTTGTCGCTAGTAAGCTCACTCGACAATCAAAGCTGTTTCATTACTCTATTTCGACCATTGTTTGATTCGGGATCTTACAACGAAGCAAGTTATTGGTCGGGGCTATGAATCAGTGGTCATTACTTCCTTGAGGATCGGTACCGCGTTCGGTTGCTTGTCCACGTGGTTCCTCCCTTTTGACGTTCATTGTCGTTTAGGTCATGTGTCCTTGTCTTCTTTGAAAAGGATGTATCCTCAATTCCATCATTTATCGTCTTTAGAATGTGAGTCCTGTCGGTTGCTAAACATCATCGTGTTCACTTGGCACCTCGAGTTAATAAACGAGCTGCGTCTCCCTTTGAATTAGTCCATTCTGATGTTTGGGGTCCATGTCCTGTCGAGTCCAAGCCTGGTTTTAGGTAATTTGTTACTTTTGTTGATGATTTCTCTCGTACTACTTGGCTCTATTTAATGAAAACTCGTTCTGAGTTGTTTTCTCATTTTTGCAATTTCTGTGCTGAAATCCAAACTCAGTTTGGTGTGTCTCACAAACCTTACGGAGTGACAATGCTAAAGAATACTTTTCGCCCAATTTCAAACCTATATGCTCCGGCCATGGCATGCTTCATCGGGCTCCTCTGTCCAGATACACCGGCTCAAAATGGTGTTGCAGAACGTAAGAACCGACACTTATTAGAAGTCGCTCGGGCTCTCATGTTTCAAATGAATGTTCCTAAGCCTTTTTGGGCTGACGCCGTGTCTACTGCGTGCTTCCTGATTAATCGTATGTCCCCTCCTGTCCTCAATGGTGCCACTCCATACACCACCTTGTTTCCTTCCAAACCCCTGTTTCCTGTTGACCCTAAAATCTTTGGTTGTGTCTGTTTTGTTCGTGATGTTCGTCCCATCATTACCAAACTTGATCCCAAGTCTCTTAAGTGTGTCTTCCTTGGGTATTCTAGGGTTCGAAGGGTTATCGGTGCTATTCTCCCACTCTTCGGCGTTATCTTGTGTCTACGAGATGTCACATTCCATGAGTCAACTTCTCGTTTTCCTGCCTCTACTCTACCGCCATCTTCTGTCTCTATTGATGACACCTCGCGATCTTGATGATCTCTTAGTCTATACAGTTCAGTTACCACCAGTGCAAGCATCTGATCCGGCACCTGCTAAACCACCCATCTATCAGGTTTATCGAAAACGCCCTAGGGCAAGTGATGTAGTTGATCAGGTTCATGACCCACCAATGACTGCTTCGATGTCTGATCCAGCATCCGTTCCTTCCGCTGCTACTTCTGAACCAGCACTGGTGCCTGAGATTCTTGATACTCCTGACCCTTCCGCTGCTACCTTTGAACCAGCCACGGTGCCTGATACTCCTTATGACTTGCCTATTGCTTTACGCAAAGGTAAGCGTACTTGCACCTCTTCCTTTGTTTCCTATAACCATTTGTCTCCTCCATCTTGTTCCTTCATAGCATCCTTAGACTCTCTCACTGTTCCCACTACTCTCCAACAAGCCTTGACCCATCCCGGTTGGCGTGCTGCGATGGAAGAAGAAATGGTGGCCCTTGATAAGGCAGGTACCTGGAATCTCGTTGATTTACCTCTTGGTAAGAAGGCTATCAGGTGTAAGTGGGTGTTCACGGTCAAAACGAAGCCGATGGCACCTTGGAACGTTTGAAAGCTCGATTGGTTGCCAAGGGTTATGCTCGGACCTATGGTGTTGACTATTCGGAAACCTTCTCTCCGTGGCAAACCGTCCTCTGTTCGTCTCTTCATTTCTATGGCAGCCAATTATGGTTGGGATCTTCATCAGTTGGATGTTAAGAATGCGTTTTTGAATGGTGATCTTCTTGAGGAAGTATACATGGAGCAACCACTGGTTTTGTTGCTCGGGGAGCGTGGGAAGGTATGTCATCTTCAAAAGTCTTTATATGGCTTGAAGCGAACCCTCGTGCTTGTTAATTCTCATTTTCAAACAAAGGATTTAGGTCCGTTAAAGTACTTTCTTGGGATAGAAGTTATGAGAAGTAAGAAGGGTATCCTTTTGACACAGAGGAAATATGTTCTTGATTTGTTAAAAGAAACTGGGAAACTCGGAGCAGCACCGAGTAGCGTTCCCATGATTCCTAATCCCTTCTTGGACATTGATGATCGCATTCCGTTTGATGAGCTACCTGAGGATATACAAAAGAAAGTTGATCCGGAGAAGATCAAACCGTTTGCCTATCCTGAGAGATATCGTAGATTAATTGGGAAAATGAACTATCTCACGGTAACTCGCCCCGATGTGACCTTTCCAGTTAGTGTGCTTAGTCAATTCATGACTGCACCAACCGTTGCTCAGTGGGAAGCATTAGAACATCTCTTACATTATTTGAAGGGCTCACCTGGTCGTGGTGTACTCTATACGAATCATGGCCACAACAAGATTGAATGCTTTTGTGATGCAGATCATGCGGGGTCAAAGGCTACCAGAAGATCCACCACAGGATATTGTGTGTTTGTTGGTGGAAATTTAGTATCATGGAGAAGTAAGAAGCAAGATGTGGTTTCTAAGTCGAGTGCAGAAGCTGAGTATAGAGCCATGTCTCAGTCAGTACAGGAAATTGTGTGGATTCACCAGTTAATGAAGGAGGTTGGTCTTGCCACGTCTTTACCTGCGAAGTTGTGGTGTGATAATAAAGCTGCTCTACACATAGCCTCCAACTCTGTGTTTCATGAACGTACGAAACACATTGAGATTGATTGTCACTTTGTCCGCGATAAGATTAAGGAGAACTTTATTTCTACAGGGCATGTGCGGTCTAGTGACCAATTGGGTGACCTTCTGACCAAGGCTTTAAATGGGACTCGAGTTGACTATCTTTGTAACAAGTTGGGCTTGATTAACATCTATGCTCCAACTTGAGGGGGAGTGTTAGGAAATCAGGAAATATATTAGAATCCCTATAAATCAGGGATTAGGGAATAATCCCCAATTAAGAGCCATCAATGCTAGGGCTCTCCTCTATTGTATAAATACACACCTTATGTACATGAATAGATACAACATTTAGACTATTGCTTTTACAGCTTTAAAGTTGAAAATGTCTACTTTGGTTGGTCAAATGATCTAGAATTTGAGGTTTGACCCTGCTGCTGCCTTAATTCTTGTGATGCCTGTACTTTATCCAGATGAACTCCCAAGTATAATGATTGCGAAAGCCTTTCTTTGACCTTAGCATAACCACATCTGTTTTCAGAATTGACATTGAATCAGTAATAATCCATAGGGTGTAGGTCTAATCATGAAAATGGAAGGAAATAACAGAAACATAAAATCACCCTTGGTATTTGAGAGGCTTGAGACTCCTACATACTACTCGTATTCTGCTTCCGTAAACTCCTCATGAATCTCCCTCCCCAATATATGCAACTAGTAGCCCTAATCTTTCTCTTAGTCACGCACTTAACACACTTCACATTACGTAACCTTGACCCATTTAAATAAGAGTCCACTAGCGAAGGGTCCAACACAGTCAACTTGTTCCTAAACAAACTGTTTCCTGAAACTTCCTGTTTCCAGAAATCTTAATCAGAGAATGCAACATTGGTTCATTTTTAGTGAGAATTTTCTTTCATCGAGTCTTATTTGGGAACTAATAATTTTAGCGGTTTTCATACGCGTTTCAATATATGGAGTCTTGAAGGGGGATCACTTGGGAATTTATTATTAAACTGGAAAGCTCTGGTGCTTTTGTTTATTTTGATCTTTCGTTTTTTCATGGTATTGAAGAAAATCAACCATTCAATTTTTCTCATGAATGATTTTTGTGTAATAAGTTGCTGTGTTGTGGGATTCTCATTCTTGCAGTCGACCTCGGGAAAGATTCCGTGAAAGAGAGAATGGAAGATCAAGCAATGAAGGGAGCACTAGAGGCGGTAGTGGAAATTTGCAGCCTGAAGTGCCTACCACCGCTAGTTCATCCATGGCAGCCTCACCAACCATTGTTCTATCTGGTTCGCGGCAATTTTCAGGCCAGCTGCCCACCATCCTACAGTCACGTGATCGTCAGGATGACAGCAGCAGCCTATATGAAGAAAATCTTGATGGAAGCAAGGATTCAGGTGATACTGGCAGCATCGGAGATCCTGAATTGGTTTCTGCATTTGATGGTCAATCTAGTGGTTATACATCCCAAAGACATAGTTCTAGGGGAAGCAAGTCTAGGCAAACTGGAGAACGCCGAGAACGTGACAACAGACGCGAAGGAAAGTGGGAAAGGAAGCATTCATAGCTAGTAAATAGTGTGAGTAGGCATCACATATTGCACTGGTAAGCTAATACGACAGACATGAAGCGAAGGCAAGTGGAAAAAAACATTCAAACCTGACTTCACTCTCTGGAGTTATTGGTTATTTTCACGGCAGACCATCATCCAAAAGGTAAAGCCGAAAAGGAGGCTTTCACTCTTTTGGGGTGATATCACGACACGATTACAAGCCCAATGTCAGATTGAAATGGAATTTTTTTTAGCTTTTTCCCGTTGTGATTTGCCCCAAGCTTGTTCATTGTTCGTATTAGTTCAATGGGATGTTTTGATCATATTTGGTTTACTGTTGTATTAAGCGTGTATGATGTATATTTGATTCCTTGATCACAAAAAGAAATTACAGATCTTGTTTGTAGAAATTCCTGACGTAGTGTATCAAGAAAACTAAAGAGTTAAATACCATTTTTGCTATGGAAGTTTAGCCAAAGGAATACTGATCACCCAGAAGTTTTTTTGGTATCATTTTTGTTTCGGAAATTAACAAAAAGGAGCAAGTATGCCCAGGAAGTTTTTTTTATGAGCAAATTTGCCCCAAAAGTTTACAAAGAAGAGCAACAATTCAACAGTCAAAATCAACTGATAGATAAGATTATCAACTGATAGATAAGATTGCTATGTTTTAAAACTTCCGGGACAACAATGATACCATAAAAACTTCCGGGTTACCAATGTTCTTTAGACTAAACTTATATGGCAAAAATGGTATTTAATCCAAAACTAAAATACTAGTGTCTCCAATAAACAATAGTGCAGTTGTTCTGCTTGTGCTTATATGTATGAGTATGAAGGGCTGTGTTGTTGTACCTCGGCATGAAACCTTGGGAAATCATAAATGGAAGGGAAATTCTAAATTTTTAACCCCAACGTCGATGGTTCTTTTGGGTGTGATAGATAGAGATCATTGTGGAATACTAAACATGTGGGAAGCCTGCTTTTTTAGATTTAATCTAATGATATGTAGCTATTCATCTCTTATTAGAATTAAAGCGAGTAGCTTCTGTGTATAAGGTCATAAATAAGACATATAAATAACTATTTGTAATGGACTAAATATTTCACTTTATCACGTGTTACATTTACTTTATGGAGTTCAGATTTTTAGTTTTATATTTTAAAAATGAATAATGATGATAACTTGAATAGTGGGCACATATATACAAAATTACGAGGTATATTTGTAGGTTTAACATTTAAGTCTTAATAAATACTCATACAAAATTACGAGGTATATTTGTAGGTTTAACATTTAAGTCTTAATAAATACTCTCTTCTGCCCTTAACACAAGATATACTGAACTAATTTGATTAGATTAAGAGAGTTAGTTAAGTTAGTATGATATATTTTTTTTCTCAGACACTAACTACTATTCCAGATATATCATGGTGCGTGATTATTTGGACTACAAGATCAAATCAGATTATAGAGCAAGATTTGATAAATAATAGTCAACAAATTGGAATTCATTTATCATTATCTTCTATAATACCATCCTTTCTCTCCTTGATCATGTTGAAAGAGTATTAATACATGTCAATTAGGAAATTATTGACAATTATGAAAAATATATCTTATATTTGGGATCAAGATCAACTTCTCAAATATGTCTTGGAGTAGTAATAGTAATTGTAATAATAACTCTTCCTTAATTATTGTTGAAGGAGCATTAATACGAAAAATAAATTTTATATTCATTATCAAGATCAACTACTCAAATATACATTTGAATAGTAGAGGGAGTGAAACTGTAGTAATAATAAAAATATCTAAAGAATTATCTCATCCACGGAGGCTTCTCCCAACATCGCATGCACATAGAAGATGGTTGAAAGAGTAACCATTGGAGCATGCAAAGCAATTGAGTTAGACTTAGATTGAACTGTTCAATGGAGCAAAGCAAGCAAGCCTGTGACATGACACACACGAGCATACACACACCAACACTAACACTAACAGGGATATATAAGCAATGGAAAAGCATATGTAGCTGATAGGAAACATCAACACCACTCACACAAGAAATTAAACCATCTTTACCAAGTTTAGCAATACATATTACGTTGGCAACCGTGTTACTTCCATCTTTTCCAAGGCTTGCCAAATTTCCCCAACTTAAACTTGCCACCCTTCCAACGTTTGCCAAATTTACTGTGCTTAAACTTTCCATGATGAAACTTATGGTGACCATGATGAAACATGCCATGAGATAGGCGGTGAGCACCATATGCAGCAGCTGCAGCCGTAACACCCCCTGCAAGCAATGATCCCGTGCCATGGCCATGCACTGTATGAAAAAAAGGTTAGTAAACATCAGTGATTGAGGTTATATCCTTTAATACTTTGCTCCATATAGTTCTCTCAAACATAACACATGATGAGGTGTGATTCTTTTCCTTTTGAGATGACTTAGAAGGGGATAATTAAAAACAAAACGCAAATAGAACATAATTACTATTACCTCCGGTCCTAATTATAAGAACACTTTTATAGTGTAATTTGCACTACAAAAGTGCTCCTATAATTAGGACCAGAGGGAGTATATAATAATCTCCATAAAAGGTTCAGGCACATCAAGATCTGAACAACAGATGCAAGACAAGGACAACCATTTCCCCTACCATTGACAAATACGCTATGTTGTTTATCAAAAATACAGTTTCATTCTATTTTCTCCTTATTTCCATGATTTCAAAGAAAGAATCTGAAAAGAGTCACAGAATCCTTTCTCTATCCATAAAAGAAGTTCTAGCAAGAACAATAGAAATCCAAATAGCATCTCCATGCACTACGTTAATAGAACAAATTGGGATAGTTAGGCATACTTGAAGGATATGGAGCTGGTGCACTTGGATAGCCATGAGGGGCAGGATAAGCGGCTAGATAACCAGAAGGAGGATATCCGGCTGGGGTATATCCACTGTCAGGAGGATAACTGGCAGGTGGATACCCACTTGGAGGAGGATAACCGGCAGGTGGATACCCACTGGAAGGTGGATAACCAGCGGGCGGATATCCAGTTGATGGGTATGAAGGTGGGGGATAGCCGCCTGGAGGTGGATACACTGCTGCTGGATAAGATCCAGGTGGAGGATATGGGGCTGAAGGATAACCATGTAGATGAGAAAACAGACCTTTATCCTTGTCGTTTTCACCACTCATTGCTTCAACTTAAGATTACATTAAAATTCTGCAAAAGAAATATTAGAAGAATGCCAATTTAACAAATTTTCAAACAATAAAACATCAGTTATTGCAGTTCATCCACAAGTCAATGACCACAATTATCTTGAAATTATCCACACTATTCTTAAGCTAGAAGCCAAAAAAACCACCTTGGAGGAATAAACTAGAAATAATTTGCAACTCTGAACACTTAATTTATCACAATCCTTGAAAATTAAGCAAGAGAAGACCAAGAAATAGAGATGGGGTACGTACAGTCCAGTCCCAATCAATTTCTTAGAGTTTATGAGATTAATAACCAAATAAGTCAATTTTTTCTGAGTTTAATATGAATGATGCTTTCAACCTTAGAAAAAACCATCCCCCCGTCTACTATTCAGAACAGAAGAACAATACAAATAAGGCATATTTTTACTGGTCAAATTTCATAAACAAAAGAACTTTATTTTCACAAGCAAACACTGGTAATAAATTCAAGAGGCTGAGGTAAGACAATCAGAAATTTGATTTTTCAATTTACAATGTAAAAGTAGGAATATAGGTAGATAAATATAAAATGATGATGCCAACATATTGCTATCAGGAAATTCTATGCCTCTGAAGAGGCAAAAGTGATAGAATGACCATTTTTATTTATTAAAAACAGAGAATTTATATACGAGAAAAGAGTGAACAATGCAAAACAAATAAAAAAACAGAGGAAATACATCTAACCCAACCAAATTTTCAACATTTGGGGGAAAGACTCTTCAACTCCCAAGAGCTCTACAGCACCTTTAAAGATTCACAAGGGTAAACAACAACAGCAACAGGCTTTATCCCACTAGGTGGGGTCCATTATATGAAATTATGTATTACATGACACCATTGTGCTCTATTGACAAAGGACACTCCAGCTAAAAATACACATAAGCTGAAACTCAAAGGAAGACCGTAGAAATAATCTTCTGAAGATGTTTGTCAGTTAGAAAGTAAACTTTTGAGCAATATGCAATGTAGATAAGCAAGACAAAGAAAACATTCTGGAAAAGAAGAATTTTGAATCCAATGATCCTGTCAACCAAAGAAGAGGATGCATCCAACTTAGAGATCAAACGGCAGGGCATATTGAGAGACCAACGCCTGCCAAAACAACAGTCCCAACCATTCTACTAACTAAACAGCACATTTGCTCCTAATCACCCTATGAGGCTATGACACAAAGGATTTGTCTCCAAAGGACAACAATAAAGCCAACTGGCCAGTAAAGAAAAATTTATACACCATAATACAATAATCCCGACCCTCCATCCTCCTTCAACCTAATAAAGAAAGTGTTTTCATCCAGTATCCCCAATTTGTCTTGATTAGTGATCCAGTACATCTATCAATTCAGTATAGCAAAAGAAAAAACGGGATTCCTAAAATAAGCAAGACGTTGGCAGAAACCATATTTTTCTACAGCTTACCAAGAAAAACCCTACCAACAGAAATTTCAATTATGAAACATAATGGGCAAGACATATGTCAGGACAGAATCACTGATTATCATTTTGTCCTGAATTCATTCTTCCATTGATTCAAGATTGTCCAAACTGATTCTAAACAGAACCAAATAAAGAATGAAATATAACCCGTAGGTTTCCTTTTCTTCTTCCAAACCCCCGATAAATTATTCATTCTTCTCCAAAAATGACATCAAAACCATGGAAACTCGTAATGGATCGATCAATCTTAAAACCACAGAGAAAGAAACTTTATAGGCACACTCATGTATTATTTTAGCATAATCTAGATAGACGCTGCTTCATGCTATATACGAAAAGAAACAATCAAAATCACAATAGCTTATGATGCCTTAAAAATTGAAATTTACCAAGAAAGAAGAAGAATCAAGAATGATTACTTCTCAAGCCAAAATGAAACCAGCAAGCATTGACCTCCCCACCTTCCCGACGGAATATAGAATGGGCAAATAAAAATACGGGAAAATTACGCACAGGTCCCAAGGAAGAAATTTTATTACAATAATATCCCTTAAAATCATGAAATTACACAGAAGTTCCAGAGACTTTTGTGTAATTAATTCATATTAGTAAAAGACCTTATTGCCCAGAAGCTATTTACAACAAGAAAAGTATTGATTTACAACAGACAAAGTATATATTTACAACAAAATTTCAAAACCTAGGTTTTTTCCATTTCTGACTTCCAGAGACTATTTACAACAACAAAAATATACATTTACAACAGACAAAGTATATATTTACAACAAAATTTTAAAATCAGGGTTTTTTCCATTTCTGACTTCCAAAGGCTATTTACAACAGGATAAGTATAAATTTACAACAGACAAAGTATATATTTACAACAAAATTTCAAAACCAGGATTTTTTCCATTTCTGACTTCCAAAGGCTATTTACAACAAGAAAAGTATTGATTTACAACCGACAAAGTATATATTTACAACAAAATTTCAAAACTAGGATTTTTTCCATTTCTGACTTCCAGAGGCTATTTACAACAGGAAAAGTATTGATTTACAACAGACAAAGTATATATTTACAACAAAATTTCAAAACGTCAATCTTTCATGTCTGACTTCCAGAGGCTATTTACAACAGGAAAAGTATTGATTTACAACAGACAAAGTATATATTTACAACAAAGTTTCAAAACTAGGGTTTTTTCCATTTCTGACTTCCAGAGGCTATTTACAACAGGAAAAGTATAAATTTACAACAGACAAAGTATATATTTACAAAAAAAATTCAAAACCAGGGTTTTTTCCATTTCTGACTTCCAGAAGCTATTTACAACAGGAAAAGTATAAATTTACAACAGACAAAGTATATATTTACAACAAAATTTCAAAACCAGGATTTTTTCTATTTCTGACTTCCAAAGGCTATTTACAATAGAAAAAGTATTGATTTACAACAGACAAAGTATATATTTACAACAAAATTTCAAAACGTCAATCTTTCATGTCTAACTTCTAGAGGCTAATTCTGCGAAGAATGTTTTTTTTGGGGGGCAATTGCTCTCTTTCAAAAAGAAACAAGAGCACAAAGTAGGCAAGTTGCTGAAAGGCAAAAAAAACGCCCATTTAGCTAATTCTTGTTCGAAAGAGTAATAAAGAAGTACGAATGGTATGACCCAATATAAAGGAAAGACACCGATGAAAAAGCAAAAAAGGGTATCAAAACAACCAAAATAAATTGCAGAAGCCCCGAAGATACAAGGAGCTGTTGGTATGAGAATTAGGTTATGTAGGTAGACAACTTTTCCTAGGTTGTTTCGATCACAAAAGGAAGGCCAAAGAAAGAATCCATTATTCATGCCGGAATTTCGATTGCCAAAATACCCCCTTTTCTTTCTCTTTCAAGGAAATGAATTGGAAGAAGTTAAAAAAAAGTGTATGTATTAGGTCGGGGCAATTCCTTTGAAAGACTTAGGTATATACTAAGTCCAAGACGGACGCGGAGCTCTCACCTGGGTAACAATCTCGCGTGGATAAGAAGAAAGCGTCAAAGCTAGGCCTAGGCGCTTCATTCAAAACAAAAAGAAAAAGGCGCAGAAGCAGGAGTTCCTGGAAGTCAGTCAACTCTTGCCGATAGTCGGGCAACCAATCCATCCTTCGTCTCGGGCACAAAAGAGTAACCTGTGCGTAATTTCTGAAAGAGAGAAGAAAAAGGGAGAGAGGAGAGAGAGAGGAGAACGGAGAGAGAGGAATTGGAAGGAAGGTCAAATTGGTAATTGTACATTCACAAATAATTACAACCAGGTCCCTTGGGACTTCTGTGTAATTTCATGATTTCAAGGGACTTTATTGTGATAAACTCTCTTCCTTGGGACCTGTGTGTAATTTTCCCTAAAAATACGATTAGTACTGGATGGACGGCTTAATACTGCCAATTGAACTACTTCCCTTTATATATATATATATATATATATATATATATATATATATATATATATATATATATATAGTTATGGACCAATATATTGGGCCCAGTGGTATGCGGTCCAGTAGAGGCAGTTTATGACAGAATCCTTCCATAATTAGGTAAAATGCTAATCACCCTATAACTATGCCTATAATTATGGATAGTACTGGTAGTGGAGCAGACATGCGCAGATAGTGGAGCAGGCATAAGAGGCTGGAGGCACACAGGGCCTTTAGGCTGAAACCCTAGAGGTAATCTCTATAAATAGGAGATTACCCATCAGTAATTTTTTTAAATTTTAAATTTTAAATTTTAAATTTTAAATTTTAAATTTTAAATTTTAAATTTTAAATTTAAATTTTAAATTTTAAATTTAAATTTTAAATTTTAAATTTTAAATTTTAAATTTTAAATTTTTAAATTTTAAATTTTAAATTTTAAATTTTAAATTTTTTTAAATTTTAAATTTTAAATTTTAAATTTTAAATTTTAAATTTTAAATTTTAAATTTTAAATTTTAAATTTTAAATTTTAAATTTTTGTTTTGGTTTTTTGTTTAAAATTTTGATGGGGGGTAATTTTTATTGAGGTTTTTTTTTGTGTTGGGTTGTGTTTTATTTTTTTTGGGTATAAAAAAATGTGGGGGGGGTGGGGGGTTAGGTAGTAAAAAAATAAAAAAAATTATAATTTATTTTTTTTTTTTTTTTTTTTTTTTTATTATTTTTATTTTTTTTTAAAAAAAAGAAAAAAATATATTTTTTAAATTAAATACTTACTTTTTTTTTTTTATTTTATTTCTTTTAAAAAAAAAAAAAATATAAAATTAATTAAATTTTTATTTAATTATTTAATTTATTTTAATTTTAATTAAATAAATATATTTTTTTTTGTTGTTTTTTTTTTTTTTTTTGTTCGTATAAATAGAAGGGGGGGGGGGGGGAGAAAAATTATTAGAAGCTATCAAAGTGCGAGGGGGGTTATAAAAAAAAATAAAAAATATAAAATTATTGGGGGGGGGGTTTTTAGTATAAGATTTATTATTTAGGATAATCAATAAGATATATCCAATGATACAATTATCACTATAAACATGCAAATGAAAATGATAACTAAATGGAGAATACTTTAAATGACATTCACGTTTAAAGTATAATGACTTGCCCTTAGGGCATAATTTCAAACAAAATATACCATCATTAGTTACAAATCTACCATCGCTATCTACAAATTTTTTTGGGGTTTTCATTATTGCCTCTAAAATTAAAACATACACTTAATGCATTATTACAAATATACCATCGCTATTTACAAATATACCATCGTCATTTACAATTTTTTTTGGGGTTTTTCATTCTTGCCTCTGAAATAAAAACATACACTTAATGCATTATTACAAATATACCATCGCTATTGTAACACCCCAATTTCTGGCAGTTATGATAACGTAAAAGTGCAATGGTTTTTATAAATAAACGCTGAATTCCAAAGTAAATATCATTGGAAAGTGTTACCGCCGCACTTGTACCGGGAAGAGTGTAAGGCTACTTATTAACATAAATCCAACTGAAATAAAAATGTGATTTATTCATAACAAATAAAGTAAAATAAAATAAAATAAACTGAAGGTGCTTCCTCACTTCTCACAGCTAACCCCAACCTCGAGCACCCGCTTCATCAAAAATCTGCTCCCCAGAAGGATCGTCGCACCCCATAACACACAAAAGTCAACAAACGCCGGTAATCCTAATAAATACAATTTACCTAACACAAATGTATTAATACAATCAAGCATCAACAATAATACGAAGAATTGCGGCAATTATCATTCGTTATCAATTTAAATTAGTTTAGACCGGAAACCACGCTGGTCGTTCTAGTGGGAAGAGAACCATGGTAGACCGGAGCACCGGAATCGGCCACCACTGTCGACGCTAATAATCAAATTGGCCATAAAATATTTCGTCCTAATGTGCACACCTCTTCCCAAAGTTGCTACTAGTGTCCCGGGAAACCCTGCCAGACACCACTTTAGGAAGAACGGATATAATCGGTTCACTTCAGTAACATATCGGAGGCATAAAGCCTAAAGGTTGTGTTCATCACTTTAGGAGGTACCATCCCAAAGCTATCCTCCCACTGTATATTTGTAACACCCCAATTTTCTGGCAGTTATGATAACGTAAAAGTGCAATGGTTTTTATAAATAATTACTAAAATTCGAAATAACCAAGTTTGGGAAGTGTTACGCCGCACTTGTACCGGGACAAGTGTAAGGCTACTTATTAACATAAATCCAACTGAAATAAAAATGTGATTTATTCATAACAAATAAAGTAAAATAAAATAAAATAAAGCGAAGGTGCTTCCTCACTTCTCACGACTAACCCCAACCTCGAGCACCCGCTTCATTGAAAATCTGCTCCCCAGAAGGATCGTCGCACCCATAACACACAAAAGTCAAAGAACGCTGGTAATCCTAATAAATACAATTTACCTAACACAAATGTATTAATACAATCAAGCATCAACAATAATACAGTAATTGCAGCAATTATCATTCGTTATCAATTTAAATTAGTTTAGACCCGGGAAACCCTGCCAGTCGTTCTAGTGGGAAGAGAACCATGGTAGACCCGGAGCACCGAGAAATCGGCCCTCACTCCACGTGACCGTGACCGGACACTGATAACCGGCGGCCTACCCCGTGACCGGAGCACCGGAAATCGGCGATCACTCCTGTGACCGAACACCCGATAACCGGCCGTCACGCTAATAATCAAATTGGCCATAAAATATTTCGTCCTAATGTGCACACCTCTTCCCAAAGTTGCTACTAGTGTCCCGGAAACCCCGCGAGACACCACTTTAGGAAGAACGGATATAATCGGTTCACTTCAAGAACATATCGGAGGCATAAAGCCTAAAGGTTGTGTTCATCACTTTAGGAGGTACCATCCCAAAGCTATCCTCCCACTGTATATTTGTAACACCCCAATTTTCTGGCAGTTATGATAACGTAAAAGTGCAATGGTTTTTATAAATAATTACTAAAATTCGAAATAACCAAGTTTGGGAAGTGTTACCGCCGCACTTGTACCGGGACAAGTGTAAGGCTACTTATTAACATAAATCCAACTGAAATAAAAATGTGATTTATTCATAACAAATAAAGTAAAATAAAATAAAATAAACTGAAGGTGCTTCCTCACTTCTCACAGCTAGCCCCAACCTCGAGCATCCGCTTCACTGAAAATCTGCTCCCCCGAAGGATCGTCGCAGCCCATAACACACAAAAGTCACAATTTACCTAACACAAATGTATTAATACAATCAAGCATCAACAATAATACAAGAATTGCAAGCAATTATCATTCGTTATCAATTTAAATTAGTTTAGACCCGGGAAACCCTGCCAGTCGTCCTAGTGGGAAGAGAACCATGGTAGACCCGGAGCACCCGGAAATCGGCCGGTCACTCCTCGTGACCGGAACACCCGATAATCGGCGATCTACCTGTGACCGGAGCACCGGAATCGGCGGCCACTCCTCGTGACCCGAACACCCGATAACCGGCCGATCCGATGCTAATAATCAAATTGGCCATAAAAATACTTCGTCCTAATGTGCACACCTCTTCCCAAAGTTGCTACTAGTGTCCCGGGAAACCCTGCCAGGCACCACTTTAGGAAGAACGGATATAATCGGTTCACTTTAGTAACATATCGGAGGCATCAAGCCTAAAGGTTGTGTTCATCACTTTAGGAGGTACCGTCCCAAAGCTATCCTCCCACAATTTAAATTATTTTAATTCACACACAAAATGTATTTCTTAATAAATCAATAAATAATTAATAAATAAATAAATATATATATATATATATAGTATCACGAAAGCGCAGGAAAACAAAAACGTACAGGTTAGAAATAAATGGATTCAATAACAAAAAAAAAATACGGAGTTCAATTGGGCAAAACAAAAACGTACGGGTTCAACACACCGATATATATATTAGAGTACGCACGACAACCGAGGCACCTTTATTCATCTAATACCATTTAGACGCACAGTACTTATAATTATTTTGCAGGGTAACTTCATGCGTAATTCGAGAAGACAATAAAACTGATTATAACGTATCTAATATTACTTCCTATTGGGATTAGGGTTACATATAATATACATACTTCATGTAAAACAATCCTAATATTCCTAGAATCATAACTACCCTATCAGAATTCGCATGGAGTTAACCTAAGCTATTTGGGAATTAGGATTACATGAACCTAAGACTTATGTGGATTAGGATTCCTATCAAGATTCCTATTAACCTATCAAATTTCATACTTAATTCCTAAACTATATAGGGATTAGGATTACCGATCAAGATCCCTATAAACTTAACCTAAACTATATGGGAATTAGGATTACCCATCAAGATTCCTATTAACCTAGGACTCATGGGATTAGGGTTACATAGAGTATGAATTAGCCTACGCTATATAGGAATTAGGATTACCTGGTCTCCGTCTTTGCTAGCCTTCGAGAAAAACGCTTTGATAAGAGTGCGGGAGGAGGATGCCGTAGCAGAGAAACAGAGTCGAGCGTTTTCTAGGTTTATGCGGCTAAACCTAAGTTTATAATTGACATCTAGGGTTTTAGCGATTGGGCTGGGCTATTTAATTATTGCAAATTAATAAACTAATACTAAAAAAAACATTATTAATTTCTAAATATTTTATATATTATTATTATCTTTTGTTGGAATGGGCCTTTATCACTTAAACCCTAATCTGTTATGTGACCTAGTCTAATCAGATCTGATTATGTGATCTTAACTGTTTTATTTGTTTTTTTTTTATTTCAAATTATTGTGCCTAGATTCTAGGAGAAACTCTAGAAATTAATTTAGATTATTTCTCTCTATATATATGTACACATATTAATTATTTTATTATTATTATTATTATTATTATTATTATTATTATTATTATTATTATTTTAATCAGGGGTATTACAATATTAATTAATTAAATCACAAACCAAGAAAGTCAAAATCTTATTTGATTTCCTAATGGCATAAGAACGAAAGAAATACACACTCAGGTCAAAGAAATACCATGAGTTTCAAAGCAGTGTATAAATAGATATATATGTGTTTGTGTGTGTGTGGTTTTTGTTCGAAAGAACAATCACGCATATGGTACGATAAGCTCTTCGATTGTGGAGAATTAATAGAAGTTTATATATATATATATATATATATTTATTTATTTATTTAAACACACACACACATAACCGCTTCCAGAATTGAAGGAACATGGAGTGGTCACCGTGGAATAGAGGAGGTGGGTCAAAAATCAAGATAAAAATTTAATATAAAATAAATAAAGGTAAAAGTCACGTCTACGATGCGATGCGATGACCTACTGGCAATAGAAGGAAAATACAAGACCCCAAGAGTTTTAAAATCTTTTACAAACGAAAAGGGGGAATGAAAAGAAAAACAATAAATTGCAAAAGAGAAAAGACATGGATAAAAGTTGAAGCAATGGCAGCACGAGTCAAATTAAAAGAAAGAATAAGAGAGAAGGTGAACCTAAGAAGTGAAGCGGCCATGAAAGAAACAGGGAAAGATTTGAAACCGAAGAAAATCTATAATCTAAAATCAACCTCAAATTCATTTTTCCATCAAAATGGATTACAAATCTAGAGCATATATTGAGATATTTCACACGCATCAGACTTTCATATAGGATTAACCTAAGCTATATGGGAATTAGGATTACCTGGTCTCCGTCTTTGCTAGCCTTCTAGAAAAGTGATTCGTTGAGAGTGCGGGAGGAGGATGCCGTAGCAGAGAAACAGAGTCGAATGTTTTCTAGGTTTAGGCCGCTAAGCCTAAGTTATAATTAAAATCTAGGGTTTTCTTTGGCTGGGCTGGGCTCTTTAGTTATTGTCAATTAATATTTTAACACTACAAGCAGCAAACATTATTAAATTCCTAGGGTTTATATATTAGTATTATTTTATTATTTTAATCTATTATTATTATTATTCTAATACGGGGTATTACATTCTACCCTCCTAAAAACAAGTTTCGTCCTCAAAACTTAAATGCGTACCTTCTTCGAATAAAAACGGATGTTTATTGCGCATATCATCTTCTGCCTCCCATGTTGCTTCTTCTATCTTTTGACTCCTCCACAAAACTTTAACTAGTTTGATCAATTTGTTTCTCAACATTCTTTCACTTCTGTCAAGGATCTTTACAGGACTGAATTATCTTCAATTGTTCCATTGATTCTTGAATCATATCTGGACCCACAATGCCAGCTTCTCGAAAGTCATTCCAACATAATGGGCTCCTGCACTTCCTACCATACAATGTCTCATAAGGTGCCATATCAATGCTCGCATGGTAGCTGTTGTTGTAAGAGAACTCGACCAAAGGTAAACATTTATCCCATGAGTGATTGAATTCCAACGCGCAGGCTCTTAACATGTCCTCAAGGGTTTGAATCGTCCTTTCTGTCTCGTCCATCCGTAGCGGGTGAAAGGCTGTACTATATTTGAGTTGGGTTCCAAAAGCTTGCTGGACCTTGATCCAGAAGTTTGATAAAAACCTCGTATCTCTATCAGAGACTATGTCCTTTGGAACTCCGTGCAACCTCACTATTTCTCGCACATAGGCGTCAGCCAACTGGTTCAAACTACATGTGTTTTTCATTGCAATAAATCTTTCAGTCTTGGTCAACCTGTCAACTATGACCCAGATAGCATTCTTATCCCCTCTAGTCAGAGGTAAGCCCGTGACAAAATCCATGGAAATCAACTCCCATTTCTCTCTCGGTATTTCCAATGGTTGTAACACTCCTGCAGGCCGTTTGTGTTCGATCTTCACCTTTTGACAAGTCAGACATCTGGCCACAAATTCTGCTATTTCTCTCTTCATCCTAGGCCACCAAAAGCACCTCTTCAAGTCCTTTTACATTTTCACTCCTCCTGGATGAATTGAGTAGGGCGTATTGTGAGCTTCCTCTAAAATCTTCTTCTTTATGCTTCCATTGTCGGGCATGCATAATCTACCCTTGAACTTCGTGGTGCCACCTTCGTCAACCTCAAAGTCTATAGCTTCTCCTTGGCTTTTCTTCTCCTTAATTCCTTGCAACAAAGAATCAGACGCTTGCGCTTCGCGGATCTCATCAAAGATGGTTGGTTCAATGGTGAGAGCATTAAGCATGCCCTTTAGCTCTGCGGGTAGAAGTACTTCAATCTCCAACCTCCTGAACTCTTCACATAATTCATTGGGTATCACAAAAGCATTAAGGGTATGTCTTGATTTCCTACTAAGTGCATCGGCTACTACGTTGGCCTTGCCTTCGTGGTATTGGATTTCGAGATCATAATCCTTAATCAGTTCTAGCCACCTCCTTTGCCTCATGTTAAGCTCCTTCTGGGTGAAGATATACTTCAAGCTCTTGTGATCCGTGTACACCTTACAAGCCGAACCATATAGATAGTGTCTCCATATTTTCAGGGCAAAAACCACCGCAGCCAACTCCAAATCATGGGTGGGATAATTTTCTTCGTACGGCTTCAACTGCCTTGAGGCATACGATATCACCTTCCCATGTTGCATTAGGACGCAACCAAGTCCATTCTTGGATGCATCACTATAGATCTCAAATCCACTCGTTCCTGATGGTAATGTCAATATCGGAGCTGTAGTAAGTCGTTTCTTGAGTTCTTGAAAAGAGGTCTCACAACATTCATCCCAGTGGAACTTCGTCGTTTTACGTATTAACCTCGTTATTGGCTGGGCTATCTTCGAAAAATACTCCACAAATCTCCTATAATAACCCGCCAAACCGAGAAAGCTCCTGACTTCAGCAACATTAGCAGGTCTAGGCCACTCAGTGATAGCTTTAATCTTTCTTTGGTCAACGAAATTCCTTCTTGAGATATTAAATGACCTAAAAGGCAACCTTCTCCATCCAGAACTCACATTTTGAGAGCTTTGCATACCATTTCTTCTCTCTTAGAATATCCAACACGATCCTAAGATGTTGCTCATGCTCTTCCCTCGTCGTGGAATACACCAAAATGTCATCTATGAAAACCACCACGAATTGATCTAGGTATTGACTGAATGTTCTATTCATCTGGTCCATAAAAACTGCCGGCGCATTTGTCAAGCCAAAAGGCATGACTGTAAACTCATAGTGTCCATATCTGGTACGAAAGGCCGTCTTTGGGATGTCGTCTTCCTTGATTCGTACTTGATGATATCCAGTTCTCAAATCGATCTTTGAGAACATGTCTGCCCCTTTCAATTGATCAAACAAGTCTTCGATCCTTGGCAATGGGTATTTGTTCTTTATAGTCACCATGTTCAGTCCTCTGTAATCGATACACAGCCTCATACTCCCATCTTTCTTTCGTACAAACAAAACTGGAGCTCCCCACGGTGAAACACTTGGTCTTATGTAGCCCTTGTTCAACAGTTCTTCAAGTTGGGTTTTTAACTCCTTTAATTCTGCTTGAGCCATCCTATATGGTGCTTTTGATATCGGAGCGTGTGTCGGCCATAAGATCGACAAAGAAACTCAACTTCCCTAATGGGTGGCATACCGGGAATCTCTTCGGGAAAAACATCAGGATACTCTTTGACCATGGGTATTTGCTCAATCTTCTCCTCGAGAGTTAGGTCACGCACGTTGCACAAGTAGGCTGGGTATCCCTTTATAAGGAGACTCTTGATAGTCATAGCAAAGACTATCTGAATGGAAGGTTTGGGCACAACACCTTTATAAGAAAGGTACTTCCCTTTTGGTGTCTTAAATGATATCTTTTGTTCCCTACAATCTAGCTTAGCCCTATACTTCCTAAGCCAATCCATACCCAAAATAACGTCGAAATCAGCCAAGTCAAACTGAACTAGGTCAGCTGGTAGCTCTGATACCATTTTGTAACACCCCAATTTCTGGCAGTTATGATAACGTAAAAGTGCAATGGTTTTTATAAATAAACGCTGAATTCCAAAGTAAATATCATTGGGAAGTGTTACCACGCGCACTTGTACCGGGACAAGTGTAAGGCTACTTATTAACATAAATCCAACTGAAATAAAAATGTGCTTTATTCATAACAAATAAAGTAAAATAAAATAAAATAAATTGAAGGTGCTTCCTCACTTCTCACAGGAAAACGCTGGTAATCCTAATAAATACAATTTACCTAACACAAATGTATTAATAAAATCAAGCATCAACAATAATACAAGAATTGCAAGCAATTATCATTCGTTATCAATTTAAATTATTTTAGACCCGGGAACCACGCCGGTCGTTCTAGTGGGAAGAGAACCATGGTAGACCGGAGCACCGGAAATCGGCCGGTCACTCCTGTGACCGGAACACCCGATAACCGCCGATCTACCCTGTGACTCGGAGCACCGGAAATCGGCCGTCACTCCTCGTGACCCGGAACACCCGATAACCGGCCAGTCGACGCTAATAATCAAATTGGCCATAAAACATTTCGTCCTAATGTGCACACCTCTTCCCAAAGTTGCTACTAGTGTCCCGGGAAACCCTGCCGGATACCACTTTAGGAAGAACGGATATAATCAGTTCACTTCAGTAACATATCGGAGGCATAAAGCCTAAAGGTTGTGTTCATCACTTTAGGAGGTACCATCCCAAAGCCATCCTCCCACTGTATATTAATTAATTAAATCACAAACCAAGAAAGTCAAAATCTTATTTGATTTCCTAATGGCATAAGAACGAAAGAAATACACACTCAGGTCAAAGAAATACCATGAGTTTCAAAGCAGTGTATAAATAGATATATATGTGTTTGTGTGTGTGTGGTTTTTGTTCGAAAGAACAATCACGCATATGGTACGATAAGCTCTTCGATTGTGGAGAATTAATAGAAGTTTATATATATATATATATATATATATATATATATATATAAACACACACACACATAATAACCGCGAATTGAAGGAACATGGAGTGGTCACCGTGGAATAGAGGAGGTGGGTCAAAAATCAAGATAAAAATTTAATATAAAATAAATAAAGGTAAAAGTCACGTCTACAGTACCGATGCGATGACCTACTGGCAATAGAAGGAAAATACAAGACCCCAAGAGTTTTAAAATCTTTTACAAACGAAAAGGGGGAATGAAAAGAAAAACAATAAATTGCAAAAGAGAAAAGACATGGATAAAAGTTGAAGCAATGGCAGCACGAGTCAAATTAAAAGAAAGAATAAGAGAGAAGGTGAACCTAAGAAGTGAAGCGGCCATGAAAGAAACAGGGAAGATTTGAAACCGAAGAAAATCTATAATCTAAAATCAACCTCAAATTCCTTTTTCCATAAAAAAGGATTACAAATCTAGAGCATATATTGAGATATTTCACACGCATCAGACTTTCATATAGGATTAACCTAAGCTATATGGGAATTAGGATTACCTGGTCTCCGTCTTTGCTAGCCTTCTAGAAAAGCGATTCGGTGAGAGTGCGGGAGGAGGATGCCGTAGCAGAGAAACAGATCGAATGTTTTCTAGGTTTAGGCCGCTAAGCCTAAGTTATAATTAAAATCTAGGGTTTTCTTTGGCTGGGCTGGGCTCTTTAGTTATTGTCAATTAATATTTTAACACTACAAGCAGCAAACATTATTAAATTCCTAGGGTTTATATATTAGTATTATTTTATTATTTTAATCTATTATTATTATTATTATTATTATTATTATTCTAATATGGGGTATTACAGCTATTTACAAATCTACCATCGTCATTTACAAAAATACCATCGCCAATTACAATTTTTTTTGGGGTCCCATGCATGTTTGGTTGATTTGTAAATGCAATGGTATTTTTGTAAATGACGAGGTAGATTTGTAAATGGCGATGATATATTTGTAATAATGCATTAAGTGTATGTTTTATTTCAGAGGCAAGAATGAAAAACCCCAAAAAAATTGTAAATAGCGATGATATTTTTGTAAATGGCGATGACATATTTGTAATAATGCATTAAGTGTATGTTTTTATTTCAGAGGCAAGAATGAAAAACCCCAAAATAATTTGTAAATGGAGATGGTTGATTTGTCAATGGCGATAGTATATTTGTAATAATGCATTAAGTGTATGTTTTTATTTCAGAGGCAAGAATAAAAAACCCCAAAAAAAAATTTATAAATTGCGATGGTATTTTTGTAAATGGCGATGATAGATTTGTAAATGGTGATGATATATTTGTAATAATGCATTAAGTGTATGTTTTTATTTTAGAGGCAAGAATGAAAAGCCCCAAAAAAGTTTGTAAATGGTGATGGTAGATTTGTAAATGGCGATGATATATTTGTAATAATGCATTAAGTGTATGTTTTTATTTTAGAGGCAAGAATGAAAAACCCCAAAAAAAATTGTAAATGGCGAGGATAATTTTGTAAATGACGATGGTAGATTTGTAAATGGTGATGATATATTTGTAATAATGCATTAAGTGTATATTTTTATTTCAGAGGCAAGAATGAAAAACCCCAAAAGAATTTGTAATTTTTGTAAATGGCGATGGTAGATTTGTAAATGGCAATGGTATATTTGTAATAATACATCAAGTGTATGTTTTTATTTCAGAGGCAAGAATGAAAAAACCCCAAAAAAAATTGTAAATGGCGATGGTATATTTGTAAATAACAATGGTATATTTGTAATTACCGTTGAAAAAATATTAAGAAGAATATATATATATTTGTTAATGTATATATCTATTAAATGAACTAAGTGACCCAACAAGGGGACCACTTGGTCCCATGCATGTGTGAGGGGTGGGAGGTTCGAATCCCACCCCTACATTTCAATGAATTAATTTTTTTTAAAAAAAAAAAACCCACCCCCTCGCCGGTGGCCGCCGCCGGCCCTCCGACGAGGGTATTTCTATTTTTTTTATTTAAAACTAAAGGCAAAATGATAATTTCACTCGAATTTGCATATCCCTCATAGGTCCTTGGTACCTCTCAGTCTTTTTACAAATTCGAGAGACTTTTGAGGATTTTACAAATTCAAATGGTATTTATTTGGAATTTTCTCGGGAAGAAGTGTACCAGTTTTTTTGTTTACAAAGTTATTGCAAGGGGAGTTCAATTGTTCAAGACTCACTGATGAGAGTTCACTAATGGAAGAATTGTACAAGCTCCCACTGTAAATACGAAATATGAACATTGATCAAGAAAAGAACTAAAAATGAGAGTAATCAAATAATAATATTGAGAATATGCTAATAGATGTTGCCCAATTTATCATTTTTATAATTAAAAAAAATCTTTTTTCTAAATTGTTGCCTAAAGGGGGGGGGTCTTATGTATAGGGCCTGTATTTTTTTGCAACAAATTTTATAGGTCTATCATGTTTTCTTTTTTCTTTTTATGATTACGTCTATTATGTTTTCTAATCACATTTAACTTCTCTTATATTGATGGTCCAAGTAAAAATAAAATATATGATGAATTTAATTTGAAATGCAGCAAAAGAAGAAAATGTAACAAGTTCTCTTCTTTTTTGGACCGCGTTTCCTGTCTATCCAAGGGGGTACTCAACCCCTATGGGCCTTCTAGATGAGATCTGAATGGTTCAGATTTAATTTTTTTTTTAAAATAATTCATGGGTAGAGAATCTAAAATAAAGATAATCTTTTAACTCATATATTTTTAAAAAAAATAATAATTTTTTCATTTAAAAATCACAAAATAAAAAAAATCTAAACATCCAAATCTCATCTGAACAACCCACAGCAGCTGAATGCCCCCTACCTATCTAAAGGATAGGCATGAAAATACGTCACTTCTTCTTTTCTTTTTATCCAAGACAAGGCATGACGATTAGTATTACCATTGCTGCTGCAACTTACTACTCCCTCCTCCACCTATTATATTTTGTAAGCAACATTCTTTTTTATGGACTTGGTTCAATATAGGGTTAAATATTATTTATGTCACGAAAGTATTGGTTAGGGAGCATTTAGCATCAGAAAGTTTTTTTGGTATCATTTTTGTCCTAGAAGTTTACAAAAATGAGCAAATATGCTCCGTAAGTTTTTCTTAGGAGCAAATTTGCCTCAGAAGCTTTTTTTAGGAACAAATTTGCTCTGGAAATTTACAAAGAAGAGCAACAATCCAACGGCCAAGATCAAGCGATGGACAAGATTGCTATGTTTTAAACTTTCGAGGCAAAAACGATACCCAAAAAACTTCCGGGTGCTGAGTGTTCCCTAGCCAATACTTCTGTAGCAAAATTGGTATTTAACCCTTCTATATACCACATTCTATTTATAAGTATCTTTTGACCAAATCATACATATCAAGGAGATGTAGTTACCTTAATGCATGATTCTGGGGTAAATTTTCAACTTTACTTATGAATAGGCATTTTTCAACTCTTTCTTCTATCTCTATTTTATTTGGTACAATTAATATGGGAAAAATTGTCATAATCTCATTTATCATCCTAAAACTAAACTTATAAATAAGATCAAATTTTTTTGTCCAAGAGGACTTATATATAGGATCAGAGTGGTAAGGAATAACTTTATCAAAAAAAAATTATACACTCTCTCTTTTTACCCTTAATTAATTGTATGTCTCTCTCATCTTTTTTCTCACTCATTATCTTGCCCATTAATTTTGTAAGGGTATGTTTGAAAAAAAAAAAAAAACTCTTACACATTCATTGTATTAACATAATTTTACCCACCAATTTATTTTACGTGATTTGAGTAGTTGTTACCTATAAAAAGAACATAAGTAAGGATTAAGAGGGAGAGGTTTTAGTTTAACTTTAGCCTATTCAAAAAATAATCAAGCATCACATGGTAAGTTTGCTTGTGAACTTGTTGAAGCTACTAGGAAAGTAAAATGCAGAATGTTTCTTCACGGCTCGCTCGCTCATTGGAAAGTTAATGAATGTGCAGAATGATTCATGAAACACTAACCATTCAAAACATGTTTCATTAAAACAAAAATAAAATTCACCATTCAATTATAAATCTTGCTAATTCAAACTCACTTTCAGTCATCATTATACACCCCTGGCCCTACGTTACGATGGGCTTCCTTCAAAGTGGCACAAAATGCATTGGAATAATAATAATGTGTTTATCTTAAAAATGTCCTTGATGAATTAGAAAAATATTACTTCACACACATTACTTTGGTTCATCCTCTATTAAGTGAGTCAGTTGAATTTGATGACAAGTAAATTCCCAAAAAAAAAAAAAAAAATCAAGAAAATAATTTGCCCAAAATTAATGATAACTGATTTTCAGAAGCAATCACGCAATAAATGTTCTTATTGTTTATGATTTTATTTGGGGCATTAGTTGCTTAATAATTCGAGTTTCCTAATCGTATCCGCATATTTGGTCAAAAGCAAAATTGACGCTGCATATGAATGTAACCAATACATGTGGCGAAAAGGACTAATTCCTTGGCGGATTTTCCAACCACCAAAACATGATTGTGACGATCTCTATAATAATAATGAATAGAGAATTAACGTTGGCACTTCCTTTGCTCATCCTGTTGCTATGTTCCCTTGTATTTTTCAACCTCCGACGGCCGTTTGATCCTCAAGGTTTCTGGTCTCATTTCTTCACCAACGACACCCTCCAACATTGTGATTTTTCCGACGGACACTGGCTTTGGGACCAATCTTACTCCTCTTCTCATTCTTACCATGAAAACTGCCCTTACCTAGACCCCGGCTTCTGCTGCCGCCTTAACGGCCGTCACAACGAAACTTTCCCGCAATGGCAATGGCAACCTCACGCCTGCCACCTCCCCCAGTAATACTCTGTTTATTTATTTTGTTGTTATCGTGGAGGCTTTCATATTCTTGGCCAATGTTCTGATTTGCTCTGTGTAACTTGGGTTTTAAGAGACATTACATTGTTAGATGCCAGAGATTTGGAAGATCAAGTAATTAAATGGAATGAGGAAACAACTATGAACATAAATGCGTTGACCCTAACAACTAATGGGGCTGCCCTAAATGAGTAATTAATTTAGTTCATATGTAACACTCCCAATTTCTTAACAGTTATAATAACATAAAACTGCAATACTTTTTGTTTTTATAAATAAATACTGAATTCTAAAGTAAACATCATTGGGAAGTGTTACCGCCGCATTTTTACTGGGACAAGTGCAAGGCTACTTATTACATTAACATAAATCCAAAACTTAAATAAATACATTTTATTCAAAGCATAAAAAGATAAAATAAAAACTAGCTAGAATCAACTGAATGTTCTTCCTCACTTCTCACTGCTAGCCCCAACCTTTAAAACCTGTTTCACATAAAATCTGCTCCCCCGAAAGATCGTCGCAGCCCATAACACACAAAAATCAGCAAACACTGGTAATCCTAATAAAGGGAAATTTACCAAAATAATAATTAAAAATAAAAAATATACCCAATTGCAGCACTGTTCAAAAAATTTTCCGAAGTAATGCAGTTGATTACGTCAGCAGTACTGACACAACAAGTTGCGTCAGACTGTCTGACGCAACAGCAAAGTTGCATCAAAGATTCTGATGCAACTTAACAAGTTGCGTCAGATACATTGACGTAACTTAATTATTATTTATAATTAAATAATAAATAAATTATTATTATTTATAATTAAATAATAATTAATTAATTAATTTAATAAATAATTTAAATCTACTCTTATTCGTCCTTTTTATGGGACTGAAAATGACCTTTTTTTTGTCAGGGACTAGAAATGATATTTACTCTTTTTAAAAATGTTTTGTTCCTTTCCCTGCTTTAAACTTAAATAGAGAATACTTAATTAGTAAATTATGTGGTAATTATATTATTTTTAAATAAGTATTATTAGACTAGTCAAGATCAGATTCTAGAATCTAGCAGTTAGTTAAATTATATTAGTTTTTCAATATTTGAATTCCCTAGAAGTCCTCAATCTGTTACAACAGATTGCCCTCCATATATCTTATATATTTCACATGAAGCAATGAGAATAATCATCGGACTCAATTATTCTAATCCTAAACGCTCTACAAATTATTTATTAAATTAATTATTATTTATAATTCTAAATATAATTCTAAATATATATATTTAATAATACTTATTTAAAAAATATTATAATCTAACTAACTGCTAGATTCTAGGATCTGTTCTTGACTAGTCTAATAATACTTATTTAAAAAATAATATAATTACCACATAATTTACTAATTAAATATTCTCTATTTAAGTTTAAAGCAGGGAAATGAACCAAGCATTTTTAAAAAGAGTAAATATCATTTCTAGTCCCTGACCAAAAAAAAAAAGAGGTCATTTTCAGTCCTATAAAAAGGACGAATAAGAGTAGATTTAAATTATTTATTAAATTAATTAATTATTTATTATTTAATTATAAATAATAATTAATTAATTATTATTTAATTATAAATAACAATTAAGTTGCGTCAATGTATCTGACGCAACTTGTTAAGTTGCGTCAGAATCTTTGACGCAACTTTGCTGTTGCGTCAGACAGTCTGACGCAATCAACTGCATTACTTCGGAAAAATTTTTGAACAGTGTTGCAATTGGGTATATTTTTTATTTTTAATTATTATTTTGGTAAATTTCCCCCTAATAAAATATAATTTACCTAGCTCAAATATTTTAATAAAATCAAATATCAACAATAATACAGTAATTGCATCAATTATCATTCATTATCTTTTTAAATGTATTTAGACCCAGGAAACCCTGCCAGTCTGTTTAGTGGGAAGAGAACCATGGTAGACCCGGAAACCGGCCAGTCATCCCTGTGACCCGGAAGACCCGGAAACCGGCCAGTCTACCTGTGACCCGGAACACCCGGTAACCGGCCAGTCACTCCCTGTGACCCGGAGCACCCGGAAACCAGCCAGTCACAATTCATCAAATTGGCCATAAAACATTTCGTCCTAATGTGCACACATCTTCCTAAAGTTGCTACTAGTGTCCCGGGAAGCCCTGCCAAACACCACTTTAGGAAGAAAAGATATAATCGATTCACATCAAATAACATATCGGAGGCATAAAGCCTAAGGGTTGTGTTCATCACTTTAGGAGGTATCATCCCAAAGCTATCCTCCCACGATTAAATTATTTTAATCACACCCAAAATGGATTTCTCGAATTTAATATACATACTGCTATTTGTCATTTGTCAATTACGAAAACCAAGGCAAGACTATTAGAAAGTACATGTATATATAATAGCACAAAGTAGATTGGTCAACTTGCACAAAAATCGAGGCAACCAAAGCAAAATATGTACAGGTATATTCATGAACCATGAAATCGGTAAATGGTTTGCAAAAGTTAATTACACAAATCAAAAAGGAGAAATATATGTGTATATAAGAAGGTATGACATTTTGTTTTCATAAAGTAATTCACGCTAACCGAAAAGGAAAAAATACATATAAATATACATACGCAGCGGCACATTTAAGGGTCTTTCACAAAAATCGAGACCGGCATGTAACAATTAATTCATATTGTTCTAGGGATTAGAATTACATATAATATATATTTCATATAAAACAACGCTATGATATATTTATGATCATAATTACCCTATCAAAATTCTTATAAAGTTAACCTAAGACATATGGGAATTAGGATTACATATAATATATTTCATACTTAGCAACTCTATGATATATATAAAATTAACCTAAGACTTATGGGGATTAGGATTAATGTAATATATATTTCATATAAAACAACCTTATGATATATTTAGGATCATAATTACTCTATCAGAATTCATATAAAATTAACCTATGACATATAGGGATTAGGATTACATATATATATATATATATATATACATATATATATATATATATATATATATATATATATATATATATATATATATGTATATATATATATGTATATATATATATATATATATATATATATATATATATATATATACATGTATATATACATGTATATATCTATGTATATATATATGTATATATATACTATATACATAGATATATACATGTATATATATATCTATATGTATATATATATACATGTATATATATATATATATAGATATATGTAGATATAGATATATATATATATATATATATATATATATATATATATATATATATATATGTATATATATATATATATATATGTATATATATATATATATATATGTATATATATATATATATATATATATATATATATATATATCATATAAAACAAACACATATGATATATTTAGAATCATAATTACCTATCAAGATTCATATAAAATTAACCTAAGACATATGGGGATTAGGATTACATATAATATATATATTTCATATAAAATAACCTTATGATATATTTAAGATCATAATTACCCTATCACAATTCATATAAAATTTACCTAAGCTATATGGGGATTAGGATTACATATAATATGAATAGACCTAAACTATATGGGAATTAGGATTACCTGGTCTCCGTTTTGCTAACCTCTTAGAAAAATAATCGACAAAGTAAGAATAGAGGAGTAGTAGAAGAGAAGAAGAGTGTTGAGCGTTAGCTAGAGTTAGGTAGGCCTCTATTTCATAATTTAAAATTAGGGTTTAGCTATGGGCTGGGCTCTTTAACTATTGCCAACTCACTAATAGGCTATATAACAATACCTTCTAATTATTATTATTACTATTAATAATAATCTAGGGCACTTAAATTAGGGTTAGACTCTTATAAAGTACTGATTTTTCTGGTGATATTTTTATGGACGTTTTTTGAAGAAAAAGGAAATAAATGTGATCCATCATCTCAAATTCAATCAATCAATCAATCCAACAATCAAGATATGAATATGATTCATCATATTAAATTCAATCAATCAATCAACATGTGAATTTAATGTGACTTGGTTGACAAGTAGTGGACTTGTTACCCAAAACCTTATTCTTAGTGCATAAGCTAAAAATTCATAAAAAAGAGAGTTATTACTATTTATAATAATCTGGGGTATTACAAACTACCCTCCTTAAAATAAGTTTCGTCCTCGAAACTTAATTGCGTACCTTCTTCGAATAAAAACGGATATTAAATTCACAAGGCAATAATAATCTTATAATTACCAAATAATTTCAAACATACAATTATCATAATTTCAAAGAAATAAATCATTTTTAAAAGACAATGAAATAATAACCCTTCACTACCCATCTCTCACGTTTATTTTTATTTATTTATTTAACTCTGAGATCTTTGATCCCTTGAGCTAGTATAAAAAACAAACCCAAGTTGAACCTAGGGCTCTGATACCATTTTGTAACACCCCCAATTTCTTAACAGTTATAATAACATAAAACTGCAATACTTTTGGTTTTTATAAATAAATACTGAATTCCAAAGTAAACATCATTGGGAAGTGTTACCGCCGCACTTGTACTGGGACAAGTGCAAGGCTACTTATTACATTAACATAAATCCAAAACTTAAATAAATACATTTTATTCAAAGCATAAAAAGATAAAATAAAAACTAGCTAGAATCAACTGAATGTTCTTCCTCACTTCTCACTGCTAGCCCCAACCTTTAAAACCTGTTTCACAGAAAATCTGCTCCCCCGAAGGATCGTCGCAGCCCATAACACACAAAAATCAGCAAACGCTGGTAATCCTAATAAAATATAATTTACCTAGCTCAAATATTTTAATAAAATCAAATATCAACAATAATACAGTAATTGCATCAATTATCATTCATTATCTTTTTAAATTTATTTAGACCCGGCAAACCCTGCCAGTCTGTTTAGTGGGAAGAGAACCATAGTAGACCCGGAAACCGGCCAGTCATCCCTGTGACCCGGAAGACCCGGAAACCGTCCAGTCTACCTGTGACCCAGAACACCCGGTAACCGGCCAGTCACTCCCTGTGACCCGGAGCACCCGGAAACCGGCCAGTCACAATTCATCAAATTGGCCATAAAACATTTCGTCCTAATGTGCACACCTCTTCCTAAAGTTGCTACTAGTGTCCCGGGAAGCCCTCCCAAACACCACTTTAGGAAGAAAGGATATAATCGATTCACATCAAATAACATATCGGAGGCATAAAGCCTAAGGGTTGTGTTCATCACTTTAGGAGGTATCATCCCAAAGCTATCCTCCCACGATTAAATTATTTTAATCACACCCAAAATGGATTTCTCGAATTTAATATACATGCTGCTATTTGTCATTTGTCAATTACGAAAACCAAGACAAGACTATTAGAAAGTAATGTATATATAATAGCACAAAGTAGATTGGTCAACTTGCACAAAAATCGAGGCAACCAAAGCAAAATATGTACAGGTATATTCATGAACCATGAAATCGGTAAATGGTTTGCAAAAGTTAATTACACAAATCAAAAAGGAGAAATATATGTGTATATAAGAAGGTATGACATTTTGTTTTCATAAAGTAATTCACGCTAACCGAAAAGGAAAAAATACATATAAATATACATACGCAGCGGCACATTTAAGGGTCTTTCACAAAAATCGAGACCAGCATGTAACAATTAATTCATATTGTTCTAGGGATTAGAATTACATATAATATATATTTCACATAAAACAACGCTATGATATATTTATGATCATAATTACCCCTATCAAAATTCTTATAAAGTTAACCTAAGACATATGGGAATTAGGATTACATATAATATATTTCATACTTAGCAACTCTATGATATATATAAAATTAACCTAAGACTTATGGGGATTAGGATTAATATAATATATATTTCATATAAAACAACCTTATGATATATTTAGGATCATAATTACTCTATCAGAATTCATATAAAATTAACCTATGACATATAGGGATTAGGATTACATATAATATATATATTTCATATAAAACAAACACATATGATATATTTAGGATCATAATTACCTATCAAGATTCATATAAAATTAACCTAAGACATATGGGGATTAGGATTACATATAATATATATATTTCATATAAAACAACCTTATGATATATTTAAGATCATAATTACCCTATCACAATTCATATAAAATTTACCTAAGCTATATGGGGATTAGGATTACATATAATATGAATAGACCTAAACTATATGGGAATTAGGATTACCTGGTCTCCGTTTTGCTAACCTCTTAGAGAAATAATCTGACAAAGTAAGAATAGAGGGAGTAGTAGAAGAGAAGAAGAGTGTTGAGCGTTAGCTAGAGTTAGGTAGGCCTCTATTTCATAATTTAAAATTAGGGTTTAGCTATGGGCTGGGCTCTTTAACTATTGCCAACTCACTAATAGGTTATATAACAATATCTTCTAATTATTATTATTACTATTAATAATAATCTAGGGCACTTAAATTAGGGTTAGACTCTTATAAAGTGCTGATTTTTCTGGTGATATTTTTATGGACGTTTTTTGAAGAAAAAGGAAATAAATGTGATCCATCATCTCAAATTCAATCAATCAATCAATCCAACAATCAAGATATGAATATGATTCATCATATTAAATTCAATCAATCAATCAACATGTGAATTTAATGTGACTTGGTTGACAAGTAGTGGACTTGTTACCCAAAACCTTATTCTTAGTGCATAAGCTCCTCGGCGGCCGGTGGTAGCGGCTGGCCGGCGGTGGTGGTCGCCGGCGGTGGTCGCCGGCGGCTGGCCGTGGTGGGTTGGAGGGTTAACATTCATTGAGCATTAACGATTGCGACTAGGTGTACAATTTTGAGAAATTGTATAAAAAATTTATCATTATTTAATGAAGATTCAAAGTTTAAGCAAAAAAAAAATATATATATACATATATATATATATATATATATATATATATATATATATATATATAAAATCTTATGAAAGAAATCAATATATGTACAGGAGGGGCAGACTCAGAAAATTATAGAAGAAAGGCATAGTTGGCAGGGTTGCCTCCAATTTTTTTTTTTAAAGAAAATTTTTAAATGCATTAAAAAACAAAAGAATATAAATAAGAAAAAAAATTATATCAAAAAATATTTATAAAATGAAGTGAATACTGATGATGTAATAAGAGAGGCAATTGTTTTACAAACTTGTCATTTAGAAAAGCAAGGCTAAGTATTGTTAGAAATGCAACTACATAAATTACAATGAAGAGTGGGCACTCAATAAGTTCAAGTATATATATTTTAATAAAAATAATATATTACAATAAAAATAATTATTATGTCATCCTTTTAGGCCTTATCTTTTTGAATTTAATCATAATTACCTTATTATAAATGCTATCAAATACATCTTTTTTTCAATATAAAGCACTAAACAATCATTCAACCATTCATCTATCATCTCATTAAGGGTGGACACTCAATTTAAGGGTGGACAATCATTCAAACATGTATTAATTATTAAAAAAAAAAAATCTCAATTCTCCAATTCAAGGGGGGCACTTGCCCCTTTTCTCTAGTAGGTAGGTCCGCCTCTGCATATGTACTCTCTTTTTTTAGCAAGAGAAAAAAACCAATATATATGATATAATAGATGTCTGATATCTCTTTATAATAAAAAGGGTTAAGGTGCAATTTTACCAACGAACTATTGGCTCAGGAGCGTCCAGCACAATTAACTATTAAGTGGACCAAAAATACCAACAAACTTTTTAAAAAGGAGCGCTCAGCACAACGCCATTAACACCGTTAACAAAAAGTTAACCTCCATTATCTAAGGTGCAGATTGGCCAACGAACTCTTATTCCAGGAGCGCCCAGCACAAAATTCTAAATTTTACTAAATTAAATAATTTTTTCTCAATTGTCATAATTCAAAACTACTTGTATAGATATCTACGGACAAAAATTATTCATTCTTTAATTTTGTCAAAATTATAATTTGCTAAAATAAACAAAAGTTTTAATTAAAAATATAATTATATGATTTAAATAAAACTCAATGTGTTTTATATTCTTTTCTTTCGATTTTGACGTTAACTTAATATCATTATATTCAAGATAGATAATATATCGTTGGGAATAAGTTATACGGCAATTGACACAATTGAGCTTTAATAACTACTAACCTAAATTTCTTACTATAATTTAAAAAGGGAAACAAATTATACTTATAAATTTAGATTAATAAGACTTATATTTAGAAATAAAATAAAAATAAAAATCATGATAGAGTAAAAATACATACATAAATTTACTCTAATTTATTTGATTAATAAGTGCACTTTTACATATTTTACTCTAATTCTCTCATATCATTTATCATATATTATTTTTCTCATAAAAATTATTATTTTATTTTAGAAGAAATTTATGTGAGTTTTATTATAAAAATAAATCATATAATTTTTTGTTTAACATATATAATAAATTATAAAACACCTTTAGTTTTATTTAAATCATATAATTATATTTTTAATTAAAAATTTTGTTTATTTTAGCAAATTATAATTTTGATAAAATTAAAGAATGAACAATTTTTGTCCATAGATCTATACAAGTAGTTTTGAATAATGACAATTGAGAAAAAATTATTTAATTTAGTAAAATTTAGAATTTTGTGCTGGGCGCTCCTAGAATAAGAGTTCGTTAGCCAATCTGCACCTTAGATAACGGAGGTTAACTTTTTGTTAACGGTGTTAATGGCGTTGTGCTGAGCGCTCATTTTTAAAAAGTTTGTTGGTATTTTTGGTCCACTTAATAGTTAATTGTGCTTGACGCTCCTGAGCCAATAGTTCATTGGTAAAATCGCACCTTAACCCTAATAAAAATACTCTAAAATAATTTAATTAGCTTCTTTAATTTCTAAAAAAAAATCAATTTTATCCTATATATTTAGAATCAGATGCACTATTAACTTGATTAACAGTAAAAAAGGGAGGACTTTGAGCTAATCCTCAGCATCTTCCAGAAGCGAGGGAGGAGGAAGACGAAGAAAAGCTCCCACACTCGAGCTTCAGTCGTAAACCACAGACGCAGCCAGCAAAGACCAGGAGAAGAAACAAGATGACAGCGACGACAGTGAGGACGAAGGGAGACAACGGCGTACAAGAAGAACGGGCTAGGACTTTCACTTCAGAACAGAGGGCTGCCGAAATTTCTTTATCCTTTTGTCCCAAATGAAATGGGCCAAATGTGTACTAATAATAACAACACTGTTTGAAGATAACAACCTTTGGGAGTTGGGACGAGGTGGATAGGTTCAGATAAACAAAATTCTAAATACTCTGGAAGGTGAGGTGGAATCTCTTCATTGATCTCCCTCTCGTTTTCCTCTTCTTTTTTACTGTCTTCACCATCAGAGACATTTCTCTCACACTTGTAAAAAAATAATTGGTTTATGATATAAGTTACTTAGAAAGTCATTAATATTTTATTTTTCAATTTTATTTATGTAATTAATGTTTAAATTGTTATAAAACTGAAATAAAATATGAAGAAAGAAGAGCATAGAACACAGAGAAAAAGGAGTAGTAGTCATTCTTATTGATATGTTCGGTGTACATTTGTGTGGGGGAAGGAGAGTATTTATAATGGTTGGAGAGTGGGGAAGTTTTATGTAGTTTCTAGCCACTCCCGACCATAGTGAGCGACCTTAATGCTCATAATGGGTGATTTTAATATCCACTACATAATATTATATCATATTATATAATATAATATAATATACCTAATTGATTTTCATGAATTGTAACCGAACGTGGAAAGTTAAGAGTCAATAGACATCCAGACAATTTAATATATTCATAACACTCCACCTTGGATGTTCATTATGAACGTGCCTCATTAAAAACTTTAACTAGGAAAACCCAGTGGGATAAAAACCTAGCCAAAGAAAAGAGTACATCATCTATTAATACACTTTCCAATTCTGCCTCATTAAAAACTTCTCCAGGAAAATCCAATGGGACAAAACCTAGATAAGGGAAAAAGAGTACATTATGTTGATATTATCAATATAAACATCAATTATAACAAGTTCATTTCTAGATCTTTTCACAAAAATGCATGGACATATTGAATCATTTTGTACTCTTCTTTTCATATATATTCCTTGAAACGATTATATCACATGCGCTCTGATTGCTTCAAGTCATACAGAGGCTTATTTAATTTAATTGAGTATTGTTCTCGAGAACCTAAATTAGATGCTTCTGATATCTTGAGTCTTTCAGGGACTTGTGCTTCTAGCACATTAAGCACATGTGCTTCTGGCACCTTAAGTCTTTCGGGGACATGTGCTTCTGACACTCACTAATAGATTGTGGTTTATGATCCTCATTATCATTCATTACATCATATGCTATATTATAAGCAAAGATGTCGTCAACGTTGACTTCCTTTCAATCCTATTAGATTCTATTTATAACATAATTTATTGAGATCTCATAATTTTTTACATATTTCAGGTACTTGGGTCTCTTCTAGGACTATAACATTCTCTTCTGGACATATCTCTATTGGAGATAATAATAACTCTTCAGGAGATGGGTCTTCTAGAACTATTAACTTTTCTTGATTATCCTTGACTTGATCATTTATATTCTTAGGTCATTTTCTCTTTTGAGGATTTTTATCTTTGGAACCAATAGGCCTACCTGTTGGAAATTATGCCCTAGGGGCAAGTCATTGTACTTTAAACGTGAATGTCATTTAAAGTATTCTTCATTTAGTTATTATTTTCATTTGCTTGTTTATAGTGGTAAATGTATCCTTACACAAAGTAAGAAGGCGCTAGCACGCTGGCGTACGTGTTGGAGAGCTGTTTGGTGTGGATATCGGTAGAGGGAGTGGATTCGTAGAGTCGGCTCCTAAAGATTGATTGAGCAAGGTGTTAGCCCACGTGTCCGGGAAAGAACGCACACGAGTTCGTATAGGTACGGTTTTCTAACGAACCTTGATTTAAACATCGTTGATAGATCCTCTCTATGAGATTCGTAAAATTTTAATGGATGAGAATCCTTCCGCTGCGTGTACGGATCCCAACATAATGTTCTTTTACAAAAGAACCATTATAAAATTGATAAAACTTCTTGCCATCAAATCATAAATTAAAAGTATTAATGAATAATGGCTATTCCATGAAATTAAAATATCAGTAGATATCTAAATCATAAACATATGTAAAACTTAAAACTTTAAATGATAAAATCAAATATATTAGGAAAACAAATTCTACATGTGGGCTATATAGGAATTTTGACACAAATAAGGGCACCTTTCTATAATATTTTCATCACTTTTAGAAAAGTAAAATATCAAAGAAAATTACATAATTATACCCCTAAATTCATAAATGACATTTTAGTACCAGAGAAAATTACAAAGTAGTACCCCGAAATTCATAAATGTCAATTTAGTCCATATTTCCGAAAAGTCATCTACTATTGAAATCTGATTTAAAGATAATTTAATCATAATTCTTATCCTTATCAACATATTTATTTCAATATTTGCCCTTTTACCAATATGTCTTGGCATATAATAGGTACAAGACCAATGATCTTTATCACCACAGTGATAATATGGATTTTTAGCATATTTATTACGTCCACTAGTTTCCCTTTTATGGTTCTCATCAATTATCTCTCTCCACTTCAGGTGAAAATTTGAACCATCATAATTACAACTATGATCATGCCCAAGACTAGAGACATGTTCACACTCATATCCACGGTCATAATTAGATTCATTTGTTACTTCATTCACTTCTGAGAATGGAGTCGAGCCTGTTGGACGAGATTCATAATATTTTTGCAACAAAAACTCATTGTCTTGTTTGGCCATATTGGGGTAAGAAAAGAATTCAGCATATTTCTTAAAAACTCTTTTCACAATTTTGCTACTGCAGGAGCAAATTGAATATACCCATTTATAATGAGCTTTTGGAAGAATAACCATCTTCTAGTGGTAATGCAATTCCTTTAATTTGTTCTAAAGAACAAGAGGGCCTTATAAGGCCACATATACAATTTTGATGCTTCATGAACCACAAACTTAAATTTCATTATACAATAAAAAGAAATTTATGAGATATAAAACACAATATACTAACATAAATAACAATAAATTCATAAAGACAATAAATAATCCATAAATTATGATATTACAACTAAATTACAAATTTATGGCTTCAGGCTAATTAATTCTCATGGCTTCGGGCCAATGATGAGAATTTAGAATTATATGGCTTCTGGCCTTTTGTTTTTAGGATAGATAAAAATTAAATATATATTTCTAGCCATCCAATAAAATAAAAGATGAAAAAGTATATGACTTCATGTCATATAACAGGGAATCAAATGAATATGGCTTCTAGCCATATAATATAAAAATAGAAATCAAAGGAATATGACTTCTGGCCATATTATATCAAAATAATAAATCAAAATGTATATGACTTCTGGTCATATAATCTCAAAGTAGGAATAAAAGAACTATGGCTTCTAGCCATGTAATAGGAAATCAGAGCAATATGACTTTTGGTCATATAATTTCAGAATATGAAATCAGAGATGTATAGCTTCTGGCTATACTAAAATAACAATATCAATAATATAAAATAACTTGTAAAGGAGATTAAAATAAGATATAAAATAGTAATAATCTTCAATCTTAGCTATGGAACCCGATCTATAAAACAATCGGTAAAAGTATTTCTTTAATTCCATATAGTGGCTCAGATTATCCCAAATAGATAAAATAAACATATAACTAAATAATATAGATTAAATCGTTAAAGAAGCGATCATAACTTCGTTATATAATATAATATAAAACACATGGGGCCCACATACATATTAATTTCAACACCCCTATCATCTTACGCGTTTTCTCCCGATTACTAAAATCAATTTCTTAGCTTGAAGAGCATCCTTCGAATCGATTTGGAAATCTTCTTTTGCCATGGAAGGCAAACAACGGTGATAATGAACAACACAAGAAGAATGCTCAGTTGGTTAGAGTTTCGTGTTGATAACGTGTTATAAAACTGAAATAAAATATGAAAAAAGAAGAGCATAGAACACAGAGAGAAAGGAGCATTAGTCATTCTTATTGATCTGTTCGGTGTACATTTGTGTGAGGGGATGAGAGTATTTATAATGGTTGGAAAGTAGGGAAGTTTTATGTAGCTTCTACCCACTCCCCACCATAAACGTAGTGGGCGACCTTATTGCCCATAATGAATGATTTTAATGTCCACTACATAATATTATATTATATAATATACCTAATTGATTTTCATGAATTGTAACCGAACGTGGAAAGTTAAGAGTCAATGGACATCCACAAAATTTAATATAGTCATAACATAAATATAATTCTTATGTTTTTCTCCCCGATTCAATAATATGATTTTTTTTTTTAATTTAGAATAAATTTAAAGGAAAGTTAAAATAAAGGACCTAGAGAAAATAATATTTATTGTAAAGGACTATAAAAATTGTAATTATTTTGAAGGACCAAACATCATAATGTAAATTTAAAATTACCTAATTGCCTCTAATCAAACCTAGCCTCATGTATTATCTCTTTAAAAAAAATAACCAAAATTAAAACTAAAACTGGCCATTATGATATGATCATATCTTTTTTTCTTCAATATATTATTATTTAATTAATAATTGTTAAACTCATATTTTTCTTAATTTTTATTTTTCACCAATTTAATCATCAAGTTGCCCGATTTATATTATCAACGTTGATATCAATTTAGCTCTTTTTATAAAAATAAAAACTAAACTTATTTCATATTTTTTTTAGGATCAATAGGTTAAAACTTTGGGGTGGTCATGCTCGTGAGAAGGCTTCGGGAGCCCGTTGTGACCTGGATCTTTACGGCGATGTTGACAGGAGCTGCGTTAAAATGGTTCCTTACCCTGCCAGTAAATTCCATATAGCGATTTGAGGACTTGGCAGAGAAATTCAAATTGAATTTTGCAACTAGTAAAAAGCAACCGAAGTCGGAATACACTTTGGATAAGATTAAACAACGACTAGGAGAGACACTCCAAAGTTATTTAGACAGATTCAAAGATGCGGCCTTGCAAGTACGTGGATTAAAAGAGGAGGTGCATGTGCATCTTATAGCCGCCGGCCTGGACGGGGAATCCAGACTGGCATAGTCTTTTTTCAAAGAACCCTCCAAAAGTCTGAATGACTTCATAACTCGATCGAAGAAGTATCTCGAGATGGAGCAGATGCAGATAGCAAACGCTCCCAGAAGGGACTGGGATAGATGCACTCCCCCAAGAAGCAAGAACACTCAGAGAGTAGGGAAAAAGACTCCCATGGTAGAAACTCGGATAACAGGCCCGAAGGGGGGAGGTTCGACGCAAAGACTAGGTATGACAGGTACACACCCTTAAATGTTCCACAATCCCAAGTTTGGAAGGAAGTGGCTATGGCCGAGATGAAAAAGGTCGATCGACCTCGGTTATGTTATCGAAGGACCGGAGTAGATTAGTCCAAATACTGTGCATTTCATGACGAACGGGGGCATACTACGGATGAGTGCTTAGAGCTCCGAGACGCCATCGAGAAATTTGTCCGAGATGGCAAGCTTCAAGAATACGTCATAGAGTCCCAGGGACGAAGCAACAAGCACAAGTGGGGAAATTGCAGTAAGAGCCCAGTCCAAAAGCAAAAAAAGCAGGAGGACAAACGAAAGAAATTGGTCGGTGACCATGATGAATTCCCAGAGACCGAGTTTGATTGTAATGTGATTAGCAGAGCAATGGAGGCGGAGACACAGTGAGCTAAAGAAGAAAGTATTTAAGAGAATCTTAAAAGACCAGAACCCCTGCCATTATGCTTCACTAGGGAAGATCTCAAGGACGTCGTCCCTAGGCGTCAGGATGGTTTGGTTGTGACGGGAATCCTAGTCCATTGTCGAGTTAAGCGAATCTTCGTAGATGCCAGAAGCTCGGCTGACATCCTTAGTTGGGACGCTTTCAAGAGGATGAACCTGGATCAAGAAGACTTGAGGCCTTGTAAAATGACCCTCATAGGGTTTAACGGAGAGCATTCACCCCCCAAGGGGTACATCGATCTCAAGTTTACCTTGGGAAAAAGGAAGCGTTCAAATCAGAGCGCGTGAGGTTTATAGTAGCCAACTTCCCTTCCCCGTACAATATACTACTGGGAAGGCCGAACATTCATAACTGGGATATGCTGGTCTCTACCAAGCATCAGAAGCTAAAAATGATAAACAGAAAAAGCACCGTGGTCACAGTCAACGGAGATCAGAAGGAATCTCGGCAATGCTATTTTGAAATAGTCAGAGAAGGAGAGGGCGGTCCTTCATCCCTGCCATGAATCCGTGAAGGCGATAGGGGTGCGAATCAGAGGAAGCCGGGACTCCAAGACTGGCCAATGAATACGGTAGAGTTAGACCTACGGGATGAAAAAGAAGAGCAACGGCTTGAGCCGACGGGTGAATTGGAGGATCTAGTGTTGGAAGACCCTTTACAGATCACGAAAATCAGCAAACACATCGTTCCAGAGCTCAGAACCAGGTTGGTGGAATTCTTGAGGAATAATCAAGATGTCTTCACCTGGAAATCATCCGAGATACCTGGGATCGACCCAAAGTTCTGTTGTCATAAGCTGGCAGTCTACCTGGGGTCAACACTGGTATCCCAGAAGAAGAGGAAACTCGGCCCAGAAAGGAGGAAAGCCCTAGAGGAACACGTTTAAGAACTCTTGGAAGCTGGCTTTATCTGCGAGATTCAGTACACCACTTGGTTGTCCAACGTGGTAATGGTTAAAAAGCCGAGTGGAAAATGGAGGGTATGCACGAATTACATGAATTTGAATAAAGTGTGTCCCAAAGATTCATACCCAATGCCCAACATCGATCAATTAGTGGATGACTCGTCTGGATTCCAGCTCCTATCTTTCATGGACGCATACTCCGGATATAACCAAATAGCAATGTACCTAGAGGACCAAGAGAATACGACTTTTATTATAAAGAAGGCCAATTATTGCTACAACATCATGCCATTTGGATTAAAGAATGTCGGGGCCACGTATCAAAGAATGATGAAGAGAGTCTTTGCAAACCAACTCGATCGTAATATCATGGTTTGCATTGACGATATGATTGTCAAGACAATTGACCTGGCTCATCAAATCTGGGATTTGGAGCAAACGTTCAACAAACTAAGGACTTACCAAATTCATCTGAACCTTGCCAAATGTGCATTCGGGGTCCCTACGGGAAAGTTCTTGGGTTTCATGTTAACAAACCGAGGTATCGAAGCAAACCCGGACAAATGCAAGGCTGTGCTGGAAATGAAAGCCCGAAGAACAAGGAAGAAGTCCAACAACTGACAGGAAGGCCGGCTGCGTTGACCAAGTTCTTGCCAAGGTCCACTGAAAAGGCTCTTCCTCTATTCAAGCTACTAAAAAAGGAGGCACCGGGAGGTTGGAATTCGGGTTGTGAAGCCGCCTTCGTGAAGATAAAACAATGTCTAGCAAATCCCCTAGTCCTGTCCATGCCGGAACCCGACGAGACCTTATACCTCTATTTATCTGTGGGAGAGGAAGCAGTTAGTGTGGTTCTAGTCAGAGAGGAAGAGCACGGCCAAATACCCATCTACTTTGTTAGCAAGTGTTGGTTTTGATTAGTTTTGATGATGTCTTATATAAATGTCATTATTAAGAGTAAAAAGTTTGCATGATATATTTATCTCCTACATTGACTAACTACTATATTTAATGTTGATTAGTCCAAGTTGAATAATAGCTCAAGAAGGAGATAAGAGATTTTAGAAAGAAGAAATTGGAGAGAATGTCAAGTTCAAAAGAAGATGAGATATTGAAGACGGTAGAACTTGCAGAGAATAATGAGTCCAAGTTGAATGATGGAGAATGATCAAGAAAACAGATTGAAGAAAGAAGTTCTTGCACAATATAATGAGAATATCATAATGTCAAGGAAGCAAGAAGTTATCAAATGATTTTGGGAATGATCAAGAGAAAAGAAGAAAGAAAGAGTTAAATTATGGAGAATGATGAAGAGAAGAGAAGAAAGAAGGAAGAACTTGTTGAATGGATTGAGAAAATCATTATTCAAGCTTTTATATTGATGCGAGAAGTCTCCAATATCATATGGAAGTTGGAATGGCTCAATTCGAAGTTAAAACCAGCAAAAAAATCAGTTCCAGGATGAGAAAACTCAAGTTCAGATCTAAAAACTCGAGTTTCCTACTTCACCACAATGATTTGTTCCTCTGGTATGAGAAAACTCGAGTTTAGGACACAAAACTCGAGTTTGGAACTCAAAACTCGAGTTAATCACTAACTTACTCGAGTTTGTAATGTCTTCAGCATCTCTTGTGTCTCTGGACAAGGAAAACTCGAGTTTTCAAGTAGAAACTCGAGTTTACAGTGGTCTTCAGCAACTCTGTTTCACGTTTCACTTGGGCGACGTCTGGTAATTCGATGATATCTCTCAAACCAAACATCGGATTGAGGTGAAACTAGTGGCATATGAAACTAGACTCCCAATGCGTCATTTTGATATAAAATTAAAGCCAAAAAGAGTTCAGATAGAAGCTATGAATTTATGAAGTTGACAGTGAAATTCACGCCACTCAGCATACCAACCTTCAATGTTTTGCGTGTATCTCATAAACTACAAATCCAATTGAGATGAAGTCGGTGAAATTGGAAAGTAGACTCAAAGGGTTTTCCATGAAGACTTGAAACAACAAAAATGGAGTTCCGACCAGGGAGATATGGCCCTCGAAAGTCGACTGTTAGTTCAAGATGTTGCACAGTTTGCTATCAAATGAAGCAAACTCGAGTTTTGGAACCAAAAATCGAGTTTGTCGGGGACCAAGAGCAAAATATGATTTTGGGAAAGACCGAAACTCGAGTCATTAAGTTGGAAACTCGAGTTTCCATTACACAGAGAGCAATGAACGCCAGAGCATCTTCAAAACTCGAGTTTGTGAGACCAAAACTTGAGTTTCCATCAGACAGAGAGCAACCAAGAGCAGAGCAAATCCAAAACTCGAGTTTGTCACTTAATGACTCGAGTTTTGCTTCAAATTCAAAATGTTCTTCGAATCTCAATCACGAAATTTACCTGAGAAAGACCAAAACTCGAGTTTGTGTTTCAAAACTCGAGTTTACACTTCAGTGAACAGTTGAAAACTCCAGTTTTCGACGCTCTGTTTGAAAATAGATTTTCTCGAATTTGTGAAATCTTCATGTATGGTCTAGATACTTCATATCATCACTCATTATTATTCTTAACTATGTTTAATCAATTTGTTAGTGAGTTTCAGATGATCAAAGGCTGTTAAACTGAAGATCAACGGTAAAGAAATGCTGATGTCATAGCTGGTTCAGAAAACGAAGTTCTAACGGCTAGTTCCATCTAAGTCTAACGGCTATATTTCTTTATCCGATAGTCATTGAATCTTCAAACGGTCATATATTGATCTCTACCTATAAAAGAAGACAGATTCAAGACAGAAGAAGCAAGACACAAGCCTACATCTTCAAAATGCTCATACTCTGATATTCATATTATTTACTCTCTCTTTTCAATGTTTACATAGCTTATCATAGAGAGTGAAATGATTTGTATTGTACTTCAGTGTTTATCCAATCACTTCTAAGAGAGAAGATTTATTGTAACCATCCTATCATTCTATATGAGAGTTACTCAAGATTGGGTGATCTTGAGTGGGAAACTCATTGTATTGATTACAGCTTGTAAGGGGAGTGAATCCTAGTGAGAGGATTACTTCGAGTACAGAGTGTGTAATCAAGTGGGTGTATTGATTACAGTTTGTAAGGGAGAGTGAATCCTAGTGAGAGGATTATTTCAAGTACAGAACATGTAATCAAGTTGAAAGAAGATAGTGGATTAAAAATCTCAAGTGGAGCTTGAGGACTGGACGTAGGTCAAGGATTGGGCCGAACCAGCATAAATCACAGTTTGCATATTCTCTTCCCTTATCTCTTACATTCCCAACATATATGTTTGAATGATTGTTTATCACTTTATAAATTATTACTGTCATTCAAACTATTTTCATTAAGTTGCAAAAAGCTTTTTAAAGTTCTAGGGTGATTCATGTAACTAATAGTAACATTGCTACACTTTTGAATTTAAAATGAGAACTCGAGTTTTCAAGTCAGAACTCGAGTTTCCTTTGAAATCAAACTTCTTGATTCAAGTTGGTTTCAATAACTGTTTGATAAATATAAAATCAAGTTGTCTTGAATCATTAAGTCTTCATCATTGGCAAGTGGTTGTTATCATCAAAACTTAAAATCGAGAAATAACACAGAAGACATTGACGGGTGAGAGAAAATAGGAGAGAAGGTGGGGAGGGAGAAATGAAGGAGTATGTGAAATAAGGTGTAATAGTGGTATTTACTTGTAGTGGTTGGTGTAATAGTTTTTGTAGCAATTGTCATTTGTAGCGGTTTATGTAACAGTTTATTATTTTGTATAAGTTTGGTTTTACTTTGTAGCAATTTTAAAACTACCACAAATAATTTTTTGGGTTTTTTTTTTTAAAAAAAAATATAGAGGATTACAGTAAGATAAGCATAATTTAAACATCTACCTCTTTTCCCTTAGAGCCACTTCCTCTAACTGAATAAATTTTAAATTTATGGAAAGGAATGAGATTCATACGAATCTCAGTAGTAACAATCAATCATACAAAATCTGATAAACAAACATGCAATGCACCATAAAATGTAACAGAATAAAAATATTGTAACTTGTTTTTCTGTTTGGCATTCAGAATCAAATGATTATTTGATCCTTACTTGCTGTAATGTTCCAGAGCAGGTAGTACTTGTCTGACTACCTCAGCTAGGTCCTACTTGGCCTAATGGTACTTGTGCTTTTCTCACACCACAACTAGGTGTTGTTAAAAATAATTATGTTGTAATAGTCCGAAGGAGACAATTGTCTGTTTGTACTTGTCTCACTACCTCAGCTGGGTCCTACTTGGTCGGATGGTACTTGTGATTTTCCCTCAGGTAGTACTTGTGCTTTTCCCACACCATAGCTAGGTTTTGTAACAAACAATTCTCATAATAGAACTTGGCAACACAACATATAAATGATCACATAGTGTAGGAAAGATAGAGTTACTACCTGAAATGCTTTCCAATTGCTAACTAGTTCGATCTATCAATTTTGTCAAGCTCGAGCAATTGTCAAATCCTAAAATTCTAAATTTATAATAAATGAGTTATTACTCATTTGTGCCTTATTCCTAAATCAATATGGTTGGTTATCTTTACCTAAACTACATAATTACCAAAATGCCTTTAGGAATCCAGTCTAATTCCCTTTATACCTGGTATAACTGTACTTTACCAAAAATTATGACCCGACTATTCCTACACAATTTTGCATGTAGAATCCATTTTTGACCTCAGTTTGTCAAAATAACACTCCATTTCCCAAACTACCCTTGCAGCCACATAAGTTAGGGTTTTGGGGGTAAAATTGTCATTTCACACCCTAAAGCCTCCATACTTCATTTTTCACTTGTTCCCTACATAACTTAGCCAAATTTCATGTAACCTCTACTTCTAATATTTTGCCATTTCAAGTGTACTAAATTTTACCATTTTATTCCATTTAATGTAACAAATTGGTGAATAAAATTTGGGATATTACAATGAAATTGCTCCAAAAATTTCAAGAATAACTAGCTGGGTTGACGTGGCCTTTCCTTCATGAAGTACTAGGTTTCTCTTGCGCCACAAAGCATCAAGCAGGACAATAATACCTTTAGCTACATCTATCTGATCACAAGAGCGAAGATGAAGCAAAAAATCTTTCATCCATATAAAGAGTTGAAGGCTTAATAAATCAGGCGGCCTAATTGAAAAACATCCAAACCATATGGCTTTAGGGTAAGGACACCTAAACATCAAATGATCAAAAGCTTCATCAATTGAGCATCCAAACATTACATTGACCCAAAGTATTGAGGTGATGTTCACAAAGTATATCAACAATAGATAATGCAATAATTTCCATATGAACAACAACCATTTCTAAGGTAAGGATAAATTTTACCAAAATTGAATAAAAAAGCTTACTATATTTTTTTATAAGAGATACTGAATCTCATTAATAAAAAAATAAACTAAAATTATTTAAAAACAATAAAAATGTAACTTATTAAAAAAAAATACTCGTGTATATGTAAAATGTGAGAGAGAATAAAAAAATTACTAGTATTTATTAGGAAAAAAAAATTGATGTGTGGTAGAGAAATAGTGAGTAATTAATATGAGTAATTTAATGGAGTGTCATGGAATTGGGAAATTAACCCAAAAAAATAAAAATAAAATGTAGACAACCTCTGAGTTTCTCCTATAAATAAAAAGAAGCCATATTTAAATATTATCTCCTACAAAAAAGCAAGGGAGAGACATACCTTTTATTCTCTATTATAATTTAGAGAAATTGTTCCTTCCCGGCCCATCCTCTGACCCCATACGTCTAATGCGGCTCATTCATCAGACTCTACACGATACATAATATTTACTAATAGAATAAATGTTAACCATATCTTGTTATAACGTCATTACATCTGCTTCTTCTGGTACATCCTCCTGAAAATTCTTTGACCTTCCAATTCAGCATGGATCTCTCTCTCAGTTCTTATTCCCATGGGGTTGCTTAACAACCATCCTTCACTGTCACACAACATACTTGGGTTCACAGCATCCATATGTAGAAGTGCTTCAACTTCGTCAAACTGATTTCTCATGTCAAGTGCCACTTCAACAACATCAGATTGTATAAGAACCTGCTCAAACACAAACCACAACACCTTATTTTTTAGCCAGAAATTCAGCCATTTACTGAAATTTTTCAATAGTTGAAAATCATATCCTCCAAAGGCTTGTTTGGTATATCAATGTGAATAGTGAAGGGAAGTGTCTGTCATTCTCTTAAGCAAAGTAAATACAACGTCTACTATGTTCATATTACTCCCTCCATTCCTTTTTATGAGATACTAATAACCAAATTGAGTTGTTTGATGAGGTAGTTAAAAGTAGTTAGATGCAATAAATATGTATAAAATGAAATTTATTTTCCAAAAATGCCCTCATTTATGTGGAAGAGAAAGAATATATTATATTGAGTTCTTTAGTCAAACATGGGAATTAAATGCAATAATTGCTTGAGTAATTAATTTTTGTAATTAAGTTAGGGTAAAATGGGGAGTCTACAAGAAACTTTTTAAACATCCCCTAACAGTATCTTATAAGAAGGAACAAAGTATAGTCAAGAATAGTATCTTATAAAAAGGAACGGAGGAAGTATCATTTTTTTCCTTCTTTCTCCATTTCCGCTTTCATAATTTTGTGTCATCGTCAGCCATTTTCTTCTAGCATACAATGAATAAATGAGTGTGGGAAGAGAAAGGGAACATGTAATGGGAATGGATATCATATTTGAATCATCAATAAAGGAATGCTGAACCATGTTCGGTAAGAAATTCAATTGGAGAATCAGCCATCAATGAAAATTTAAAAATAAACTCAGCATCTTTATAGAAGGTAGAAAGATATCATGCATTTTCCATGAAAGAAGTCTAGATACACTATACATTATAGTCACAGTTTTCATGCCAGCACAGACGGCAACATCTAAGTGCAGGATTGCGTAAGTTCAGGTAGAACTGCCGGCAATCAGAGGCAGCCATAGGTGCAGATTTGAAGAGGTAAAATGTAAGTAAGGGGTGGGTAACAAGCTGAAGGATTTCAATCTAAATCATCACGAAACTTCTGATACTTCTTCAGGATAAAGTTCATTTTAATACCCAAAATCCAAAATACTTCAACTATTATTGCAGCACCATATGTAAGATTTTTCCTTTCTTTATCTCCAACCTCTATCATACTTGTAAGTCTCCTAACATGTGAAGTGAAAAATTTAGAAACAACAACATTCTGTCTCCTCCCAAGTAATCCTACTCTTTTTCCACTAGGTAATTTATTCAAATTGAGAATTTAATTTAATTTATTTCTAAATTTAATCTGCGTGCATTTTGATATTTTAATCCTCAACTTCAAGCCTATCCAAAACATCATACGGCATAAGAATATTCCTCTCTTAATCCAAAAAACCCCCCATACTCCGAATTTTCAATGTCTCCTCACACACTTCAGCTTCCTCATAAACTAAGACCTCTTTACTCCAAACCTGTGGCAGAACACTCTTCCCACTAGGTTAAGAAGAATGGTGCTAATCCACTTGTTCTAAACCTGAAATGGAGTCAGATCCCACTTCAACAGCCAGATCTAAGGGGAGGGATATTATATAAAACAGGACATGGAAGAGTCTCTTTAATCAATCAGGGGAAAAAATCGTCCCATACAGAAGTAACCAAGCCCTATCAAATACAAGATATCTTCATACTTCATATATTATATTATATAAGGCATAAATAATTATTTAGGGCAAAATAGTTGGCAGTATATTAATCCTATGAGGTCACATGGCACTATATTAATTCTATGAGGCCATTAGTTAGGAAAGGGTAGTTAGGTTAGTTAGCATTCTGTTATGACTGTTGCTGTTATGTTTGTTGCTTAGGACTATAATTTGTTATTGCTGAAGTCTAAGGCCATATCCTATATAAAGGGGGAGCCTAGGCTAAATGACTCATGTATGTTCAGATATTGTGTATGAATGGAATGAGCAGTACAGCAGTACTGTTTCGAATGTGTCTCTTCTCCCAATCTCCTAATTCTCTACAACTTTCACAACAATGGTATCAGACCCGAGTCATCCTCAGTTCACTTCTGTTACACTCTGAAGTTCTTGCTCATTTCTGAACCATTCTTCTTCTTCAAAGTTCAGATCTATTGACAAAAACAAATCAAGAAAATTGAAAAAGATAGTCAATCCAATCAAGAACCAAGGTCAGTTCTAGGTTCTTCAATAATCAGTCATCTCCATTGCGAATTTACAGTCCTGGGCACACCAGAAATTCAAGAAACAAAATCAAGAATTTTAGTCTCGACTCACCAAAAATAATTCTGGGCGCTACACGTTGGAATTTGACGGAATAGTGAGTATCACAACCTCTGTCTTATTGTTTCGTCAATTCAGGACTCAGGATTCTGGGTATCGTTGGCAGTCACATCACTCTAGTTCGGCATTCCTGTGATTCACGTCGTCTCCTATATTTTTTCTGAGCCAAGTTTGCCTCTTCCGTTGTGACGTGGTGGTTGCATCGCATGAGACATTCTGCAATTGCTTGACGTCGTCGGATTGACTCTAGGTCGATGGGTCGGGTTTCTCATCAGCTGGTTCTTTGACTGGTTTCAGCGACTGGTTTGGGATTATTGGGTCAGTTGGATTCTTGTGTTGAGTTCTATGAACCGTCCTTCTTCATCTGATTCTAGGTATAACATCGATTAATTCTGGTTCTTGTCTCATCGCTTCTGCTCATCTGAATTCTGATTCTTGCGTTGAGCTCTACAGATCGTCCTTCTTCATCTGATTCTGGGTATAACGTCGATTAATTCTGGTTCTGGTCTCATCGATCTGTTCATCTGAATTTTGATTCTTGCATTGAGTTCTACGAACCATCCTTCATCTGATTTCTGGGTTGGTTTTGGTTGTTTCTGGTCCGTTCTGTCATTGGGTTCTCTGTCAGCCTTGCTTTTTCTGAGTTCGGGTATAGTGATCTGTTTTTCTGAGTTATGGTTCTGGTTTTCTGGCTTTTCTGTTGATTTCTGGGTTCTGGTTTAATTGCTTCTGCTGTCTGAAATCTGGATTTGTCATTGGGCAATCATTAACATCAGATTTATGAACCGTGTATAGTTAATACAAGAGCCCAGATTGCGTCCATGGCTGATCCCACCGAAAATCGGTTTAAGGCAATCGAAGATACCTTGCAACTCCATGGAGATACTCTTCAAAATATCTCTGCTCAATTGGCCACTCTTGTTGCACGCCAACAGCCAAAACATCACCAAGATGTGGCTGGACAAGAACTCCACGAACGCCATGAGCACCAACGACAACGCAATGAGTATACTCCTTCAACCCGATTGACCAAGTTTGATTTCCCCGCTTTCAATGTCAGAATATAGAGGGATGGCTCGACCAATGCGAAAAATATTTTGAAATTGATGGTATGCTAGAAGCTTGGAAGGTTCGAATGGCAAGCATTAACCTTGACGACAAGGGCTACTTGAGACATCAATCCTATATGCATGAAGAACGGGGGCATGACATTGCTTGGGTAGAGTACCATCTTGCTCTTCTAGCTCGATTCGGACCACCATTCGAATCTCCAATGGCATATTTCAAATGCCTTTATCAAAAGGACTCCTTGGACGATTACAACGATGATTTCGACACACTACAATGCAAGCTACACCTCCCTGAAGACTATGCGATACAGGCCTACATTGAGGGCCTCCGTAGGGACCGTGCACATCAGGTTCGACTCCAACGGCCACGTACATTGATAGAAGCAAGGTGTATCGCCAAGATCTATGAGTACAATCTGCAAGATGAACTCAACAATAAGAATCTACAGCGTCGTGGGAATAGTGATACCTTTGGTTCGTCGTCTCGATGGAAAAACTCCACAAATCAGTTGGGATCCAATACCGTGACTGGGGATGCCACACGAACCAGTTTTCTGCCCAGATCCACCGGGTCTTACACATCATTCAATCGTAATACCAGCGCTGGGTCTTCCACCCTCTCCATGGCTCGTACAGGTATGTCACAAGCAAAGGGGCCAAAAACAAGTAAAGGTGATGATTTTGATGAACTTAGAGCAAAAGCTCTTTGCTTCTATTGTTCAACCCCTATTCTAGTAACCACACATATCCACAAAAGCAGAAACTACAATTACAAATGATAAAGCTGGATTTGGATGAAGTAGAGGATGATTTGGAAATTTCATAAGAGAACAATGCACCACCAACGGGGTCTTCTACTGGTAATGAGGAATGTTTACAAATCTCTCTTCATGCGATTCAAGGCAATGTGGGCATTGTTTCCATGAGGATCTCGAGTTATGTGGGACGCTGACCAGTGCAAATTCTGCTTGACAATGGGGCTTCACATGGATACCTTGATTATAAATTGGCTTGCTGATTGGGATGGAAAGGGAGTGCACAGTATGAAGGTGAATTAGAGGTTGTAGGAGGAGCTAAATTGAAGCTCTATGGCATTTGGAAGAGTTTTAAATGGAAAATGCAGGGTAGAGACTTCTCATTCAATTTGCGAGTCAAGGAGATAAACACCTATGACATAGTTCTTGGATTGCATTGGTTACAGGATGTTGTGCACCATGCCTCTTGGAACTACTACGATTTATCCATGACATTCATGTATAAGGGCTCTAGTTGTACATTAAAACCTGCTACTACATCTAACTGTAAGGTGACTCAAAGAATTAATGGTCAGATGGCAAATGGAGATCAGCTTTTTATGCTGCAGACTTGGACAGAACTGGAAACACAACCATATACACTGAGAAACAGTTCCGAGCAAGCTATGAGTGGCATTCAACAATTGCTAAAGGAATTTGAGGATGTTTTTGCTGAGCCTCATACCTTGCCGCCTCTACAAGAAGGCCTTAACCATGTGGTAATTTTGAATGAAGGTGCAGATCTGGTAAACTTACACCCTTATCGTTATCCTTTTATACAAAAGGATGAGATAGAGAGGCAAGTAAAGGGCTTGCTAGAAACAAGGGTAATTCAGGAAAGTACCTCTCCTTTTGCTTCTCCTATTGTGTTGATGAAAAAGAAAGATGGGTCATGGCATATGTGCATCAACTATAGGGAGCTTAATAGGGTCACACTCAAAAACAAGTACCCAATTCCCTTGGTTGAAGAATTATTGGATGAACTAAAAGAAGATCGTTGGTTCACGAAATTGGATATTAGGGCTGGATATCATCAGATTCGGATGGAGCCTTGTGATTCATTCAAGACAGCATTTCACACCCATTTGGGACATTATAAATGGTTAGTCATGCCATTTTGGACTCACCAATGCTCCGACCACATTTGAAGATGCCATGAACACAATTTTTAAGGAGCATTTGAGGACGTTCGTGCTTGTCTTCTTTGATGACATTCTGGTCTATAGTCCTAGCATGTTTTTGCACATTCAACATCTAAGGACAATTCTGGAAATTTTAAGACAGCACCAATATTTTGTGAAGGAAAGTAAGTGCACCTTCGCTGCCACCACTGTAGAGTATTTGGGTCATATCATTGAGAATGGGGTTGTCTCCACTAACCCACAGAAAATACAATCTGTCTTAGAATGGCCTGAACCATCAACAATCGGACAGCTTTGGTCCTTTCTGGGTTTGGCCGGGTACTATAGATGCTTTATCAAGGATATGGGGTGTTAGCCAAGACTTTGACTAATTTGCTGAAGAAAGATCAGTTCAAATGGACCCCTGAAGCTGCTGCCACCTTCCAAAAATTGAAGGAAACACTGAGTTCAGCACCTGTCCTTGCTCTTCCGGATTTTTCCAAGCCTTTTGTGGTGGAAACGGATGCTTGTAAAACTGGAATTTGGGGCTGTCCTAGACATCATGCTTTATCCATCTATGAGAAGGAGTTGTTGGCTGTAGTGCATGCTATTGAGCATTGGCACCAATACTTATAGGGAAGGCCTTTATCATGAGAACAGATCAGCAAAGTTTAAGCTAGACCAAAAAAATCAAGACTTCTTTCCAAATGTATTGGGTATCTAAGCTCATGGGATATGACCATGAGATTCAGTACAAGAAGGGCATTAATAACAACGTGGCTGATGCTCTCTTTAGAATGGAGAAAATGGAGGTATTTCAGATTTCTCTTCCAACATGTTCTGAAAATTTATTGCTGGAAATTCAAAATAGTTGGCAAACAGATCCAGAGGTGTTGGCATTGATTGACAACCTTAAAGCCAATAATGGGGTTGCTGGAAAATTTACTTGACAGCAAGAGTTGTTGCGAATGGGAAGTCGGTGGTGGGAAATGAACCAACAATGAGGCAAAAGATATTAGAATGGCTTCATGCTTCTCCCCAAGGGGAACATTCGAGAATCCATGCTACTTATCAAAGGGTTAAGTCTCTTTTCTGGTGGAGACATTTATTTGATGAGGTAAAGGAATTTATCAGACATTGTGATGTTTGTGCTAGATGCAAATATCAAACAGTTGTATATCCGGGGCTGTTACAACCTTTACCCATTCCTAGCAAGGTTTGGGAAAGCATCACAATGGATTTTATTGAGGGTCTTACTAAATCTCATGGGAAAGATACAATTTGGTTGATTATCGATCACTTGAGTAAGTATACAATTTGGTTGATTATCGATCACTTGAGTAAGTATGGGCATTTTATTAGCCTTTCTCACCCATTTTCAGCATCCACTTTAGCCCAACAATTCATGGATAGTATCTACCAGTTACATGGGCACCTATGGAGATTATTTCTGATCGTGATCCTATCTTTATAAGCAATTTTTGGCAAGAGTTCCTCAAAGCACTCAAGGTGAATCAGAAGCTATCTTCTTCATATCATCCACAAACGGATGGGCAAACAGAGGTATTAAATAGATGCCTAGAGACCTATCTGTGTTGTATGAGTAGGGAGCTTCCCAAGGAGTGGTCTAAGTGGTTACCTATGGCTGAATGGTAGTATAATAACCCTTATCATTCCTCCACCAGAACTACTCCACATGAATTACTCTATGGGCAGCAACCTCCACTGTATATGCCCTATCTCCCTAGAACAGCAGTGGTAGAAGCAGTTGAGAGATCATTTGTGGCACGAGAAGAAGCCTTGTTAGTGGCTAAACATCATCTCTCACGTGCTATTAATATGATGAAACAGAGGGCTGATTCTCACAGGACAGATCGTGAGTTTCAAGAGGGTCAATGGGTGTTTCTGAAACTTCAACCCTATAGGTAAATTTCAGCGGCATCCAGGAGCAGTCAAAAATTAGCTCAAGGTTCTTTGGGCCCTATCGAATTAAACAACGTATAGGGGTAGTTGCTTATAAATTGGATTTTCCGGTGGAGACGCATATTCATGATACATTCCACATTTCATTACTAAAATTGTGCTCTGATCCTTCATTCAAGGTGTGGCATCCACCGAAAAGTTGGCCAGAATAGCCAAATTGTAGGAACCTGATCAGATTTTGCAGTGAAGAATAGGGCGCCAGAAAGGACAAATTGTAACTGAAGTCCTAGTCAAATGGAAGCGTCTACCAGAGGAGGAAGCATCTTGGGTGCTGCTATATCAGTTTCAGCGGCAATTTCCCAGTTTTCCCATCGCTGACCCTTGAGGACAAGGGACCTTAGGGGGGTGGGGGTATTGTTATATAAGGCATAAATAATTAGTTAGGGAAAAATAATTGGCACTATATTAATCCTAAGAGGCCACATGGCACTATATTAATTCTACGAGGCCATTAGTTAGGAAAGGGTAGTTAGGTTAGTTAGGATTCTGTTATGACTGTTGCTGTTATGTTTGTTGCGTAGGACTATAATTTGCTATTGCTCAAGTCTAAGGCCATATCCTATATAAAGGGGGAGCCTAGGCTAAATGACTCATGTATGTTCAGATATTGTGTATGAATGGAATGAGCAGTATTACTACACTACTGTTTCGAATGTGTCTCTTCTCCCAATCTCCTAATTCTCTACAACCTTCACAACATATTAATAATCCTAGTGAATTGCCTCTTGGCAGTCATTTTGTTTTTGTTTCCTAGGGGCTTACAGACATTTTGTAAAAGACAAGTTGGGATACAATACCCCTAGACTTTGCATGGGTGAGTGTGATGCATTGTTTTCCTTCCAATTAATCACCAAAAGAAAAAAGGTAATCACATTAGAAATAAGGCATCACTTGTAAATCACAATCGCAAAAAAAATAACCAAAATCTCTCGTACTAACAGCATTTGAGTAAGGGTGTCACTTGCAACTTCATTTCTCTCCCAGATTTACCTAACAATTAAAAATTAAGGTTGGCATGGAAAGTTTGTGTCTTGGACTCTTGGTTGTCCCTCTCACTCCCTCAATGACTCAAGTGAATTAACTTTTCCTAGGGCATCTGACCCATGTTAGAGCTGGATGAGAGAATTGGCAAAGGAAGAAAACCAAATCTAAGATCACCACTATTGCATTCACACCCACAGATACACCATCACCGCAACCATGTTCTTCGAAGTTCTAAGCCATCAACCAAGAGCTCCATCCCTTTCCTTCCTAATTTTATCCTCTTTTTTCACTTCAAAACACTCATTTGCAATATATTTTTTGAGCACACATTCCTCTACCAAAATAACTGCAACTCATTTTCAAAGTTTACAGTGAATGGTCACAGTTTGATCTTCAATAATAGACAGGAATCATAGAATAATTATGATAATTTAATGCCTATTACATAACAACATGCAATATTATTCAAGACACGGGTAATTTTGACAGGAAGCTATATACTAAACCACCGGATAAACCATGTGGAGTATATGATTGTAAGGAATCATGCAAGACATGCAAACACGCACATAAATACCTGTCCCCCTGGCATCAATGTCTCTACAATGGCACCGACCAAAGGCTTCTGCAAAACTCTCCTTTTATGATGTCTCTTCTTGAAATGTGGGTCTGGGCACTGCATTTATTGAGTAAGATTATAAGATTGCAATTAGAAAGAGTTTCAAGTTAAGTTCTTAACCAAAATATTTTGGACAAAAGCCTTCTAGTTGATCCTCAGGTAAGGAGGCACTTACCAAAATCGAAACAAACATCAATGGCCCAGGATATGATGTAACCAGATGCTTGAAGGAAATTGTGGCATTTGCAAACAAGAAATGACTGCATTTAAGGCAAACACTCAATTACTCAAAGTTTAGCATCTCCTTTGGTTAAATTACCATTAGAAACAAAGTTGTGGCTGGTACATGTTATTAAGAGCCAGATCTTTTACCCATACCTCAGCACGCTTGACCAACTGCACATGAATGGAATACATTATAATACCATATATTTGAAGCTAAAGGTTATTAAAAACAAAAAATTTCCTAACCTTTTGCCTTATTTCCAGTCCAAGATAATTTCTTACTCCAGGATTTCGTTTAGCAAGCCATAAAAGAAGCCTGCCACTACCTGAGAATACATACAAATTTTAGAAAAAATTTGCCTTCCTAGTACTGACATAATAATTTGACTACCGGTAAAAAAATGAAATTGCTTATGATGAGAAGAAAATTAAGAAAATGATGTACATCTAGTCCAATATATCAGAAAAGGGAATACCTACTTTATTATCTATCATACATGCTTAGTTGACACAGATATCGGTCCCCAGCATACTAAGCATCACTTCTAAATACTAATAATTTATAAGGACAGATACTGCCAGCAGATTTTATCACAGAAGCAAACAAGTTACCACATCCAATGTCGGCCATGAGAGGTAATGTTGGGTCCCTGAAGACTTGGTTCCAGTCTGGAGGTTGCGTGGGCACCTATCAAGAAATAGAAACATTAAAAAACTGAATCCCATATCAAGGAAATAAAGTAAGAATCCAGTTAAATTCCTATGATATGGGGCCAATCTCAATAGAATTATAGGAGGGTCTCTGGCATGCATCTTGTAGTAATTTGAGTTGGGTGCTATGACCATTCAACCAAGGATGACTAGCAGGTTTCCTCATACATGTTGAATAGTCAAATTCTAATTGAAATAAACCTTTTACGTTAAATAAATGGAATGCAAAAGCAGTCAACAAGAGCATATGATTTGCAATCTTGAATTTCGAATTAAGAAAAATCAAGAATCTTCAATATTCCTTATTCATTCAGATACAAGACTATTGCAATCCCCCAATTTGAAGTCCTACATCATGCAGCTACAGGGTTCAACAATCCATGTAAAACTCTTTATAGTGGGTGCTTGTATGTGTGTGTTACAGACATATATGTGTGATAGGTTTACAGGGTCATTTAAGTTGACACTATAAACCTTTACATTCAAATTATTATTCAAACATCTCAACACCTAATATGAAAAAATGCCAATAAAACAATTTATTGACTTTTAATATCATTTTGTACTATTTAAAATCTGAGTTAGTAAACTTGTTCGTGCCACTAACATCAAAATAAAAACTGCCAATAGAATCAGTCAAAATTATAATGGAATGGATTGCTGGAGTTTACAAAGGAACATACAGAGAAAGAGGAACTTAGGGGATTGACATGTTGTCTGATTCTCACATGTCCCAAGTCCTGCGTTGAATTGTGTGGTAAAACAACATAATATTAACCCTTAAGAAAAAGAGAATCAAACAAAAACCCCTCTGAACTCGGCAAAATTAAGCTCAAGATAAAATTACCAACTTGTACGAAAGATTAAGGTCAGCATACTCCAATGCCACCAGCTCGGGGCTACTCAAATGTACTTTACTCGAGTGCTTTTCTGCTACTTTAGCAACATGAACATCTCTGCTGCTACAGTAACAGTGCGAATGATAATGAAGCGAAGACGGAGGATGAAGAGAAAGTGAAGTTTGTAGTATTAGCGACGAAAGAGCGACCCTCGCAGCCCTATGCGGCAACGAAGCACCTGCGCTACCATGGGCAGTGTAGTTGTGTAGCTGTAACAAACGGGATGAAGCCATTAGATATCGGTACTACCATTGAAACTCTTGAGTATGGTCTTCGTTCATCCAGAAAAATTTCCATTCGAACAATTTGTTTTTTGGACAAATTTAAATTAGCTGCGTCTGTTTTTGGGCTATCACCCATCTTGCCCAAAATGTAAGAAAAAAACAAAAACATAAAAACAAAAGAAGCCCGCTAAGGATTCACACAGTTGGCTAAGGTGTTGATCTTCACCCTAAAAAGAATGAGGTTCAATACCGCAGGTCGATGTGAAGGCTTGCGATTTGTAAGTACCTCTATAAGTGTTCTTTGAGCTTGGAGACGTGTCCGGGCCCTGATGGGGTATCGACGTTTACCCACCTAAACTTTAAAAAAAAAAAAAAAAAAGCTACCTTTCAGCCCAAATTCTCATGGCATGAGAACACAATCTGGGTGTGCCAGATAGAAAACCAATAAACTAATTCTCAAACCAATAAACGGGTTGAATTTTATACTCTTTTTCTCCTCTTAAAGAGTTAGAAACGATGTCGTTCTGTATTAAAAAAAATAGTTGTCCATCATATTTATACTTTATATTTAATTTATAATAGTTTATATATGAGCACTCCATTTACTTGTTGACTTTAGTTTAATGACAATTAGATTGTTGACTCATGGATTATAGTCTTGACCTGGACCCCTAATGAGACAATTAGACCATTGACGCATGGGATCATAGTCTCGACATGGACCCCTAATGAGGATTTAGTTTCAGGGCTTATCAACAGATTTTACTTTTTTTACTTTTTATATTTTGAAAAAAAAAAAATTATTTTAATAGGTACAAAATCTGAAATAGATAATTTCTCTCAATTGTTGTTTTCTCAAAAATGAAATTTTTATTTAAACATTATTTATTGAAAGTTTTAAATCTAAACTATTGAAACTATACTTAGATGAAGCAGATCTCATTGCAACCATGAGCATCATGGTGTAGTGATGAGCACCAAAATTGGTTCCACAATCAATTAAGTTGCTAATTCCCAAACCGGGTAGTTTAGGGGCTCTTCAAGAATGATAAGCACCTAAACTCATCAGATTGAGATCATCTTAATCTAATATAGACAATCAATATTTAAAACTTTTAACTGATGATGTTTAAATGAAAAATCATTTTTTGAAGAAATAATAGTTAGAAGATTTTCTTTATTTTAGATTTTTTATCTATTCAAATAAGAATTATAACAAATGAAAATAAAAAATAAATCTAGATTGTCTTAATCCAATGATGAGCACCTAAAGTCATTTTGAACTTTGATCCAGCATAGTCTGTTGAAATTACAGTTACTCCCTTGGTCATTTTTTTATGTTTTTAGAGCCTTTGTTTAAGGTTGTCAGTGTAACTTCCTATATTTTAATTCCAAGACTTAAAGTTAATTAAGCTTTGATTAGTGAGAAATTTGAGGTATTAAGTAGTTGAATTTAGAAGTTTGAGGTTTATAAATGCTAGGATTAATGGTTGAAGGACATATTTTTAGACCATATTTAGAAGTTTTGGAAATTGAGAGTAGGATCAAATGATAATATTTTTAAGCACTTCTTTTTGCATTGGAAACTAGACATCTCAAACTTTCCAAAGAACCCTAGTTTGTATTTTCTAGAGATGTGTGAATTTAGTTATAAATTTTAAAATTTCAGCTATTTTATTGATGTGTGACATTCATCATGAGTTCCCCATAGAACACCAAGGTGCACCACACAACATAATGGCCTCTCTTTTTTGTGCCATTGGTTGTGGGTTCGTCATAGCGAACGCGACAAAATGCTAATAAATATCAACATGTTCATACTCGGAAAATTAGTGATTTGGGGAAAGAGAAGCCATTTTGCTCTATGAGGGTTTGTTGGATTCAACCTTTGACTTTGAAGCTTGAGTAGAATTTTTGTATCAACATGTCTATTTTTGCACCTTAACCCTTTTTTTTTCTATCTTAGGATTAAAGGATTTGAGTTCAAGAGTTTGAGAATCACTTATACACGCAACAAAGGTTCCTAAAAATCAATAGTTTAAAACAAGTAAGAGAAACAAATTAAATTGCAAATACTAAACGACATCGTACACACATACACAATGTGAAATAATCCCGGCAACAGCGCTAAAAACTTGTTGGTGATTTTATATGGCAAGTGTACAAGTCAAACAAGTAATAGAATGATGAGTAGAATATCGTCCCACAGAGATTATAGCAATGTATTATGCATGCAAAAGAATGAATGGTAGTTGCTTGATTTGGTAAAATCAAAAGGTATTTTGATATGAATTGGGTGGTGTAAACTACCAAATCTAAAATTGGAATGAAACCAATAAATAATGGGTACGGTTGAGAGTTATCAGGATACAAATAGGCTAAGCTTTTATTTCCCCCTCTTTGCAACTCTTACCCAGAATGCTTCCGTAATGCTATAGCAACGCTATAGCAAAGTTCTTCATTTAATCCACATCTTCTATATACAGAAGTTTTCCAATAGTCCTGTATTTTTATTTCTAACTTCAACTTCCTCACATTCCTATGCAAAATTTGAGTTTAGAATACCGTGCAAAATAAGTTGTTGAATTGTGTGAGATAAACCCATGCCTGAAGCTTATGAACTTAGATGGAATTACATAGTAATTCCCCTAACACACACTACTTAATGGAGGTCTAATATTAATTCCTTTCGAGAAAATTAAGATCACATCTCTTTCTTATTATTGGCCATCTAACAAACAAGATCGACGGTTAACATGCACAATATTAAACAGATTGAATTATATTAATATTGAACTAAACAATCAGGTTTAAAGCTATAAATCAGGGTTCCATCTTCGCTTAGCCACAAAAATATTAGTTCATGGCTTTCAAAAAGAGTACAACTGAGTTTGACATAGTTTTATTCATGAAAGTATAAAGAAATAAATTAGGAGGAAGAAGAGGAGAAGTCAAAGGGATTGACAGCTCAAGGGAAACTTACAACATCGTGCAGTATTCGTCTTCTTCATCTCAAAGACCTTTTGTATTACTTGTTCTTTCTATCTTAATTAGCAGCTCTCTGTCTCAGCAACTCTCAGTCGCCACACGTTCTATTATGGTCCGAGGTACGAGGTATAAGATTCTCGTTTATGTTGAGCATCCCAGCGTGTCTTTTTAGGGTTGACCTCCTTTCCTTTTTAAAGCTAGGGTAATTGTGCCTAGCTATCAAGCTTTCCTTTAGTGGGTTAGGCTTGTCATTTTATGTTTGGCCTAACAGGAATATTCTGGCTTCTTGCTTTTTAATCTGGTTGTCCTTCCTTGACTTCTTCTTCAAGGACATGGCCTTTTTTGCATCCATCTTGAACCTACAAGGCTCACTCAGCCTCTAGCCCAATTCCTGCAATACTTTTATGTATTTTCTCAAGAACGGATTAGTTCATAACAGAAATACACTACTTGCAGATTTTCATTATTTATTGGCAATGCTACAACATCTAACTGACAATAACACTAAGCCTAGAAATAACAGTAGTTCGCTTTCTTTCTTTTTTTTGCCAGCACACCTGATAAATTCTAAAATGCATCATTTAAGCTCTTTTAATCCTTATTTCCTTATATTCATTCTAAATCACAATTGATCGTAACAAAAGCATTTTCACCATAAAAACTCCAACAAAATCAATCAAAAAGTAGTGGAAATACATGGAAGAATTGAGACTTATCATTAACATTCAAATTAATAACTAAATTATGTAGCGTAGCTGCACAACCTAGGTCGTATTCTCTTACTCAAAGTCAATAATATTTAATTTCTAAATTAATTAATTGTAAAAGACTCAAGAAAAGAAAGAAAGGATGATAATGTTTGGTTTTTTAAAGAGTAAATACCCTTTCTGGTCCCTGACAAAAAACACGGACCCCATTTTGGTCCCTGACAAAAAAAAAAAGACCATTATTCGTCTTTTTTATGTGACTAAAAATGACCTTTTCGAAATTTGTGAGGGATCAAAATGTCCACCAATCGACCCTTAGTCGTCCTTTTTAAGGACTAAAAAGGACCCTTTTTTTGTCAGGGATCAAAATGGGGTCTGTGTTTTTTGTCAGTAACCAGAAAGGGTATTTACTCTTTTTTAAGTAATAAAAATGAAACTAAGAAATAGATGTGACACACACAAAAGAAACAAAAAGATTTCGAATCTCCTTAAGAGTAGATCTGGGGTTGTCATCGTTCAACAATAGATATAGAGTTGCATATAACTAAGATAAAATTATAAACCCTAACTACTCACTAAGCTAGGTCTAATTATTTAATTCCTGATTATAAATCTACTAAAAATTATAATTATTCCTTAAATAATTACTAAAGCTTTTCTTAGCATGTTATTCAATTGAATTATATAATTTGTCCTCTAAAGAAATTTCTACTCAAAAAGTCATTAACATAACTCATTCATGTGACTAGGGTGTGTTTGGAGAGAGTGTTATTGAAGCTTTTTGGGTAAAAAAAGCCCAATGGCTTGGCTTTTTCTTCACTGGACTTTTATAAAAAAAAAAAAAACTCATTAATCTAAAAGCTCCCTCTTGAAGCTTCTCAAGTATTGCGTTAGAACTTTTTTGTGGAGCTGAACGCTAGGGCCCACTGTTTTTTTGGGGATGGAGCTTTAGTGACTGTGGAGAATTTTGAACGTGGGGCCATTATTATTTTTGGGATAGAGCTTCCACTCGAAATTTCTAGCTTTTCTTTACCAAAAAAAAAAATCCAGCTTTTTAATTTTTTATAATTTTTTTTATCATATATATATATATATATATATATATGTCAATCAAATTCATGGCCTTTTCAATCAAATTCCATCTCAACTGACTTTTGAAATAATAATCTAATCACTCATTAGTTTAGAAAAAAGTTACTTCTGCAAAAGCCAAACGGGCAAGTAACAAACACAAATCACATTTATAACCTGACTTTTTTCCTACTGAGCTTCTGCAAAAATCAAATAGAAAATAAGACACGGCTCCCACGGCTAATCCAAATAGGCCCTATATTCATTCATACTCTAAACAAAGAACATAAATCAATCATGAGAGGGATAAATATAAATATATAAAGAACCCAAATTATAAAATATAAATTGAATAACAAAAGAGTTTAATCGTAATAAAATTCTACTCAAGCTTCAAAGTCTCAATATAATGAAGTTTCAAAACCTAAATACTCTAAGTGCAAAAATAGACATGTGCTTTTTTCCGAGGAGCGCCCAGTAGCAAATGTTTTTTTCAGGTGCAAAAGTAACTATGTGGTTACAAATTAGATGCAAAAATAGCGTTTGACCGTTAAGTTTGACTTTTGACCGTTAAGTTTGACTTTTTCTTGTTCGGACGATGACGTGGCATTTCAAAGGTGCAAAAATAATTTTAGGATCTTGAAAAAATATTTCGTATTGATCGATTTAAAAGGATCTTGAAAAAATATTTCAGGGTACTGGCGGGTACTAAAATGTATTTTCAGGATACTGATTGGTACAAAAAAAATATTTCATAATTTTGAAAAAATATTTTAGGATCTTAAAAAATATTTCGGTATTGGCCAGTACTAAAAGGATCTTGAAAAATATTTGAAATGCCACGTCATCGTCGATCAAGAAAAAAGTCAAACTTAACGATCAAAAGTCAAACTTAACGGTCAAACGCTATTTTTGCACCTAATTTTTAACCACATAGTTACTTTTGCACCTAAAAAAAGCATTTGTTACTGGGCGCTCCTCGGAGAAAAGCACATGTCTATTTTTACACCTTAACCCAAAAAAAAATTAGACAAAGAAGAAGAAAGCAAAAAAGAAGAGGATTCGCTACTACATCGAAGACATGGCAACACGAGGTGATAATGGAAATCCAAATGGACAAAATATATATGTTCCAATAGCAGTTTATGATGATGACTTAGATAGAGCTATTATGTCATATGGGATTCCTAACTTAGATAGACTGAGCTCTGGAATTACTCCACCATACATAGCTACACCTTAGTTCGAGCTAAAACCTGTTATGTGTAATATCTTAAATTTTAGGCCTAGAGATTTGAGTATAAACTTGTGTTAGACAGTCAATAAAGCACAGTTTAGGAAGAGTCCCAAGAATGTTGAGAGATAGAATAGCTCTTAAGGACTATGTGATTTAGCCATACTGGGTAGTGGATCTAGTATGCGTTGTGTTATTAAATAGGTGTCCTAGAGACAATATGTTTTAACAGAGGAACACCTTTTTCTATTTAGTATTTCATGATTAATAAAATTGAGCATCTTTTATCTTTATCATATTTGTGACTCGCTTTTATTAAATATGCGTTTAAAGATAAAAACCATAGGAATGGAACATGTGTTTACTCGAGGATCTATGATAGGGATCACGATCATGAGGACTTGAGAATACTGAATGTTTATTACCTGAAACTTGTTCCTAGTTTTGAATCACTAAGAAAGGGTATTTATGATCTTAATAAGACTAGTACGACATCATCTACTTGTATAGAAATACAAGGTAGGGACCTCATGGAAAATAGGCATATGATGGCTTAGCTGATGTCGTGGGTGGATCTATTTGAGAACAAATAGCATCGAATTGACCTGCCTAGAGACTCTACAAAGATTTGTAGAAAGTATCATTGGATATAAAAGTCTCTCAACGTTTGGTAATGCGGATCGTCCTAGACTTGAGGATGTCATCGAGCAGTGTGTACCAGGGTCATACGTTGACTGTACAACTCTATCCACTTGAGAATAGGAAAAACAATGTACTCTTGGGTGTGACTCGAATGCATGAGTGTAGATGGACATGCCAAAAGGACCACATTCCCCTACAAAGGATTAGTCGTTCACAAGACCGGTAGGGCTTGGATGACTTCTAGTTGACTCAGGAATCTATGCACAATAAGCGATCATGAAGAGTCATGATTCATCTTAGAGTCAATAGAAGAAGATTCCTAGTTCTATGGAAAGCTACATTTAGTCAACCAAGAGAGATGATACTCTATCTTTGCTCTCGACTAAATGTGAATGACGATGTGAGGGATGATGTCAGCACGGTATCCAAATTAGAAAAGGTAGATCACTTGATCAACTCAATTAATTCAGGGGCCACGCATTGCTAGTGTCTTATGTGGTCATTAGATAACTTGGGCCCATTAAAGAAGTTTGATTGGTCCAAGGTTATTTATGTCAGTGATTAATTGGGCCTAATGTGTCACACACAAAGGTTATTTTTGATTGTTTAAAATTAGCAAATTTGGGCCAATAATTGTCGTTGGGCTTTCTCAAGATAATAGGTGTATTTGGGTTGGAGTAGGACTATAAGCCCAATATACAAAAATGGCGCCATATATGGTTCCTTAGTGGGAAATTAGTTTCTCCACTAATAGGCCCAAATATGTTACAAGACCAAACAAGGTCTTAGGCCAATTTGAATTTGGAATTCGAATTTTAATTTTAAGATTTAAATTTGAATTTTAAATTCAAGAGATTAGGTTATAAAAGATAATTTTGAATTATCCAAAATATTTATATATATGTATATAAATAAAGGATAAAGAAATGATTAAAGATATGGATGTGATCCATTATCTTGAATTATTAAATTCAAGAAATGATTAAAGATATGGATATAATCCATTATCTTAAATTATTAATTCAAGAAATGATTAAAGATATGGATGTGATCCATTATCTTGAATAATTAATTCAAGGAATAATTCAAGATATGGATAGGACCTATTATCTTGGATTTTTGAATTCAAGCTTGGATTGGGTCTTCCTTGCAAGCACTTGAATTAGGGTTAAACTCTAATAAAGTTGCTGATTTTTGGTGCCCCATTTTTGGACTTTTTTCAAAAGAAAAAAAAACAAGACGCCGATTTGATTGGTGTGTGCCGCCAATTCAAAAAGGGGGCAAGAGGCGCCATCCATAGGTAATCCAATCTTGCTCTTATTATCCTAAACCTAATCTCAAGAAACCTAATCTTCTTGAGATAAAGAAAACCCAAGAACCTTGACTCCTCAACCTTGCCGTCGCCTAGCAAGCACCCCAGGAAAGAGAGGAATCAAAGAGAAGGAGTTCTCAAGGCAATCGGGAGATAGCCGTGTGGATCAACGTTAGAAGACATTATACACTTTGAGGTCTTCAGTGATCTAAAGTAATCCTAAAATCCTTCATGTATTTTAATGAGTAGATCATGGGAATTTCCCGTGAACAACTGTATGATACATTATCAATATTCCTGGGAATGTCCCATGAGTATTGGGATGACTCATTAGTACCATAAAAGTTATGGTGGGTTCTTATGAGCGCCTGTAAAAGTTACAAGAATCACATGATCAATATTCCTGGGAATATCCCATGAGTATTGGGATGACTCATGAGTATCATAAAAGTTATGGGTTGTCATGAGTACCGATTTTTTTAGTTCACATGATTAGAAGTCTGAAAACATTAAATGATAATTTATTATGATGAGTACCATAAGAGTTATGAGTTCTTATGTATTTACTTTATAGTTTAATTTGGGAAATCTCATGATAAAATAGAGACAACATTTCAATGATTGCATTTGGGAAAAACTCATGAGTGCTAGCTCTTGGGTTTATGGAATTAAAATCCATGTTCTCCGTAAGAGTTCTGATTTTTATAAATTAACTTATTTAACAAATGTGATAAAGAGTATCTAAGAGTTAGCTCCTAAACATAACTCATGAGTATCGTAAAGGTTACAAGTTCTAGTTTCCGCTGCAATTAAGGAAAGACAAAAAAAATTTGTTTTTCCTACTCATGAGTTCGCGCTTGAACGTCAAGCTGTGACCAGATTTAACCAACACGTAGGCCGTAGAATTAAAATGGCGGTGCATAAGGGCACATAATGCTTATGCGGTGTCATTGAGTTGGTAGAAAGATGCCACCCAACTATGTTATAGGTACGAGACAATTGGTTGAGCAAAGTGTGCCAATATAGTAGTGGACATGACATTTCTAAGGCACATAGTTGTACCCTACGTTTTTGAGGTCCAATATAGTAGTACACATGGCATTTCCAAGGAATATATGTGTACCCTTTGTTTTTAAGGAAAAGACATCGGTATGTAGTGCTAAGTAGGGCCCATATATAGAGTCTAACATGGTGTCATTTGGCGGGTCAGAGTTTCGAGTGAGCATCGATAAGGTAGCTTTATTAAAGTAACTTTATTAAAGTAGCTTTAATAAAGTAAGTCATGATGACTAATGATGACACAACTTTTGCGTTGGCGCAATAGGAATATGACACGAGTCGTCTCATCATGACACACTTTTGCATTGGTGCAATAGGAATATGACATGTGTCTCCTCAACATGACAAAGTGCAAAGCTACTTTTGTGTTGGCAAGACAAGGATGCACCACGTAATGTTTGAGTCCCGGGCATCTACCAATCTCCAACCCGATCACGAACTTGACTTTTATGAACACCAAACCCGAGGGTCGAGGAGGCACCACCTCCCCATTTTTCTTAAGAATGTGTCACCTCATCTCTCTCCCTCTAGCTTATTTGGCAAGCTTTCTCTCTCACCAGTTGAACAAGGACACATGGCACGCTCTGGATCACACATGTGTCATGGATATTTTTATGTTTAAATTCCCTTCTTGTCCTTAGGCCATTTAAGTCGGCTAAGTTGGAGAAAAAGGAGAAGGAGGCCGAACGTGGAGAAAGGAATAGAAGGAGAGGAAAGAGAAAAGAACCGGAACTGATTTCTCCATCGATTCGACGTTTCTAGCTCTCGAGGCCTTCTCTAACGTTGTTCTTCTCGGTGAGAGAAATATTTCTATTTTTTGAATTCTTGATCTAAGGGATTTGGTGCTCTATCTACATGGTGGAGGTGTTGTCAAATTTTCGAACCAATCATAGAATTGTGATAAGCTAAGAGTATGCTTTGTTTTTAACCAATTGGTTTGAGGTTTTTATTGAGTTTGTTGTGGTTGCCCTGATTTCAGTTAGGCACTATTCCGAAGGAGCGTGATTTTGTTAGTTTTGATGCTTCCAATGTGTTTATAATGAAAAATTGTGTAGGATAAAGGTGAGAAACCGATTTCGGGAGCATCAGTAGAGAAAACTGAAATTTTTGGCCCAAAACCCTAACATTTCAGCCAATTCTATTTCTGTATGACAGAGAATGATTTTGATGTTTTTGAGGTTATAAATGTATTACTTGGGCAAAATTTGTGGGAATATGTTTTGATTATGGTTTTAAAAGGGTTGGATTGAAAACCCAAAGGTTGAAGTTAAAGTAATAGTGCTGCCAGATTCATTTCCTGGAGGCAGTATGTGTGTGTCGTGTGTTTGACCAACCTAATGATGTCCAATGACCCTAAAACCTTTCAATATTGTAGTATGCATCCTATGATTTAATTTGATATATAAAATATGTCATTTGGGTAAGTATACCGTAAGATATAAATTGTTGAATTATGGCACTGAAACTGGAACACAATCTGGGACAGTTTGGTTATTTGGAAATTTTTGGAATGTTGTGCATCTATTTGGTTAGGGAAATTATTTTTTCCCTGAATCTAGACTTAATAAGGGTTGTTAAGCCTTTGGAACTACCTCAATTGGAGTTTTGTAGATTTATTTATGATTTTCTAAAGATGAGTTAAAAATCTGGCAATATAGGCTCTTTACATGAAAATGAGAAATGTAAGGGCAACAAATAGTAAGGATAACCAACCCTAATATTTTGCGATATGAAGGGCTTGGATAAATTATAACCCGATTTTTGTGAATGTATGTTTATAGGAGCCTATAAATGCTCGGGACGACGAAAGGAGGGAGCCAACTCGAGAACTGGTAAAGCATCCAGGAAGTAACTCTAAAATCACACACTTTGTATGACCGCTTATGATGTTTGAACCATGTTTATGAAAGTCCCGTCTCATATGGGACTAGCACCACTTGTGGCTTGATTGAGAAGAAAGGCTAACCATGGAGATCCTTCTCAGTGGTTAAACTAGGTGTGGGGTTTAAGGTTTAGGGTTTTTCTGATGTGAAGTTCCAGGGAACTCTCAATGGTTCCCAGCTAATTACTCCTTAGACTAGAACCGTGCACTGTGTTCATAAGTCATGTGGAAAGCCCAGCTCACTGGACATACATCGTGAAGGACCTAATTATAAAAGGAAAAGACGTATAAACCTAAAAAAGGAAAGAGTTGACAATCAGTGATAGTACGACGTGACTCAGGACAAGAAATTAGGATGTATGAAGAGACTATAGAAAGACCAATCTGTATTAGAAGTCAGACGGAGCTGTTGAAGACGTAGAGGCGTCGCATGACAGGACGTCCCCTACGCCATCAAACATTTTGGCGACATTCTCTTTTTTACTTTTCTTTCTTATTTTCCATGGGTCATTTTTGCTGTAATTTCGGTTGTATTTCCTGAAAGGCGAAATATCACCTAAGAGGGGGGGGTAAATTGGGTGATTTAAAAAAAAACAGAACTAAACAGAGAGAGTAGGAAAAGAATTGGCACAAGAGATTTATACTGGATCACACACTTTAGATTTATACCTACGTCTAATCCCCAGACTCTTTAGGTATTTGATTATCTCTTTCAACTTGATCACACACTGTACTCAAGTAATCCTCTCTCTAGGATTCACTCTCCCTTTCAAGTTGTAATCAATACACCCACTCTCAAGGTCGCACTACCTTGAGTTTATTTACAGAAAAGATGAATATATTTTAACTCTCTCAAAGAGTAGATAGATAAACACTGAAGATTTGATATCCAAAGATATTACATAATGAATGACACAATAAATGCTTAAAGTTCGTTTGAGCGTTTGTGTTTCCGGTGGTTGGAACATATTGAATGCTTTTTCTTATATTTGGTGAGGGCAATTAATGACCGTTGAGAAGCTTTCAATGAGCCGTTGTGAGTATTGAATGTAGCTGTTAGGAGATGAACTTTGTCCATTACTCACATTCATTGATTTTGCAAATGAGTGTCGTTATCCGCCACTTAGACATTCTCTTTTCTCTTCCTGTTGGATGATCAAGCATTTAATTAGGGAAAGAGAACAACAATGCCTTCTGGTTTTCTCAGAGGATGTTTGCCAAAAAAATGCTTGGTTTTCTAGGAATGCATCAAATGCATCTAACGTAATCAAATGTTTTTCATTAATCTACATTTAATCCTTCATCTAACATCTAAAACTCATTAATAAACTGATTAAAGATAGTTAGGAACAATAATAAGTGATGATAGGAAGTAATCAAATCACAAGCAAAGATTTAAGATTTACAGACACGGTGATTTGCAAAACTAGAAAGTCCAACTCGAGTTGATTTCAACCTAACTCAAGCTGTTGACTCGAGTTGACCATTCTACACTCGAGTCACAGTTATATCTTCTTTGAAAATGAGTTTGAAAACAAATGTGAAGATGTCTCTGTATGAACTTAGCTTGAGTCTAAAATATTCACTTCAAGTTGGTGACTCGAGTCACACAATATTCACTGGAGTCAACATCATTTTCTCAAATGTTTATCGAGTTAAGTTTGAAAAACATTTTGAACATAGGGCATACTCGAGTCATTAAGTGATGACTCCAACATATGACTCGAGTCATTTACCCTTAACTCGAGTTGAGAGAGTAATTTTGGAAATGTGTTTTATAGTGACACTCGAGTTACTTATCCTCAACTCGAGGCAATATTTTGACTGTTAGAAAATATTTTGAAAGATAAATTTAAGTTCACAAAGGTTTACTCGAGTCACACACCATTGACTCGAGTTGAAGCTTTTCATAAAACATTTCACAAATGCTTTTAGCTTGAGTCACTAGAGTGTAACTCGAGTCAGTCAAAATTTAAGCACATTTTGATTGAGGTTTCAAAAGGCTTGACTCGAGTTTGATAACATTAAACTTGAGTAAATTTGATGCCAAGTTATTGATTCAAGTTTGAGCAAGTTAAAACATTTTTACTTGAATCATTAACTACATTTTGTTTAGAATTGTTTGTTATCATCAAAAGACACAGAGAACTAACATTCTCCCACTTTTGATGATGATAACACTTGTAAACCAAATTGATAAACTTGAAAGATTTTTTGAGAATTGAAAAATAAAAATAAAAAATAGGACAGACAACTCAAAGAGGCTAACTCAAATCATTTCATTCATTTCAAAAGCTAAGTACATGAGAATTAAAACATAAAGCAAAGTACATAGCATGAAATGAAAAACACATAGTATTAAACAACTGGAAACTACATACTATGAGATGAAGTAACAATAGTAAACAAGCAATTAACAACTGAAGCTATCTACTTATCTTCTCCCCCTTTGTCGTCATGCAAAATGGGAGGATTAAAGGTAGAGGAAGTAGGTGAAAAAGGTAGGGGTGAGTATAAAGCAAAGGTTAGGCATAGTGAAGGAGGTAGGGAAGAAGAATGTGAGAGTTTAACTATTGAAGGTTGAAAAGGTGGTACAATTATGGTGGCGGGGGTTGTTGTGATGATGGGTGTGGTGAAAGATGGAAGAGGTGAGGAAAAAGAGATAGGGGAGTGAGATGGAATAGGTGAAGAAGGTGGAGGTGAAGGTATGGGAGATGAAGTGGGGATGCCAAGTGTTGGAAATTAAGCCCTAAGGGCCAATCATTATACTTTAATCATTATTGTTATTTAAAGTATTTCTCCAATTTTGTTATCATATCATTTGCATGTTTATTATAATGACTGTATCCTTGGATGTACCATTAACAATTGTCCTAAATGTCCCTGGTCGGTCATCTATGTGGGAGTGAAGATGAAATAAGACCAGTATGACTTTGATAAGGTGTGGAGATACGGATCAAAGTCTTATGCACTTGTAAGAGTACAAGATGCTGGATCGACCCACTATGAGAAAGCTGCATGGATTAAGTCATAATCTTATCTCATGCATAACCACGTCACAATGCCCTTTGACCTGAGATCATCATGGATTCCTACATGAGAGTTGCTAATATTTGACCTAGTCAAAAGTCACCTTTGACCGGGTGATGATAAAGGCTTCGATAAGGATTAGTCGTTTCATGCAGAGGAATATGAATGGTTAAGATGAGATTTGTCCCTCACATTTGTAGAGAGATATTACTGGGCCCCTCGATGAGTAGGTCTGAGAAAAGTATGATCATACTATGATGGAAAGGAATTTCCATTTCAACTGTTAGACTACTCAAGAATCAAGAAAGTAATGGTCAAGAACAAGGGAATGACACTATACATGCTTCATCCTTGACCAAATTATCACGTGACAAAAAGGACGTGGCATGGTTGTATGATAGGTTGCATCGTATCATCGATCCTCAGATGAATTGGGTAGTCGTAATGTCTTGCTAGAGGCGCTTGCTACTTGTGGGCTGGTACAGTGTTGACCCACTGCCAATTTCATGTGGGCCTATAGGGTCGCACACAAGAATAGCCCAACATGAGCTATAATGTCCGATTCATTGAATTTAAGATATGTCTAAGATTTAATGAATACAACGTTTAATCTAATAAGGATGGATATATATATATATATATATATATATATATATATATATATATATATATATATATATATATATATATAGATAATAATATTATTACGTAGTATTTGTTTTATATTTAATTTATTTGATAAATTAAATAACTAAAACTAATAGAGATATCGTATCTCATATTTAATTTATGAAGATAAATTAAATGAGCTGGCTTTTAATTCGGATTAAATAAATAGATTAGATTAAATATGTTGGACGGATTTAATTAATATTATTTTAATCTATTTAAATATGTTAGAGGTGCTAGCACGCTGCCAGTGTTGGGGTCTTGTTCATGTGGATACCGGTAGAGGAAGCTGGTTCGTTTAGTTGGTTCCTAGTGATCGAACAAGACGCATACGAAAGGTAAACGCCATTGATAGATCCATGATTGGGATTCAATGTTTCTTTTGTTAAATTTCTTCCGCTGCTTGTACGAATCCCAACACCAAGGTCATTGAAGCACCAAGTGTGGATGGAGGAGGTTGAGATGACTGAGCACCATGAGCTAGAGATGACTGTGCCTCATTGGCTCTAGACTAAGATGCTCTTGACTTAGAAGGTTATCTGGACTGCACTGACTGTTGGAAATTATGCCCTAGGGGCAAGTCATTGTACTTTAAATGCTTATGTTATTTAAAGTATTTCTCCGTTTAGTTATCATTTCATTTGTATGATTATAATGATAACTGTATCCTTGGATGTATCTTATAGATTATCCTAAATATCCCTGGTCGATCATCTACGCAGGAGCGAAGATGAAATAAGACGAGTGTGACTTTGATGACGTATGGAAATACGAATTAAAGTCATAGGCACTTGTAAAAGTACAAGGTGCTGGACCGACCAACTATGAGAAAGCTGCATGGATTAAGTCATAAGCTTTTCTCATGTATAACCGCGTCACAATGCCTTTTGACTTGAGATCATCATGGATTCCTACATGATGAGTCGCTGATCTTTGACCTAGTCAAAAGCCACCTTTGACCAGGTGATGATAAAGGCTTCGATCGGGATCAGTGGTTTTCATGCAGAGAAATATGAATGATCAAGATGGAATTTGTCCCTCACATTTGTAGAGAGATAATACTGGGCCCCTCGATGAGTGAGTCTGGGAAATGTGTGGCCATACTACAATGGAAAGGAGTTTCCATTTCAATTGTTAGACTACTCAAGAATCGAGAAAGTAATGGTCAAGAACAGGAAGTTGACATAATCCATGTCTTATCCTTGACCAAGTTATCGCGTGACAAAAGAGACGTGACATAGTTGTATGATAGGTTATTGTTAGTTCTCTATGTGTTTTGATGATAACTGACAATTGTAAACAAGTATAAATGTTTTTGATAAGTTAAATGAATTAATCTTTCTTCAAAAACATTATGTTAGCGCCAAACTCGAGCCTAGATAGGCGAACTCGAGTTTGCTACTAAACTCGAGCCTGAAGATATGAACTCGAGCCTATGGTTTTTAAAGTAGAGTTTACTCTATGGTTTGAAAGACAAAGTTGAGTTTACAAAACATGTAAACTCGAGCCTGCTGTTGCAAGCCCGAGTTTGCCCTTGGCAAAGAGCATCCAAACTTTCATACTCCTTCAAACTCGAGCCTAGCTTTCTTGAACTTGGGCCTGAACTTTAAAAATGAGTAAAGTAAATTTACAAACTCCAGAGTTCATATCTAAGCTCCAGTTCACATTTTGAAAAGCTAAATATTTTGACATGAATAGTATCAAGCTCGAGCCTGCTCACTAATGGACTCGAGTTTGCCCATTGTGTAAAGTTTTGATTTCAGATGGCTCTCACGACAAATGCCTTAAAATGCTCTGAACTCGAGTCTGCTTCTATGAACTCGAGTTCACTCATTGAGAAATGTTACAAACTCTAGAGTTTACCTTGAACCTCCAGTTTGCACTATGTAGAAGCTGAACCTGACATTCAAAATGCCTTGCAAACTCGAGCCTATACTTGCAAACTCGAGTTTGAGTCGTATCCACAATTGATTGACAGCATTGATCTCACGCGTCAAGCAGAGGATTAATCAAAAGGATGAATTCCCTCATTTGGAAAAAATTGCTACAACTTTTACTCAGAATGATTTGTTGCACAAATCAGTAAAAACACTAAATGATCTTCAATGCAGAGCAATCATCGGAAATTCAAGAATCAGTATGACCCAACGGCTATATTCTCCATCCATGCCCACAACAGCTAGAATTTCGAATGGAGACAATGCAGAATGGAGAAGCAACGGTCATATGAAGATTTGCTGCTATATATAGAGTTGCATACAATCCTTTAAAACAGATACAACAAGCAGAAACGAAAAATAGCTCAATAGTTATCTACTCTTTCAATTTTCTTTCTGTATAGTATCTTTGATACTTAGAACTTCAGTGTTTATCAATACCTACTCTGTGAGAGAGCTTCTATTCTTGTATTTCATTCATTGTAAGAATCTCAAGTCAAGGGGACTTGGAGATTGAGATTTCAGATTACAACTTGTAAGGGGGAGTGTATCCTAGAGAGAGGATAATCCTTGAGTACAGAGTGTGTATCTGAATTGAGTAATAGTAGAAAAACCCAGGGAGCCTGGGGACTGGACGTAGGTCAAGAGTTAGGACCGAACCAGTATAAATTATCTATTTCAAGCTCTTCTTCCCTATCTCTATTTTATATCCAGCTTCATCTAGTGTGTGGGTGATTGAAAAAGAATTTTTGAAATCCCCAATTCACCCCCCTCTTAGTGATTTCCTTTCACTTTCATTTGGTATCAGAGCGTGGTTGTCTACTTGAAGGATTAACATCCTAGACAAAAGATCCAATGGAAGGAATTCTACCCGATGGAGCCTCAATCAACAAACCACCAGGTTTTAATGGAGAACACTACTTATTCTGGAAGGCTAAGTTCAGGGTCTATGTAATGGCCTCTGAGTATGGTCTATGAAGGGTCTTTGAAAGAGGAAACTATGTTCCATCCTCAGTAGAAGCTGGTGTCAGAACCCCCAAGCTTGAAGAAGAGTATGATGAGAATGACAAAAAATTAGTCACTCTCAACATGAAAGCAATCCACATGTTGCAAAGTGCTCTTAGCCAAAAAGAGTATTTCAGAATCTGCACTTTGCCTTCTGCCAAAGAAATGTGGGATGCTCTTGAGATACTGCAATCAAAGAAAATCACATAAACACCCTCATGACTGAATATGATTTGCTTCGTATGAAGTCTGGAGAATCAATTAGTGAATTCCAGCTCAGATTCACTCACCTGATTAATCAGCTTACTGCATTGGGAAAGGAGTATGAACAACCTGTTCAAGTGAGGAAAATACTTAATATCCTCACCAAGGAATGGGAAGCTAAGGTCACTGCAACTGAAGAAGGTCGTGGTGAATCAATGGCCTCAGTAGCAGCACTGTTTGGCAGTCTTTCTGAATATGAAGGAAAGATCAAATTCAGAAAAGGGCTTGATGAGATCAACGGCAAAAACAAAGGAATTGCCCACAAAACTGTCAAAGAGGTAAAATCAAATGATGATGAGGAAGATGAAGATGAAGATGCTGAGCTAGGCATGATGGTCCGAAAATTCAAGAAATTTTACAAGAAGGACCAAGCCTTCAGGAAGTTTCACAAAGGTATCTCCAGCACTGAAACAAAGAAACCTATCATATGCTACGAATGTGAAAAACACAGCCACATCAAGTCTGAATGCCCACAGCTGAAGAACAAAGAAAATAAGTTCAAGAAAAAAGCTTATGTTTCAGCTATATGGGGTGACAGCTCATCCGATGAAGATGAAGCTGAAGAAGAAGATGAAGCTGAAGAAGAAGATAGAGCTAACCTCTGTCTTGTGGCTCAAGAAGAATCCGACAATGAAGAGGTAAGTGATCCAAATTTTCCTTATGATGAACTATCATCTGCATATGATTCTCTCTTCACTGAATTTAAGAAAGTTGCAAAAGAGCTTTTGTCTTCAAAAAGGAAAATTAAATTGTTGGAAGAACAAGCTCAAACTATTCCTACACCTATTCCTGTTTGTAAAAAGAATTGTGAAATAGTTTCAGAAAAGGTTTGTGAAAATTGCTGCACTTTAGAGAAAAGAAAGTTGCATCTTACTAACACTCTTCAAAAATTCACTAGAGGTAGTGAAATGCTTGAAATCATTTTAAAACAGCAAAGATTCACAAATGACAAATCAGGAATTGGTTACAAACCTGATTGTGATAAGAAGAAAGGCAAAATGAAACATAGACAAAGATTATACATGAATTATTTTCGAAAATCAGTCCATTCTTCAAATCCATTTGCTCATTGCAACTATTGCAATAGAAAAGGTCATGCCACTTCTTCTTGTTTTCATAAGAAGGAAAGGATGAACAAACCTATTGGTAATTATCAATGTGTGCCTAAGGGATCCTATATGATTCCTAAGACATAAACTAACCCAAAAGGACCCAAGAAAGGGTACCTAAAAAATGATATCCTTCTTCATGCAGGTTTGTCTTAGAGCATCAAAATCCAATAAATGGTACATTGACAGTGGATGCTCAAGACACATGACAGGAGACCAATCCAAGTTTGCTTCAATCAAACATAAGGATGGTGGCAAGGTAGCCTTTGGTGGAAATCAGTCCGGAAGGATTGCTGGAATTGGAGAAGTTGGAAACAACACTGGACCACAAATCAAAGATGTCTACCTTGTGGAAGGATTATATCACAATCTCCTTAGTGTGAGTCAAAGCACAGACAAAGGCAACTTAGTCATCTTTGATTCAGAAGAATGCTTGATTGTAAGTAAGGATATTCTCTCCGTGGATAGCATTAAATCCAAAGCTTTATTCAGAGTACCAAGAGAAGGTAATTGCTATACTCTCAATCTGTCTAAAAACAATTCTGTTTCTGAAAAATGCTTTGTTGGTAACTTGGATGAAAGTTGGCTATGGCATAAACGTTTGGGACATGTTAATATGATTCAACTTGACAAGTTACAGAAAAAGGACTTGGTTATTGCTTTACCAAAACTTCATTTTAAAAATGACATGATTTGTGATGCTTGTCAAAAAGGTAAACAAACCAAATTTTCTTTCAAGTCAAAGAATGAAATATCAACTAATAGACCTCTTCAACTACTTCATATGGATTTAGTTGGACCTGCTAGAATAAAAAGCCTTGGTGGCAATCTTTATACCTTGGTGATAGTTGATGATTTCTCAAGGTTTACTTGGACCATTTTCTTGTCTTCAAAAGATGAAACATTTGATCAATTTGTTGTGTTTGCCAAGAAGGTCCAGAACGAGAAAGGATTCTCTATTGCAGGTATTGGAAAGATGTTTTGCCGTATCTCCTAAAATAACCAAGTTCGAAAATGATTTGCAGAAATAGGGAACCTGGGTCGTTTCCCAACGAACTTGCAGCGGGTTTGATTAACAATAACAGCGAAACAGAACAGTAAAATGGGGGGTTTTGGTTCAACAGATTGAAAAACGAATTAACAGAAACAAAATGACATAAACAGAATGAAACAGAATGAAATATGCAGAAACAGATTAAAAACGATCAACCCAACGTTTAGATTCCAATTACTTCCATCATTGAACGAAATATAACTAACTCACGTTTGGTTCTGGATGAACCGAAATCTCTGCATTCATCCAGAGAATCCCTCGACTAGACGATCGCCTAGCATATGTCCGAACAGTGGCGTCTCACTGTGCAATCGCACAGCAACACTGTAACCTAGTTCGAACTCAGTCCTTGGGATGAACCAAACCGAATATTAAATCTAATATTCGAACTATTTCTAGAAATCGAATCCGATAAGATGAAAACAGAATTGAGTAAGTTACTGATTAAGCACAAGCTCTTTGGACGAATCATGGAATCCTCAATGTTGGGTTAATAATAGAATTTTAGCCGATCATGGCTGGGAAAAACGAAGAGCAGACGAAGAACACAAAGAACGCGAAGAACATTTGAAGAACAGTTGAGAGAATTTCAAAACTTCTATTTTTAATCCACCACAATATAAAAACGTGAATGAATAATGTTTGTGTCTGCTCCTCACTTAAAGTTAACCTAAAAATGAAATGGGCTCTAATGGTTCAGCCCAAAACAGAAATAAAATGAAAGTGGACTTTAATTACAAAATTTGAGTCCAAATAAAATCCAGAATTGTACATAACTTCAGCTCCAAAATCGACCGCCCTCTTGTCCGAATTTGCTCTTTATGTCTTCATAACAATTGTAGCTCTCTGAATCATATGAAATATGAGACAAAAATTAGGCAAATCCGATGTATAGTTCAAGAGTTATGGTAAAAATAGTGAAGCAATGTAAAACTGGAATTTTATCATTAAAAATGGCTAAAATGTAATCTAAGGCCCAAAGCCCAAATAAGTATAAAAGCCATTATTTATTAACTAAAGAGTCCTAAATTATTAATCAAGAGATAAAAAGAAGTGTATAAAATATTCAATTATCAAATTCCCCAACACTTATCTTTTTGCACTCCTGAGCAAAATTCAAAGAAAAAGATCTAAAAGAGAAACTCTTCTTTACTAATAATTGCTAACAATGCAAAAATTGAATCAAGGGACAAAAAGCTCCAAAAGACTAATCAATCAAGACCAAAATCCCTTCATCTCAAATTACAATTCATGGTAGTCTCAATCAATGATGCTAATCACAAAAGATGGTCTCTCAAATGATGCGCTCAATCAATCAGTCTCTCAAGTGTTTAAGGTAAATAAGTGTATCGCTCAAATTCTACTCAAGAAATTTGTTCTACCATAAGCTTGCTCAATTTCTACGTCTCCACTACTCATAACACATGCATGCACAAATCAAGAGAGCTTATTATGAAAGGTTGTAATGGGGTTAGGGTGAAGGTAGGTGATAGTATGGAATGAGAGGCTAAGCACCAAAGAAATTAAAAAGAACATTGATTAACACAATCATTCTCTATGTATGAAAACTTTTATTTTACTCATATATCCATTTCTTTCTATGTATTTTATTTTCTTCTTCTTTTTTTCTTCCTTTTCTTTTTCTTTATTTTCTTTTTTCTGTATACATAATTACAATGACAAAATCAAATATCTCCCCCCCACACTTAAACTGTTGCACTCCTGAGCAACCCCCACACTCAAACACAAATCAAGGTGAAACCAATGCTCAATAAATTTTCAAGGTGCGGGATAAAGTGGTTTTACGCTTAGGCTTGTAATGTGGCTTAGAAAAGAATGGGTCAAAAGGCACAAAGGGGCTAGCAAAGGAATCATAATGCAAAGGAAAGGCTATTTGGCCAAAGTGGGGAAAATAAAAGAAAGAAAATAAGCTTCCATCATACTTATGCATGTAAGTGAAAAATGTAGTTTCAAAAAGAAAAGGAGCAAGTTCTAGAGAACACAAATCATGAGAGATGCACACATGAAAGAAAGAATGGAAAAAATATGAATTCCATTCATGCAGGCCCAAAACCTCACAAGGTCAATACCAACTTAGGCAATCAACAACATCAAATCAACTACCAAGACATGTAATCGAAGAGTCAAGAATTGTAGACCAAACAGAATGATCCATTAAAACCAAAATGTCCACGTTCATAATATGTAGCAATCATAGAAAGAGAGACTGTATTTATTTTGGAAAAGCAAAGTGCAAAAATGAAAACAAATAAAAGAGAAAGAGGGGGAAGAAAGAAGAATACTCCCCAAGGGTTTATGGAGGATAAGTGGCATCAATGAGGAGAATCTCTGTTTCCTCAGGCTGCTGCTGGGATCCCTCATGAAATTGCTTGAGGCGATGCCCATTTACCTTAAAAGTTCGTCCTGTGGGAGGATCACATAGCTCAACAGCACCAAAGGGAAATATGTTAGTGATCACAAAAGGGCCATCCCATTTAGATCGAAGCTTACCAGGCATAAACTTCAGACGGGAATTAAACAGAAGAACTTTCTAGCCCAGAGAAAATTCTTTCCTCAGAATATGCTTATAGGAATGCCAAACCTGCAGAAAATGTTAGACCTAACAAAGTCCACCACCACAGAAGAATCATTAGTCCGGGTGGCTTTCACCTCAACCCATTTCGAGACATAATCAACAGCCAGCAATATGTAAGTATAACCATATGAAGCAGAAATGGACCCATAAAATCAATACCCCAAACATCAAAGATCTCACAAAACAATATAGGGTTTTGGGGCATCTCATGCCTACGGAAATACTCCCCGCCCTCTCGACGGTTATCACATGACTTGCAAAACAAATGGGCATCATGAAACAGGGAAGGCCAAAATAAACCACATTCTAACACTTTCCTAGGAGTTCTTTGGGGTCCAAAGTGACCACCACTGGCAGAAGCATGAGAAAAATGCAATATGGAGTGAAATTCATGATCAAGTACACATCTCCTAACCACCTGGTCACTACAAAACTTCCACAAATAAGGGTCATCCCAAACATAATATTTAGACTCACTTTGCAATTTTAAGGTTTGGGCCCTAGTGAAGTCTACAGGAAAACACCGCCTACCAAGTAGTTAACCGATTAGCATACCAGGGATCTTACTTGCACTGTAGAAGCCGCTCATCGGGAAATCATCCCGAATAGAAGAGGGGTGAGAGGGAGAATGGGTGATACGACTCAAGTGGTCACTACCCAGTTTTGTGCTCCACTTCTATCTCGAATCTCCACATCAAACTCTTGGAGCAATAACATCCACCGGATGAGTCGTGGCTTAGCATCTGCCTTTTTTCAAAAGAAACTTTAAACCTGCATGGTCAGAGAAAACAATGACTCTACTAGCTAGCAAATATGACCTAAACTTATCAAAAGCAAATACAATTGCCAACAACTCCTTTTCAGTGGTGGTGTAATTAGACTGAGCAGAATCTAAAGTCCTGGAAGCATATGCAATGACATGGGAAGCTCTATCAACCCGCTGTGCCAAGATAGCACCAACCGCATAGTTGGAAACATCGCACATCAACTCGAAAGGGAGGTACCAATTAGGGGCTGGATCACTGGGGCTGTGGTAAGGCAACGCTTCAAGTGATCGAAGGCCGCCTTGCATTCCTCAGCAAATACAAAGTCAGTATCCTTATGCAGAAGGTTGGACAAGGGTCGAGCAGTCTTGCTAAAAACTCGAATGAAACGTCGATAGAAACCTGCATGACCAAGAAAAGAGAGAACTTCCCGCATAGAAGCGGGGTAAGGCAAAGCAGTAATTACGTCTATCTTAGCAGGGTCTACCTCAATCCCTTTCTTAGACACTATGTGTCCCAAGACTATACCTGACTCAACCATAAAGTGACACTTTTCATAATTCAACACAAGATTAGATTCAATGTACCTATGCAAGACTTTAGACAAATTAGCTAAGCATGCATCAAAATCAGACCCATATATAGTGAAATCATCCATAAAAACCTCCATGCAGTCCTCTAGGAACTCAAAGAAAATACTCACCATACAACGCTGAAAGGTGCCAGGTGCATTGCAAAGGCCAAAAGGCATCCTCCGGTAAGGATATGTCCCAAAGGGGCATGTGAAGGTCGTCTTCTCCTGATCCTCAGGAGCAATATGGATATGGAAGTATCCAGAGTAGCCATCCAGGAAGCAGTAATGAGACTCAACCAAGCCACTCGCAAGGATCATTACCCTCTACCTTTCATTGATCAGATGTTAGAGCGATTGGCTGGTAATTTGATGAAGACCTTTTGTCATTAGCCTTGGGGTCCACAATCAACAATTAACCAAGGATTGCGTATAGGCAAACCTAGGATCGTTCTCTCTCTCGAGGAGCCTTTTATTGAATCCTAAGTAATCTAAATGTCATGCAAATGCAATGGAAACAAGGGGGATTGGGTTTTGGATTTTTAAATTAATAAACTAAAATAGAAATGAAATTTAATTAAATGTTAACTATTATTTTTGGTATTTTTATAAAGTAGAATGGAATATGAAAATGGAAATATAAATGGTGGATGCATCTTGGTAATGAAGAAGTGACTATCCTTGCTCAAAAATTATGGAGTTAATACTCATTAAGTCTTAATTAGAAAAACCTCAAGATATCACTTAAGTCCAATATTCTCAATTAATAATAGCTCCTACAATCGTAGCTAACCACTATCTCTTGAGATATTGTTTAAAACCACTTAATGTGTAATTAAGATTGGAATAATGTAAAAATGAGTCTTCTTGGAATTGAGTACTAATCAGTCCCTCAAATGCACAAATCAACCACATTAATTAGACAATATCACGCTAATCTACATAGTATCATTGCAACCACAAAGCAATTCAAATACATATAATCTTCATATTACAAATCCAATCTCAGTCACAAATATCAAACCATAAGAGACAATAATCATTAATCTCAGTCCAGAATCATACACAACAATTCCTAAATCTAGGCAATCGTATATATAAATCTAGACTATGGAATGATATGAAAAACTCCCTATGTAGTCCATAGAGCTCAAGAACAAATCATCATCACCAAGAATCAAGGAAATCAGCCCCTCATTGCTTTCAGAACACTGGCCGGAAAACGCATACACTCGCCGGAATCTGGGAAAAGTCGCCGGAAAATTCAAGCTCTCGCCGGAAAGTTGCAAATTCACATAACAATTAAGGAACTCGCCGGAAGTTCCAGGAGAAGGCCCAAGAAGCTGCTCTGATAGAATAAAGAAGGTCTCCACGGCGCGATCTGCTTTAGTCCGATTCTGTACTTCCTTCACGATTTTGAAAGTCAAAAGGAATAAGGAGGAGGAGGTACGGTGTTCGGCGGTGGTGTGGTTGAAGAGAAAGGTGTGGTCGCCGGCGACGGTGAATGAAGAGTGGAACGTCGCCGGTGATGAGGAAGGTACAGAACCAAATCGAAGGAAAGAGGAAGAAGGTCTCCGCGGCGCTCTCTCGTTTTGTCTCTCGGGTCCCTCTGGTATAATAATCCATCTGAACCTAATTAGGTTCCTGGTCAAAATGACCAATCTGCAAAGTGTGAAAGTTTTATGTAGAGGGACCAATCCGCAAAGTGTGAAAGTTTTACAATTTGAGCTCCAACTTTCATTTTCAAATTTGATTTAATTCCTTCAACCACCTACAATCAAAATTAATTAATCTGCATCAAATATTCTCAGAAAAATCAAAGATTAAGAGTAAAAAAATTTATGACAATTTTGCCCTTTTAGTATAAATTTAATATATTTACTCTTAATATCAATTTATCACAAGAAAGACATTTTAAGCTCAACAATTATGACAAAATCCATTAAGAATCCCAATTAAATAATGAAAAATCATATAAAATATGGTTCAATCAATTCCCCCACACTTAAACCTTTGTACTTCTGAACAAAGGCAATTGAGTACAAGATTCCAAGTCCAAATCATTAATGCATTTGAAAATGAGCAATTTCATAAATAGAAATCAATGATTTAATTAATCAAATTCTTCAAGCCAACACTAGTTATAATCAAGGATGTAAAGAAATTAGCTGACTATACAACCCAAAATATTAGAATGAAGCACAAGAGAACTCTCAAGGTATTGGCGTTTTACTCATCTCACCTCATTGATTAGGATAATTTCACTTTAACTCACTTGATCAACACCTTACCATATGCTTTTAACAACTCTAACATCTCCACCGTTAATAGGAATTAATGTAATGAATCAAGAGGAGTTAAAAGGCTTGTAATGATGGATGAAGGCTAAATGGAATGAATTAATTAGAAAAAGGAAATAGTTGATATGCAAGTCAAAGTTAATAACCAAGTTCAAAGCATCTAAATAACTTTACAAACTTTTGCCAATTCTTTTGAAACTTCATGAACAAATGCCTTCTTGATATTTTTTTTTTCTTTCTTTCTTCGTTTCTAATTTATCTACAAAACACTTTCCCTTTTTTTTTCAATACCTTTTTTTCATTCTTTTCATATACATGGCATTTCAATATATACATTGTTCAACTTTGTATTGGCAATTCATTTTTTTTAAATACTATGAACACTATGAGTAATGACATGCATACAACAAAGGAATGGCTCAAGAAGGGTGAGTAAAGGGTAAACGAATGCAAGTTTGTGTTTGGTTGAGGGGATTAAAATCGAATGCCTCTTTCATTTTCATCACACTAAAGCAAATACCGTTTTGAAAAAGAGTTGAAACAAGTTCTAGAAGGTGAAAAACTAAGTGAACAAACACATATGAAAGAATTGAAGGCTCAAATAATCTTCCAACAAGGTTTTTCTCCAACACTCATTCTAACATAATTAATTGCATAGTAAACTAACCACAAAACATCTACTTTACTTTTCCAAGTGCTAACCTTACAAATACAATTAATGAAAACATTGCAATTAGTTATAATTACGCTCAAGTCTTAAATGCACTAATGATGAATAAACTCTCTTTTCAAAATAAGGAGTAAGCAAAAATCCAATTGTGGGTTCATTTCTATTTCCATTCACTTGAAAAGCAAAACATGGTTTTAAAAATTTGCAAAAACACTAGATTTCATGAAAGCTCAAAGAATTTCCCACAAATTATACACTTCCAAAGTAGCAAATGCGACCCTTTACCAAAAGGGGTCCAAGAATGTATGGTAAGGATTGGCTCCACTGACGACCATTCCAAGAATGTGCCCGCAAAGAAAACAAGCAAATAGCAGTATCCCATCTAAAAATAGCAACATGGAGAGATTTCAAGTGACGTAAATTCATTTTAGGAACTAAACTCTCCATGTAACTATCACATCCAAGGAAATCAATGACACTCCCATCGTAGGAGTCAAGGAACTAGTTATATTGTGAAAATTCTCTTGTGCTTGCAAAATGGAAGGTATGGAATCCAACTTAGTGTTGGAGTATACCACATCATTATTGCAATCACAAGAGATGGAAATAAAAGATTGTAAGAAGGGAGAGAATTTTTGAAATTGTCACCACCCGAGGGCTCCAAAATTTCAAAGCAATCATTTTTCTTTTCTAAATCGGGTGGTAAATCACAAGATAACACTTGTTGGAAAGATTCATCAACATGTAGAATTTTATCAATCAAAATTTCAGAATCTTTGTCACCAACAAGACTACAAGGAGGTGATCCAATAGGAATTTTATGCATGTGGTATCCTAGGCTATGATCTTTCTCACTCACATCAACAATGAATCCACAAGTAATGCAGAATCACTAAGCAATTCAAAATCACTAAATAATGTAGCATTAACCAAATCAAGGCAAACAGAGCACCATTCATTATCGAACATGCACAAATGGCAGAATCACTCGCACATGCAAAATCAGGACAATCAACATGCCATTCAGCAAGAACGTCATCAACAACATTGGCATCCATGCTTGATTCAACATTTTCACAATTGACATGCTTACTATCATCAATAGTACAAGAAGGTGCATTATGATCAATGGTAGAATCAACCACTTCACTAAATGCTTTCTCTTGAAGCTCAACAAGTAAATGACATTTTCATGATAACAATCTACACATATTTGACATTCCTCAAAAGAGCATGAAAATATGTCATTCAATTTATTGCAATCATCACTAGTACTATGAAGAGAAGCATTTTCAACAGTTAGCATCACATGTAGAAATAGGAGCACACTCATCAACAGGTACAATCGAATCACTACTACTAAAGGCAATTGGTTGAGCAATTACATTTTCAAATAATTGAGGGGATTCAACAATGATTTCCTCGTCCACCTCATCATCACTCAAATCATGAATTGCCTCATTAGTTAGAGTAGTATGAGAGTCTACTTCTACAAGGATAAGATCATTACCAAATGGGAGGGAAGACTCTTCAATGTGCTTTTGTACTTGCGTCACTTCTTGTGATTGTGTGACCATGAGAGAATGGTTTTCTTGAAAATTCATTTTTAACACTTGTGATTGCTGCTCAATTTCTTTTCCCAATCTCTCACTCATTTTCACTTGGTGTTCCATTCTTCTAAGAATAGATTCCATTTGTTGATGAAAGTTGTCCTTATGTGACCACTCCTCATTTATAGCCCAAGTCGTTTGATTTTGAAAATCTCCAATGACTTCACAAATGGAAGGTTCTTGGTTGGGCATACATGGTTGAGAGTGAGGTCCATAAGGTGCCCCAAATGGGTATAAGGATTCATGAGATGGATGGCATGGTCCGGAAGTGGGATGGAATGAAGGATGATATGGTAAGTGAGAGGGTTGATGATATTGTTGAAATGGAGGTTGGTGGAGTGGTTCATGTAATGGGTAGTGGAATGGACCATGACATTCTTGATTGTCTACAAAAGAGTGAGAATTGAAAGGTAGATTATGATTGTCATAAAACCAAGCCATGAAAGTTCAATTCAATTAATTCCCAATGAATTACAATATAACTATCTAACTATAAACTATAGAGTAAATACCCTTTTCGGTCCCTGGAAAAAAGTACGGACCCCTTTTTGATCCCTAACTAAAAATAACTCGTCCCGTCATCCCTGGGAAATCAAAAAACATCCCACGTTAGTCCTTCCGTCAGTTAGCTCCTAACGGCGCCACTAACGTTGCTGATGTGTAACGTGAGTTGGTCCAGTCACATGCCACGTAGGAAGGCCAAAACGACGTCGTTTATATAAATACCCTTTTTGGTCCCCAGAAAAAAGTACGGACCCCTTTTTTATCCCTAACTAAAAATAACTCGTCCCGTCATCCCTGGGAAATCAAAAAACATCCCGCGTTAGTCCTTCCGTCAGTTAGCTCCTAACGGTGTCACTAACGTTGCTGTTGTGTAACGTGAGTTGGTGCAGGGTGCTTCGTTACCTTCAACATTTTTTACTCGTTGAAAAGTCTATTCAATGACATCACCGTTGGATTTAGAGAAGTATAAAGATTCAAAGCAGTGAACACCGTCTAACTCCGGCGCAAACCTAGGCGAGAATCGCTGCTGTTGTTGCTTGGCTCCATCGGGTTGCATTGATGGTGACGGCGGCGGCGCCTTGAGTTATCCGAGATGCCAGTTTCTTCTCAGGAGAAGAAGGCTTTTGCTCGGGCTTGGGCTTGAGATTTGAGGCATCAATAGACAAGTGTGATATCTGACCGTAGGAAAACTCGGCGCAGAGAGCATCGAAGGAACTGAAGATAGATATCATTTGACGACCATAGAACTGATGGAGTTGATGATAACGTATACAAAGTTAAAGACGAAGTTATATTTGACGACCATAGACATCATTACACATCAGCAATGTTAGTGACACCGTTAGGAGCTAATTGACGGAAGGACTAACGTGGGATGTTTTTTGATTTCCCAGGGATGACGGGACGAGTTATTTTTAGTTAGGGATCAAAAAGGGGTCCGTACTTTTTTCTAGGGACCAAAAAGGGTATTTACTCATGAAATAATAAACGACGTCGTTTTGGCCTTCCTACGTGGCATGTGACTGGACCAACTCACGTTACACATCAACAACGTTAGTGATGCCGTTAGGAGCTAACTGACGGAAGGACTAACGTGAGATGTTGTTTGATTTCCCAGGGATGACGGGACGAGTTATTTTTAGTTAGGGATCCAAAAGGGGTCCGTACTTTTTTCCAGGGACAAAAAGGGTATTTTCTCTAAACTATAAAAAATAAGAAAAGGAATCTAAGAAAATACAAATGCAAATGAAAAAAGAAAAGAAGAAGTATTTTTATTTTATTTTATTTTTTTCAAAATGACAAAAGATGAAAGTATGCTATGAATTAACTTGGAGACATGGTGAATTCAAACAAATAAGCTCAAAATCATATCAAATTTAATACAAACACACCACACAGAAGCTACCAAGTCAAGACAATGCAATAATGCAATGAATGCTATGCAAGCTACCTAAATGCAAAAACCCTAAACTATATGCAATGAAAAATAAAAAATGTAAAACTAACAAGCTTCACACGAGAAACCCCTTGTCAAAAGTAAATTTGACAATTAGATTACCTAGGGAGCCAATTACTTAGCTCCCCGACAACGGCTCCATTTGATGAAAGATGTTTTTCCGTATCTCCCAAAATAACCAAGTTCGAAAATGATTTGCAGAAATAGGGAACCTGGGTCGTTTCCCAACGAACTTGCAGCAGGTTTGATTAACGATAACAGCGAAACAGAACAGTAAAATGAGGGGTTTTGGTTCAACAGATTGAAAAATGAATCAACAGAAACAAAATGACATAAACTAAATGAAATAGAATGAAATATGCAGAAATAGATTAAAAATGATCAACCCAACGTTTAGATTCCAATTACTTCCATCATTGAACGAAATATAACTAACTCACGTTTGGTTCTGGATGAATCGAAATCTCTGCATTCATCCGGAGAATCCCTCGACTAGATGATCGCCTAGCATATATCCGAACAGTGGCGTCTCACTATGCAATCGCACAGCAACACTGTAACCTAGTTCGAACTCAGTCCTTGGGATGAACCAAACCAAATATTAAATCTAATATTCGAACTATTTCCAGAAATCGAATCCGATAAGATAAAAATAGAATTGAGTAAGTTACCGATTAAGCACAAGCTCTCTGGACGAATCATGGAATCCTCAACATTGGGTTAATCACATAAGTTTAGCCGATCATGGTCAGGAAAACGAAGAACGCGAAGAACATTTGAAAAACAGTTGAGAGAATTTCAAAACTTCTATTTTTGATCCACCACAATACACAAACGTGAATGAATAATGTTTGTGTGTGCTCCTCACTTAAATTTAACCTAAAAACGAAATGGGCTCTAATGGTTCAGCCCAAAATAGAAATAAAATGAAAGTGGACTTTAATTACAAAATTCGAGTTCAAATAAAATCCAGAATTGTACATCTGACTTCGGCTCCAAAATCGACCACCCTCTTGTCCGAATTTGCTCTTTATGTCTTCATAACAATTGTAGCTCTCTGAATCATCTGAAATATGAGACAAAAATTAGGCAAATCTGATATCTGGTTCAAGAGTTATAGAAAAACTAGTAAAGCAATGTAAAACTGTAATTTTATCATTAAAAATGGCTAAAATGTAATCTAAAGGCCCAAAGCCCAAATAAGTATAAAAGCCATTATTTATTAACTAAAGAGTCCTAAATTATTAATCAAGAGATAAAAAGAAGTGTATAAAATATTCAATTATCAGGTATTCGTACAGATCATGGTGGAGAATTTGAGAATCATGCCTTTGGAGAATTCTGTGATAGTATGGGAATCAATCATAACTTCTCAGCTCCAAGAACCCCTCAGCAAAATGGAGTTGTTGAAAGAAAGAATAGAGTACTCACTGAAATGGCAAGGGCAATGCTGAATGAAAATCAAACATCTCAAGTGTTTTGGGCTGATGCTATGAGCACTGCATGCTATATATCAAACAGGGCATATCTCCAAAAGAAATTGAACAAAACTCCCTATGAGCTATACAAAGGAAGAAAACCCAATTTAGCGCATTTGCACATCTTTGGATGTAAGTGTTTCATCCACAATAACGGTAAGGACAGCTTGGGTAAGTTTGATCCCAAAGCTGATGAAGGTATATTCTTGGGTTATTCAAGTAGAAGTAAAGCATATAGAGTTTATAATACCCGCACTCACATTGTTGAAGAATCTATGCATGTTGTATTCTTTGAAACAAAATCTAACAAGTCCTTAGATGATGATGATGATGATTTTCCTATTTCAAATCAATCTGGTTCAGTGTCAACTCCTATTTTAACAAATACTGAAAAAGATTTGCAAAAAGATTCTGAAACTGAAAATCATTGTGAAAATGTTTGTGAAAACAGTGTTCAAACTCAACCTAAATTATGGAGATACAGTAGGAGTCATCCTCTGGATCAAGTGATAGGTGATGTAAATCAAGGAGTACGAACCGAAGAAGCACTTTAAATGAAGTTACATTTTATGCTTTCATTTCTACAATTGAACCCTCTAAAATTGATGAAGCCCTTTCGACAATGATTGGGTTATAGCAATGCAAGAGGAGTTACATCAATTTGAAAGAAATCAAGTTTGGGACTTGGTACCTAGGCCTAAAGACCATCCAGTCATTGGCACTAAATGGGTATTCAAGAACAAACGTGATGAATCCGCCATAATCATTCGTAATAAGGTAAGGCTGGTTGCAAAAGGCTATAATCAAGAAGAAGGAATTGATTATGAAGAAACTTATGCTCTAGTGGCTAGATTGGAAGCAATAAGAGTTCTTTTAGCTTTTGCCTGTGTCAAAGGATTCAAACTTTTCCAAATGGATGTGAAATCCGCCTTTCTAAATGGTTTTATACAGGAAGAAGTTTATGTTGAACAACCTCCAGGTTTTCTAAATGAACATCATCCAGATCATGTTTATCGCCTCAAGAAAGCCTTATATGGACTTAAGCAAGCTCTTAGATCTTGGTATGAGCGATTAAGCAATTTCCTTCTTGATAAAGGATTTGTTAGAGATAAAGCGGATACAACTCTCTTTATTAAGAAGAATAAACTTGGTGATATATTAGTGGTTCAAATTTGTGTTGATGACATTATATTTGGTGCTACTAATGATGCTATGTGTGAAGAATTTGCTAAGATAATGTAGGGAGAGTTTGAGATGTCTATGATGGGAGAACTTAATTACTTCCTTGGTCTTCAAATCAAGCAACGCCATGATGGAATCTTCATTTCCCAGACCAAGTATTTGAAAGAGCTATTGGAGAAATATGGTCTAGATGATTGTAATGGAGCAACCAGTGGCCAATGTGAATTCTTTGGAGGATCACTAGTATCTTGGTTCAGCAAGAAACAGACCTTAGTAGCTGTGCCATCCACTAAAGCTGAATATGTTGCTGCATCAAGTTGTTGTGCACAAGTTTTATGGCTCAAACAGCAACTCCAAGACCTTGGAGTCCATCTCAAAGAAATTCCTATTCTTTGTGACAATACAAGCACAATAAGCTTGGCCAAGAATCCAGTGCAACATACTCGAACCAAGCATATTGATGTTAGACATCATTTCATAAGAGACCATGTTCAAAAGAAAGATGTCAAGGTCATGTTCATCCCAACTCACTTGCAACTTGCTGACATCTTCACCAAACCTCTAGCATAAGAACAATTTGTGTTCATCAGAAGGAATTGGGAATGGTAAATCCCAATGAGTTGTGAGTTGTCTTTATTTAATGTTTAGTTATGTGTTTGATGATTACTATTTACTGACTTAAGCATCGGAGTATGTAGATGTGTTTTATGCAGGATGATTTTGTGATTCAAATCACTGTCCATCTATTGAAAGTGTGTTGTCAAGGAAGCCAAACTCGAGCCTACTAAAGCCAAACTCGAGCTTGAGAGAATCAAGGGAAATGAGATTGCTGCAAAAAGCCAAACTCGAGCCTATTAGTTGCTAGACTCAAGTTCGCCAGACTCTGAGAGCAATCAAGTTCAAAGGATTTCACGCAAACTCGAGCCTATTAGTTGGCAGACTCGAGTTCGCGGAACACAGAGAGCAACTCAATTCAGAGCATTTCACAAACTCGAGACTGTTAGTTTGTGAACTCGAGCCTAAGGGAAATTTCAAGGGTTCACACATACACTCTTGAAGTCCAGGTTAGTAAAATTTTACCCAAACTCGAGCCTACATCTGTGAACTCGAGTTTGTCGCGATAAAATGTTTTAAAACCTGACTATTCATCTTTCACTTCACTTCACCCTCGAGCCTAAACCTAAATTGCTATGAAATTCTCTCATCTCCCTCAACGAAAACCTGAGAAATAGCCTCCAAACGATCTGCAACCAATGATACTCCAAGTTCAGATCATGAGGAACCCCAATCTACCCCTCAAAGCTTGTCCAATCGTCCACCAAGAGTGAAATCGTTTCCCAAACGCAATTTGAACCTCTTATATCCATTAGAGCTTCTTACATCCCCACTCTTGTCAAAGCCTTCTATCACTGCATGAAAAGTGACAATCTGTTGGATAGTGACAGGAATTTGGTTGAAGAAAGGATAACCACAACAATTAGAGGGAAAAAGATCACCTTAACTGCTTCCTATTTGAATTCCCTCTTTCAAATTCACAATCCACCACTTGTTGCATCTCCAAATTATGCTGATAGGAAAATCTTTTCATTACTTAAACCTGATGAGCCTGTCCCTGATGCCTTGGAGATTCTAAACTTTACCCCAGTATCAATGCCCCCTAAGCAAAGAGCTTATACCCTTTGCTAGCCTCATCTCTCGTGATCATGTTCCATGAGAAGGTATGGTACCTATCTCGCCAATGAACAACCCGAAAAGCCACAAAAGTTTGGCAAGCACATCTTGAACCTTATGAGGATCAGCTTTGATGAAGGTTCCGATCAATCTAGAGCACCACCTCACCCGCACCTCAAAGATCAAGAACCACATATTCTAGAGTTCAAGAAGCCTCAGAGTGCACCACCACCACCTCACCACTCCTTCGATTTAGATGCAAGGATCAAGGTTATAATTAACCAATCTATTTCTGATTTTTCTGTCAAAATAGAATTAGAAGTGAAGGAAATGCTAAAGGAAATAAGTAAGGGTTATGATGAGATGGTGGATTCCCAAGAAGAGTTGGCCCTTGAGCAAGAAGCATTCAAGGAAAAAGTTCAAGCTCTCGGTGGTCGATTGAGATCACTCGGTCAAGATCTCCACTCGTTGGTGTCTATGGCAAGTATCCATGACAAAATGGACAACATCTTGCACAATCACCCATGTCACTTCATTAAAATCCAAATGATCAAATCCTCGATTTTGAAAATGGTTAATTGTTTACAAGTGTTGTCATTATCAAAAAAGGGAGAATGTTAGTTCTCTATGTGTTTTGATGATAATCGACAATTGTAAACCAAGATAAATGTTTTTGATAAGTTAAATGAATTAATCTTTCTTAAAACATTATGTTAGCGCCAAACTCGAGCCTAGATAGGCGAACTCGAGTTTGCTACTAACAGAGAGCATTTCAAAGCTATTTTGGATTTCAAACTCGAGCCTGAAGATATGAACTCGAGCCTATGATTTTTAAAGTAGAGTTTACTCTATGGTTTGAAAGACAAAGTTGAGTTTACAAAACATGTAAACTCGAGCCTGCTGTTGCAAGCTCGAGTTTGCCCTTGGCAGAGAGCATCCAAACTTTCATACTCCTTCAAACTCGAGCCTAGCTTTCTTGAACTCGAGCCTGAACTTTAAAAATGAGTAAAGAAAATTTACAAACTCCAGAGTTCATGTTTATGCTCCAGTTCACATTTTGAAAGCTTAATTTGTTTTGACATGAATAGTGTCAAACTCGAGCCTGCTCACTAATGGACTCGAGTTTGCCCATTGTGTAAAGTTTTGATTTCGAGATGGCTCTCGCGACAAATGCCTTACAATGCTCGAACTCGAGCCTGCTTCTATGAACTCGAGTTCACTCCTTGAGAAATGTTACAAACTCTAGAGTTTGCCTTGAACCTCCAGTTTGCACTTTGCAGAAGCTGAACCTGACATTCAAAATGCCTTGCAAACTCGAGTTTGAGTCGTATCCACAATTGATTGACAGCATTGATCTCACGCGTCAAACAAGAGGATTAGTCAAAAGGATGAATTCCCTCATTTGGAAAAAAATTGCTACAACTTTTACCCGAATGATTTGTTGCACAAATCAGTAAAAACACTAAATGATCTTCAATGCGAGCAATCATCTAAATTCAAGAATCGGTATGACCCAACGGCTATATTCTCCATCCATGCCCACAACAAACTAGAATTTCGAATGGAGACAATGCAGAATGGAGAAGCAACGATCATATGAAGATTTGCTGCTATATATAGAGCTGCATACAAGTCTTCAACACAGATACAACAAGCGAAACGAAAACAACTCAATAGTTATCTACTCTTTCGCTTTCTTTTCGTATAGTATCTTTGATACTTAGAACTTCGGTGTTTATCAATACCTACTCGTGAGAGAGCTTCTATTCTTGTATTTCATTCATTGTAAGAATCTCAAGTCAAGGGGACTTGGACATTGGGATTTCAGATTACAACTTGTAAGGGGAGTGTATCCTAGAGAGAGGATAATCCTTGAGTACAGAGTGTGTATCTGAATTGAGTGATAGTAGAAAAACCCAGGGAGCCTGGGGACTGGATGTAGGTCAAGAGTTAGGACCGAACCAGTATAAATTATCTGTGTCAAGCTCTTCTTCCCTATCTCTATTTTATATCCAGCTTCATCTAGTGTGTGGGTGATTGAAAAAGAATTTTTGAAATCCCAATTCACCCCCCTCTTGGTGATTTCCTTTCACTTTCAGTTATATCGTAAAATCGATCCCCATATGAATTGGGTAGTCGCAATGTCTTGCTAGAGGCCGCTTGCGATTTGTGGGCTGATACAGTATTGGCCCACTGCCAATCTCATGTGGGCCTGCAGGGTCACACACAAGAATAGCCCAACACGAGTAAAAGTGTCTAGATTCATTGAATCTTATATATGTCTAAGATTTAATGAATATTATATTTAATCTAGGATGGATATATATATATATTAAATTCAAAAATAATAATGATATTATTTATAGATAATAATAATATTATATAGTATTTAATTTATTTGATAAATTAAATAACTATAATAAATTGAGATATTGTATCTTCGATTTAATTAAATAGAAAGATATCATATCTCAGATTTAATTTATTGAAATAAATCAAATCAGCAGGCTTTTAATTCGAATTAAATAAATAGATTAGATTAGATCTGTTAGACAGATTTAATTAATGCTATTTATATCTAAAATTCGAATTAAGATTAATTGAGATTAATCTTGAATATTTTAATACAGTCCAATTAGGGTTTTAGAAACTCTATAAAATATATTGATCTAGTCGTATTAAGATAAAGAACAAGCCGCGAAAGAAATCCTAGAGAGAAAAACGTGAGACACAAAGTAAGAAGGCGCTAGCACGCTACCGTACGTGTTGGAGAGCTATTCGGTGTGGATACCGATAGAGGGAGTGGATTCGTAGAGTCGGCTCCTAGAGATTGATCGAGCAAGAAGGTGTTAGCCCATGTGTTCGAGAAAGGACGCATACAAGCTCGTATAAGCACAGTTTCTCTAATGAACCTTGATTTAAACGCCGTTGATAGATCCTCTCTATGGGATTCGTAAAATTTTAATGGATGAGAATCCTTCCGTTGCGTGTACGATCTCATGTGGGCCTGCCGGGTCACACACAAGAATAGCCCAACACGAGTAAAAGTGTTCAGATTCATTGAATCTTATATATGTATAAGATTTAATGAATATATATATTTGATATATATATATATATATTATTATTAAATTTGAAAATAATAATGATATTATTTATAGATAATAATATTATTATATAATATTTAATTCATTTGATAAATTAAATAACTATAATAAATTGAGATATTGTATCTCATATTTAATTTTCGAATGAAGATGCAGTATCTCATATTTAATTAAATTGAGATATAGTATCTCAGATTTAATTTATAGAAATAAATCAAATCACCAGGCTTTTAATTTGGATTAAATAAATAGATTAGATTAGATCTGTTAGACATATTTAATTAATGCTATTTATATCTAAAATTCAAATTAAGATTAATTGAGATTAATATTGAATATTTTAATACGGCCTAATTAGGGTTTTAGAAACTCTATAAAAGATATTGATCTAGTCGTATTAAGATAAGGAACAAGCCACGAAACAAATCCTAGAGAGAAAAACGTGAGACACAAAGTAAGAAGGCGCTAGCACGCTGCCGTACGTGTTGGAGAGCTGTTCGGTGTGGATACCGGTAGAGGGAGTGGATCCGTAGAGTCGGCTCCTAGAGATTGATCGAACAAGAAGGTGTTAGCCCACGTGTTTGCAAAGGTCGCTCACGAGTTTGCATAGGTACGGTTTTTCTCTAACGAACATTGATCTAAACGTCGTTGATAGATCCTCTCTTTTGGATTCGTAAAATTCTAATGGATAAGATACCTTCCACTGTGTGGCATCAGAGCCAGGTGAACCGTGCATTTAGATTGGATTTTCTATGTGCGAATATATGTGATATATATGCAATAACCGAATCCTATATGCGTTGAGATCGATATATGTTTAAAACCGATTATACATGCGATGTATATATGTCTAAAACCGAATTTTTTGATGCGTTTAAATTGATATATGTTTACTGAATCATGTATGATTTAAAACGTATTGTCCCTACGGGTTGCTAGTCAGATTTAGGTGCTATTTTTGAATTGTTCAGATCGGATTGTATGGTTAGTACGCGTGGTTCAGAATCGTTCAGGATCACACTGAGGTCGGACGTTCTAGTAACTCGGACGACGCTGTTAATTGAACACGTTAGAACGTTAGTCTATGGGGTTTGAAATTTTGGAAATTATTTTCGAAAATCACATTTTTTCCCTAGAAAACAAATTTCGAAAACAATATGTTCTTTTGAAAAAAAATTCTAACGGGGGCGCTGCCCCTTGACCCTGCCCACTAACCAGCTAGCGGGACCGCCGTAGGGACCCCGACTGATTGTTCGTAGATGTGAATTTAATATAACTTGGTTGAGAAGTAGTCAACTCCAATCAATCAAGATATGAATATGATTCATCATATTAAATGCGATCAATCAATCAAGATGTGAATTTAATATAACTTGGTTGAGAAGTAGTCAACTCCAATCAATCAAGATATGAATATGATTCATCATATTAAATTTCAATCAATCAATCAAGATATGAATTTGATTCATCATATTAAATGCGATCAATCAATTAAGATGTGAATTTAATTAACTCGATAATTTAATCATGATATTTTCTTTCACATTGTATGAATTAATATTTGTTGTGATTAATTATTCAAAGTTGTTTGGGTATGGTGAACAACATGGCTCTAGAATTTACAAGTGTTGTATTATTTAAATATGGCCTACGAGCCATGCCTCTCTCTAAATATTCTTGATGTACATTCTCTTCTCATCTCACTCCTCGAATGTTTAAACGAGGTTTCTCCTTATGTATTTCTCCTTTTATTATTTAGAGAAGTCTTCTCATTGGCTTGAGAGGACTTTAGGTTAGATGGGCCATGTTGTGTCACGGTTTTTAATTATGTTTTGATTTAATCACTGCATGATTAATTTAGAGTTTATATGAGATACAATATTGATTGCATTCATATAATTAAAATTAATAGGATTAATTAGATTATATCAAATATACCTCTAAATAAAGTCTTAAGTCATAATGTCGTCAATTAATGAATACTTGTCAAAACCTAGATCACCCATTTGTATGTTCCACCAAAGTGGATGCACTTGAGTTATCTTGGTGAGACAAGAGTGGGTAATGGTGATACTCAACATTCATTATTGTCTTGACTTAATTGAGATTATCAAAACGGTTTTGGATCTCAAGGCATTAGATGGGATTAAACATGTCATGTCATATGATGATCGAATCCCATAAAGATCTAAGAGTTACATGTGATGTAATTGGCAAAGAGGTTGCCTACCTAAATAACTTGATTTTAAGCGTCTTGCCAAAGCGGACTTAAATTTAAGCTAAATAAGGATCTTAGCCCACTAATTATAATGAGGGTTGTTAATTGAGTGGGAGGTTACTAATTAAACTTTGCATATCCTTTAATTGTAGAATCATGTTGAATAGTAATACCGCAACACCATCAATGCGATCAGTCCTTGAGAAGGATGAAATTGATGAGACAAACTTTCTTGACATGTTTGGGAACTTAAGTGTTGATCCTAAAACACGAAAGAAAGGAGTATTTCATCAATAAACTCATTCCTTACGAGCCTGCAGCCAATACTCCAAGATTTCACAAGATGCTTAATTGAAGCATCACGATGACTTTATGGATGTAGGATGCCTGATGCCTGCCACTATGGTTCCATATCTTGATAGAGATCTAGAACTTGTGGAAACCTCTAAGATGATTGTTCATCCTATGGAAATGTTCCAGCAACAGGCAAGGCAAGAGAGGTACGAGACCACAAAGGCCTTATTTTTTTGTAAGATGGCTGAAGGTGCATCAGTTAGTCCTCATGTGTTCAACATGAAAGGCTACATTGATCACCTTGAGAGGCTTGGATTCCCCATGTCCCAGGAGTTAGCAACAGGTGTGATCTTGAACTCACTCCCAGGAAGTTATGATAACTTTGTCATGGATTACAACATGAACAACATGGAGGAATCAATTTCTGAATTGCATGGGATGCTCAAAACAGCTGAGCAAAGCATTAAGAAGAAGCCCATAACTGTTTTGTTGGTTCAGAAAGGAAGGGGTATGAAAGCAAAACCTCCAAAGGATGGGGTTTGCTTCTTCTACAATGAACTTGGTCATTGGAAAAGGAATCACAAACTCTACATCGAAGATCTAAAAAGAACAAAAAGGATAGTGTGCCTATCGCTTCAGGTATCTATGTCATAGATATTCACTCTTCTACTTCCTCAACATGGGTATCAGATACTGCATGTGGTTCTCACATTTGTATAAATGTGCAAGATCTCAAGGACAGTTGAAAATTGAATAAACATATCTACGACATAAACTACCAAAAGGATCAAGTCAATTGATTTGAATCCGACCTACCTATGGCATTGTCGTTTAGGCTATATAAATGAGAAATGCATTTCAAAACTCCATAGAGATATGGATTTCTTGACTCATTTGATTTTGAATCATTTGATATATGTGAGTCTTGTTTATTGGGAAAGATGACAAAGGCGCCTTTTACTGGGCATAGTGAGAGAGCCACTGATTTATTGGGCCTCATACATACTGATGTGTAAACCAATGAATACATCTACCTGAGGAGGTCATTTGTACTTCATTACATTCATAGACAATTTTAGTAGATATGTGTATATCTATCTAATGAAACATAAGTCTGAATCTTTTGAAATGTTCAAAACATTCCAAAAATGAAGTGCAAAAACCAACTTGGCAAAACAATTAAAGCACTTCGATCTTATCGGGGTGGTGACTATTTAGCTAAGAGTTCATTGACCATCTTAGGAGTTGTGGGATCATCTCACAACTAACTCCTTTAGGAACATCACAATGGAATGGTGTTTCTGAGCGGAGGAATCAAACTTTATTAGATATGGTTCGATCTATGATGAGTCAAACAGATCTTCCACTTTCCTTTTGGGGCCATGCCCTAGAAACAGCTGCGTTCACACTAAATCGTGTTTCGTCAAAGGCAGTTGAAAAGACACCATATGAGATATGGACTGGGAAGAAACCTAGTTTTTCATTTCTCAAAATTTGGGGAAATGAGGTTTACGTTAAATAGCAAGCCTCTGATAAATTATCATCCAGGTCCTCAAAATGCCTTTTTGTGGGGTATCCTAAGGAAACTAAATGATACTAGACAAGAGGCTGATAGGCTGGTTAGGAAAGTCTTTCTCAATGAAAGATTTAGGCGAAGCCACTTACATCCTAGGGATCAGGATCTATAGAGATAGATCTAAGAGGCTGATAGGCCGAAGTCAGAGTACATACATAGACAAGATACTGCATAGGTTCAGTATACAGGATTCAAAAAGGGGATACATGCCCATGTCTCATGGCATCCATCTCAGTAAGGATCAGTGTCCCTGATCAAAGAGACCACATGAGTAAGATTCCATATGCCTCCGCTATTGGATCTATCATGTATGCCATGTTATGTACTCGACTGGATGTCTCATTTGCCTTAAGCATGACCAAGAAATATCAACAAGATCCCGGTGAGGATCACTGGACTGCTGTCAAGAATATCCTAAAGTACTTAAGAAGGACTAAGGACTTATTCTTGGTATATGGTGGATTGGAAGAAGAGCTTTGTGTGACAAGTTACACAGATGCAAGTTTCCAAAATGACCAAGATGATCAGAGATCGCAATCTGGATATGTGTTCATTTTGAATGATGGTGCGGTAAGCTGGAAGAGCTCTAAGCAGCATCGTAGCTACTCGTAATGTAGCCGAGTACATAGCAAAGACGGATGCAGCTAAGGAAGCCGTTTGGATCATAAAGTTCATTACTGAACTAGGGGTGGTTCCTACCATCTCAAATCCAATAGACTTGCTCTGTGACAATAGCGGTGCTATTGTGCAAACCAAGGAGCCTAGGTCACATCAAAGGACCAAGCACATACTCAGGCAATTTCATCTTATTAGAGAAATTAATGATAGAGGTGATATAAAAATATGCAAAGTACTAGGAGAAGACAATGTTGCTGATCCTCTTACTAAGCTGCTTGCACAAGTAAACCATGAGCATCATGTTAGGACAATGGGAATTAGAGTAATTAATGATTGCACCTAGTACAAGTGGGAGTCTGTTGGAAATTATGCCCTAGGGGCAGATCATTGTACTTTGACGTTATTATTAATTAAAGTATTTCTCCGTTTAGTTATCATATCATTTGCATGTTTACATTGATAACTGTATCCCTGGATATATCTGATAGATTATCCTAAATGTCCCTGGTCGGCCATCTACGCGGGAGCGAAGATGAGATAAGACCAGTATGACTTTGATGAGGTATAGAGATACGAATCAAAGTCATGAGCACTTGTAAAAGTACAAGGCGCTGGATCGACCCACTATGAGAAAGCTGCATGGATTTAATCATAAGTTTATCTCATGTATAACCGCGTCACAACGCCCTTTGACCTGAGATCATCATGGATTCCTACATGATAGTCGCTGATCTTTGACCTAGTCAAAAGTCACCTTTGACCGGGTGATGATAAAGGCTTGGATTGGGATCAGTGGTTTTCATGTAGAGGAATGTGAATGGTCAAGATGGAATTTGTCCCTCACATTTGTAGAGAGATAATATTGGGCCCCCCCTCGATGAGTGAGTCTTAGAAATGTATGGCCATACTACGATGGAAAGGAGTTTCCATTTCAACTATTAGACTACTCAAGAATCGAGAAAGTAATGGTCAAGAACAGGAAGTTGACATCATCCATGCCTCATCCTTGACCAAGTTATTGCGTGACAAAGGGACGTGACATGGTTGTATGATAGGTTGTATCATATCATCGATCCTCATATGAATTGGGTAGTCGCAATGTCTTGCTAGAGCCCGCTTGCGACTTGTGGGCTGGTACAATATGTTGGAAATTATGCCCTAGGAGCAAGTCATTGTACTTTAGACATTTATGTTATTTAAAGTATTCTCCTTTTAGTTATCATTTTGTTTGCATGTTTACATTGATAACTGTATCCCTGGATATATCTGATAGATTATCCTAAATGTCCCTGGTCAGTCATCTACGCGGGAGCGAAGATGAGATAAGACCAGTATGACTTTGATGAGGTATAGAGATACGAATCAAAGTCATGAGCACTTGTAAAAGTACAAGGTGCTGGATCGACCCACTATGAGAAAGCTGCATGGAATAAGTCATAAGCTTTTCTCATGTATAACCGCGTCACAACGCCCTATGACCTGAGATCATCATGGATTCCTACATGATGAGTCGCTGGTCTTTGACCTAGTCAAAAGTCACCTTTGACCGGGTGATGATAAAGGCTTGGATCGGGATCAGTGGTTTTCATGCAGAGGAATGTGAATGGTCAAGATGGAATTTGTCCCTCACATTTGTAGAGAGATAATACTGGGCCCCTCGATGAGTGAGTCTGAGAAATGTATGGCCATACTACGATGGAAAGGAGTTTCCATTTCAATTGTTAGACTACTCAAGAATCGAGAAAGTAATGGTCAAGAACAGGAAGTTGACATTATTCATGCCTCATTCTTGACCAAATTATCGCGTGACAAAAGGGACGTGACATGGTTGTACGATAGGTTGTATCGTATCATCGATCCCCATGTGAATTGGGTAGTCACAATGTCTTGCTAGAGGCCGCTTGCGACTTGTGGGCTAGTACAGTATTGGCCCGCTGCCAATCTCATGTGGGCCTACAGGGTCGCACACAAGAATAGTCCAACACGGGCAAAAGTGTCCAGATTCATTGAATCTTAGATATGTCTAAGATTTAATGAATACTGTATTTAATCTAGGCTGGATATATATATATATATATATATATATATATATATATATATATATATATATATAAAATTAAATTCGAAAATAATAATGATACTATTTATTGATAATAATATTATTATATATAGTATTTAATTTATTTGATAAATTAAATAACTATAATAAATTGAGATATTGTATCTCAGATTTAATTTTTGAATAAAGATATTGCATATCAGATTTAATTTGAACTGAGATATCGGATCTCATTTTAAATTAAATATAACGATATCATATCTTGATTTAATTTATAAATATAAATTAAATCAGAAGGCTTTTAATTCGGATTAAATAAATAGATTTGATTAGATCTATCAGATAGATTTAATTAATATATTTTTTAATCCAGATTCAAAATTTGTTTTGTATATAATACGCTTGCTAGGTTTAGAAAAACCTACGGGACTTTTAGTCGAGCGTATTAGAAAGCCGCGAAAAATCCTAGAGAGAAAAAAAAAGAGAGACGTAAGAATACTGAGGCGCTAGCACGCTGCCTTCAGTGTTGAAGGCCATTCGTGTGGATACCGGTAGAGGACGGCGATTCTAAGAGTCGACTTCTGATGATCGAGAAGGTAGCCCACCAGTTCAATTGTTCTGCAAAGGTACGATTCGGAAACCTTGAACCTTGATTTAGACGTCGTTGAGCGATCCACCTAAGGGATTCGTAAAAGTTTTTTTTATTCCGCTGCGTGTACGGATCCCAACAGTGGCATCAGAGCCAGATCAACCGTGCGTTTAAATTAGGTTTTACGTGTGTTTATATATGTGATATATATGCAATAACTGAATCCTATATGTGTTTAAATTGATATATGTTTACCGAAACATGTATGATTTAAAACATATTCTCCCTACGGATTGCTAATCAGATTTAGGTGGCCGTCTTTGAATTGTTCAGATCGGATTGTATGGCTAGTACGCGTGGTTATGAATCATTCAAGATCACGCTGAGGTCGGACGTTCATGATCGCGAATGGCAGAATAACGTTCGAACATTAGGGTTTCAATTTTTGAAAATCACATTTTTTTTGGAAATTATTTTCAAAAAAAATAAAATAAAAAATAGTTCAGTACCGGAGTGATGATATTTGAGTCAAAACTCGTTGGTGGGTTGTTACCTTAATCCAAAAGCTACTTTTCAGTCTTAGAATAGCAGGAAGAGCGATTGATCACATTGGAGAAAGGGGTATGATGAACAATTTAATGAGATAATCTTATAAATAAAGAGGGATATTAAAAATTGCACATTCTGAACCGTAGGGACCTCGACTGATTGTCAGTAGCGCATGAATTTAAATCATGATATTATATTATATTCATTATGTAATATAATATAAATTAGAGAATTTAAATCATGATATTATATTATATATAGGATATAATATAATGTAAATTAGAGAATTTAAATCATGATATTATATTATATATAGGATATAATATAATTTAAATTAGAGAATTTAAATCATGATATTATATTATATATAGGACATAATATAATTTAAATTAGAGAATTTAAATCATGATATTATATTATATATAGTATATAATATAATTTAAATTAGAGAATTTAAATCATGATAAGTTTAATCATAATATTTTATTTCATAAATGTATGAATTAATGTATGTTGTTTGGGTATGGTGAACAACATGGCTCTAGAGTTTTACAATTGTTGTAAATTTTAAATATGGCCTGCGAGTCATGCCTCTCTCTCTAAATACTCTTGATGTACTTCTTTTTGTTTTAGAGAAGTCCTCTCATTGGCTTTAGATGATTTTAGGTTAAGGTTGAGCCATGTTGTGTCACAATTTTAATTATGTCTTGATTTGATCATTGCATGATTAATTTAGAATTTTAATTATGATTTGAGAATAAATTTAGAGTTTTAATTATGTTTTGATTAGATCACTCATAATTAATTTAGATATTATATGAGATACAATAGTGATTGCATTCATATAAGTAGAATTAATAGGATTAATCTAGATAATAACCTCTAAATAAAATCTTAAGTCATAATGCCACCAATAAATGAATACTTGTCAAAACCTAGATCGCCCATTTGTATGTTCCACCAAAGTGGATGCATCTGAGTTATCTTGGTGAGACAAGAGTGAGTAATGGTGATACTCAATATTCATTATTGTCATGACTTAATTGAGATTATCAAAACGGTATTGGATCTCAAAGCATTAGATGGGATTAAACATGCCACGTCATATGATGATCGAATCCCATAAAGATCTAAGAGTTACATGTGATGTAATTGGCAAAGACGTTGCCTACCTAAATAACTTAATTTAAGCGTCCTGCCAAAGCGGACTTAAATTTAAGCCAAATATGGATCTTAGCCCACTAATTATAATGAGGGTTCCTAATTCAGTGGGAGATTATTAAATAAACTTTGCATATCTTTAGTTGTAGAGTCATGTAGTCTAGTAATACTTCAACACCATCAATGCGATCAGTCCTTAATAAGGACGAACTCGATGAGACAAAATTTCTTGACATGTTTGGGAACTTAAGCGTTGATCCTAAACACGAAAGAAAATAGTATCTCATCAATCAACCCATTCCTGACGAGCTTGCAACTGCTGATCCAAGATCTCAGACTAAGGCTTATACGAAGCATAAGGATGACTCTGTGGATGTAGGATGCCTGATGCTTGCCACTATGCTTCTAAATCTCAATAGAGATCTAGAACATGTGGAGGCCTCTAAGATGATTGTTCATCCTACGGAAATGTTCCAGTAACAGGCAAGGCAAGAGAGGTATGAGACCACAAAGGCCTTACATTCCTGCAAGATGGCTGAGGGTGCATCAGTTAGTCCTCATGTCTTGAAGATGAAGGGCTACATTGATCACCTTGAGAGGCTTGGATTCCCCATGTCCCAGGAGTTAGCTACAGATGTGATCTTCAACTCACTCCCAAGAAGTTATGATAACTTTTTCATGGATTACGACATGAACAACATGGAGGAATCAATTTCTAAACTGCATGGGATGCTCAAAACTGCTGAGCTGAGCCTTCAAAAGAGGCCCAATACTGTTTTGTCCGTTCAGAAAGGAAGGGGTATGAAACGGAAAGCCAAGAAGGCAAAACCTCTGAAGGATAGATCTGCTTCTTTTACAATGAACTTGGTCATTTGAAATGGAATTGCAAACTCTACCTCGAAGATCTGGAGAAGAACAAGAAGGATAGCGGCAGCTATTGCTTCAAGTATCTATGTCATAGATATTCACTTTTCTACTTCCTCAACATGGGTATTAGATACTACATGTGGATCTCACATTTGAATAAATGTAGGTCTCAAGGACAAGAGAAAATTGAATGGACGAATCTATGACATAACTACTAATAGGTTCAAGTCAAATGATTTGAATCGACCTACCTATGGCATTGTCGTCTAGGCCATATAAATGAGAAACGCATTTCGAAACTCCATCAAGATGGATTTCTTAACTCATTTGATTTTGAATCATTTGATACATGTGAGTCTTGTTTATTGGGAAAGATGTCAAAGACGCCTTTTACTGGACACAGTGAGAGAGCCACCGATTTATTGGGCCTCATACATACTGATGTATGTGGACCAATGAATACATCTGTTAGAGGGGGTCATTTGTACTTCATTACATTCATAGACGATTTTAGTAGATATGTGTATATCTATCTAATGAAACAAAAGTCTGAATCTTTTGAAATGTTCAAAATATTCCAAAATGAAGTGCAAAACCAACTTGGCAAAACAATTAAAGCCCTTCGATCCGATCGGGGTGGTGAATATTTGAGCCAAGAGTTCATTGACCATCTTAGGAGTTGTGGAATCATCTCACAACTTACTCCTCCAGTAACACCTCAATGGAATGGTGTTTCTGAGCGGAGGAATCGAACTCTATTAGATATGGTTCAATCTATGATGAGTCAAACAGATCTTCCTCCTTCTTTTTGGGGTCATGCCCTAGAAATACTTCAAGGCTCACACCGAATCGTGTTCACAAAGGCGTTGAAAAGACACCATATGAGATATGGACCGGGAAGAAACCCGCTTTGTCCTTTCTAAAATATGGGGATGTGAGGTTTACGTTAAACACCAAGCCTCTGATAAATTATCATCCAGATCCTCAAAATGCCTATTTGTGGGGTATCCTTAGGAAACTAAAGGATACTATGTCTACAATCCTACTGATCACAAATTGTTTGTTATTTGGAATGGTGTCCTTTTGGAGAAAGAGTTCATCTCTAAAAGAACCAGTGGGAGTAAGGTGTACCTCGAAGAAGTTCGAGAGCCACAAGACGACATAGAACCACAGATGGAAAACGAAGAAGATTCACAACAAGTTGTTGAGCCTACTCAAGTAACACAAGGCCCACGAAGATCTGATAGAATATGGCTACAGCCTCAGAGATATGGATTTCTAATTACTGGAAGCGGTGATGTTTTGCTCATTGAGCATAATGAGCCAACTACCTATCGAGAGGCCATAGTGGTGTTGGTTCTATATTAGTTTTGATGATGTCTTATATAGATGTCATTCTTAAGAGCAAAAGTTGTATGATATATTTATCTCCTACATTGACTAACTACTATATTTTGTGTAGATT
>JAMWYP010000498.1:0-181596 GCA_025563575.1 Acacia pycnantha | reverse complement strand
CTGATATATTGATATAAAATGCCCACTGGCTAGTTACATAAACAGTATATTAACCGAGAGTTTCAAAAAAGTAAAGGATAATAATGGAAAGTCTTCAGCCGGATCCCCTCAGGCTTCTTCACTTTCCTCTCTCTGGTCCTCTCCGAACTCAGCCCATATGTTAAGATTGAGATCCAGTGCCTGGATCTCTGAGGAGTAGCAGTTAACTCATGTTTATGTATACACATACAAGCATCAGAACATCTGGCATCTCTAAACATACCACTCACTCTATCTTGCAATGCATGTATTGCCTTTTGACATGCGAGACAAATTGCACCCAGCATCTGAGCCGTTAGTGCACCCAGCATCAGACCCAGTGCACCAACCTCTGAGGTATTGCACCCAACATACACACATAAGCTCTAACCACTATATGCATTCAAAACAAACATAACATCTATACAACACCCTACCACATATATGCATACCATAAACATCGAGTTAGTGTCACACGACGCGGCACGACATACTTCCGTAAACCGAACAAAATGGCCAGGTAAGTGTCTATCATGGGGCCTCACCGGAGTTCACTACGACTTAATGGCTTACCCACATAGACTAGCCTTTCCTTTCGCACCAAAGCTGTTCTAATATATTTGCATTCAATAAACATACCATAACAATACACATAGCACATATATGCATACCATAAACATCGTGAGTTAGTGTTACGATGCGCGACGTACCTTCGATTGACGGTATACGATACTTCCTTTCTGGAAAACGTTCTTTTCTACGAAAAACGTGAAACGGCTCATTGGGCAAACGTATGCAGTGCCAACTAGGATTTCGACGTCCTATAAGAGTAATATCACTTTCATTAGTGAGTTGGCATTATAAGCGGCATTTTAGGTAAAAATTACCATTTTGCCCCTATGCCCCTGCCATGGCGGAATTTCGCTGACGACCGTTACTCTTACAAATTTTCTTCACGAAATTTCGCCGAGACTTCGACGCCATCTTGATTTTCAAAAATAAAGACTAAAATAGCCCTCCCATATGATATCCAATCATACTTGAAAAATTAAAGGCTATCTAGCATTACTACCACTTACTACCGAAAGAACTACGAAAGCTTAAAGCTCGTGCAGAAAAACTTACGAGCTTCGCATACGAATTTCCCGAGCTTCTCTCTCTAAAATCCTCTCTCTAGATTCTCCAAAGAGGGAAAATGGTGCTGAAGAAAGTGAAGGGAGGGGGTATTTATAGAAACGGTGGTAGGTTTCTTGCGTGCGGATCAACTTTGTGAGAAGCGATCAGGGCCGTCCAAAGCAACTTTTCAAAAAAACCCTTTCTTCCCCCTTTTGTGTTCACACTTGACCGAAATTCAAGGGGTTTGGCCAATGGGAGGTGGCCATGTCACCTTCCGAAGCTTTAGACCGAATTTCTCCGATCGGTGCCCGGTCGCGTGATTTCGGAAAAATCTCAAAATTCAGGATTTACAACTTTGAAAACATATTCTCACTTAGTAGAAATGTCCAAGTTAACCTATATTTTGATTCCATATAGGGCTCCAATGTACTGCTTGAGTCTTTCTCGAAAGACGTGTCAAAGCAACGTCGGTGTCGAAACTTGTTTTCGAAACACCACATCTCTTCGAAAAATTCACGAATCCAAATATGTTCATGAAAATTCCCAATTCTTTTCCAAATGTCACAACATAACCTTTTCGTCCAGTTTGGCTATCTGGCCTTTTCTCAGAATTTCCCTATTTCGTCTTATTAGGAAAAAGCACAAACGGCTCCAGAATTAACTTCCGTAAGTGCTCCAACGGAAGATAAAAACCCACCGATTAATATTTTACCTTGACTTTGGGAATCCCATTCCTAGATCTCTAGATAGGATCCGTTTCCTATTTCCCATTTTACTATTCACATAATTTTACTTTAATTAATTATATTAATAAAATAATAAACTTAACTTATCAACTAAGTTTTCTATTTTTATTTCTTATTTATTTTTTTTATTTTTTTTTCGTTTTTTTTCTGCACTTTCTTTTCAATTAATTATTTAATTAATTATTTAATTAATTAAATAATTATTTTTACATAATCTCTTACAACATTTTCCTATTGGTCAATTCTTGCATTTAGGCTTAAAAATACCTAAACTCATCCTTTTTCCTTCAAATTTTCCAATTAATTAACCAATATATTTATGCTAATTTTTAGCCATTTATCACTAATTTTGGAGCTTTACATAATTATCTCCGAATTTTCTATACTTGTGCTTAAGTAATTTGCTAATAAATACTTAATCACTCAGATTATCAATGCTTAGTAATTTTCTTAATTAGAATACCGCATTACCCCTTAACCTTTGCTTTAACATGAGATTCTGCATCTGCATTATTCTGCATTTTTCCATAATCGCAAGGGTATTATGGTCATTTCCTTACTTTTTGAGTATTCTTCTACAATTTCTCCAAGTTTGTAACTTAATAAATTACCTAAATTAGGGACAATATCCTTCCCTATTTTAAATAGATTTTTACTTGCTTCTTTATAGCTTTCCACGGGGTATTTATAACCCATAATGTGCTTAGGGACCTATTTGCAAATTCCCAACCTTCTAGGGACCTAATTGCAAATTTTCTAATTTCAAGAGAAATTACCCTAACAACAAGGTAAACTCAATACAAGGTGTTTGAGACCTCATATTCACCTATTTTCAAGAGAAGTTACCCTAAGTCAGATTTTAGGGTATTACATTTCTCCCCCCGTTAAACAAAATTTCGTCCTCGAAATTTGCACTCTACCCACACATCTCCGTTATTATCTAAACTCCGTCCTACTCGGACTTTGGACTATACGTTGGGTCGGGTCTTTGCTTTATTTGTCAGCTGCTTCCCTCTGGTGGTCGAGAATTCGCCTTGGTTTGACCATAAAGATCTTGTCATTTCGTACTTTGATATATAATGTTTCCCAGTGGTTCCCACACACCGCAGTTAACACTACAAATACCAAAATGGATACCAAAAATGTCCCCATGGTTCCCATACACCATGGTAACATAAGATACCTCCTACTTAATGACATGATCACTGGTCCGAATATAACTTAAGAAATATGGAAGAACGTTATGGAAGTCTAACTATGTTCGGGAATAAGGCTATCTAATAGCGATTAGGTTTGTTTTCAACGAATACTTGAATGATCTCTTTAAATGATCTCGCGAAATGCGAACCATACATTCGCCCTTGAGGTGTTATGTTGACATCGGCTTTGGAGGATATACGATCATCACAATCACCGAAGACTCTAACAATCCTTTGTGTCTTGCCTAAACTATGAAATGTGATTGATTATATCTGATCTAGAAAGTTTCTTCTCCGACTATTCCTCTGAGCAACTTAAGTGTAGAGTAGCATGTATAATCGGTGACTTTAAACAGAGTCTCTATCCGTTATGTGTAATTGGTGACCCTCGCAGAATCACTATCCGAGTCGGTGACCCTAACAGAGTCTCCTTCCGAGTCGGTGACCTTAAGCTGAGCCTCTATCCGCTTTGTGCAATTGGTGACCCTCGCAGAATCACTATCCGAGTCGGTGACCCTAACAGAGTCTCCTTCCGAGTCGGTGACCTTAAGCTGAGCCTCTATCCGCTTTGTGCAATTGGTGACCCTCGCAGAATCACTATCCGAGTCGGTGACCCCAGACATAAATTTCTTGGTTACGGCTGGTGCAGGAACGTACTCAGATTTGGGATTGTAGATCGGTCCATCTCCGTCCATCTTCGTTGATTTGGTTTACTCAGAAACGGGCATGGAAACACGTATCGGAAGTTCCTATACATGAGTCAAATACTGCATGTTCTTATCTTAGTTTGTCTTGGAATTTCATCTAGCGTGACCCAGTTTTCAGGTTTATCGTAGTATCCGGGTTTCGTATTCGTCCTATCGTCTCCCGAACTACGGATCTACGAGCGTTACGACTGCTTATCTAAGTTTATCACTACAACATTACACTAAGGTCATATCAGTACTCAGTTTTCAAAATGTGCTCCAAGTTTAAAAGGCTTTTTGAACATAACTCCGTTAACCGAATGTAATGGCCGGGTAAGTGTCTACCATGGGGCCTCACCTGGTTAGCGGCGACGATTGGCACACCCACGTAGACTAGCCTTGCCTTCGGCACCAAACCGTTCGTGGTAACATAGTTAAATACTTGCCGAATTTCTTGCTCGATACCATAAATGTCTCCACTGGCGAATCCACGCCGTGACAACAATCGTACCTCGCTGCTAGTTTTACGCCCGCCTCTGGCTAAAGGCAACTGTACTCACCGCCATGCCTGGGTAAGAGCCAATGCTTCGTCGCGCATCACACCGTGAGAACCCCGATCATGGTTAACTTAACTAGCTCGATACCATAAATGTAACAACCCGACTTTTCAAAGCAGATAAAATTTTTTTCATCGAGTAGAGCACCTAACAAGAGTGTAAATCGATATATTGATATAAAATGCCCACCGCTAGTTACATAAACGGTATATTAACCGAGAGTTTCCAAAAAGTAAAGGATAATAATGGAAAGTCTTCACGGATCTCAAACCCGTCTTTCCTCTCTCCTCGGCCCCTCCCGAACTCGACGCTATGTTAAGGGCCGAGATCCAGCCGCACGGATCTCAAGTAACAGTTAACCTCATGTTTATGTATACACATACAAACGACGACATCCACAACATCATCAACACATACCATCACTCTATCACAACCCATGCATATGTATTGCCCCAAAGATGCGTACAAATTGCACCAAGATACGCACTCGATTGCACCAAAGATACTGACAGATTGCACCCAAAGATACGCACTGATTGTACCCAAGATACACACATAAGCTCTAACCACTATATGCATTCAAACAAAGATAACATCTATACAACACCCCTACCACATACCTGCGTAAACCGAACAGAATGGCCAGGTAAGTGTCTACCATGGGGGCCTCACCGAGTTCACGACGACTTAATGGCTTACCCACATAGACTAGCCTTTCCTTCGGCACCAAACTGTTCTAACATATTTGCATTCAATAAACATACCATAACAATACACATAGCACATATATGCATACCATAAACATCAGATTAGTGTTACAGTTCTACGAAAAACGTGAAACGGCTCATTGGGCAAAGATTGCTGCAAACTAGGATTTCGACGTCCTATAAGAGTAATATCACTTTCATTAGTGATTTGGCATTATAACGGCATTTTAGCTAAAAATTACCATTTTGCCCCTATGCCCTAATTGGCGGAATTTCGCACACTTCGTTACTCTTACAAATTTTCTTCCGAAATTTCGCCAAACTTCGACGCCATCTTGATTTTCAAAAATAAATACTAAAATAGCCCTCCCATATGATATCCAATCATACTTGAAAAATTAAAGGCTATCTTAGCATTACTACCCTTACTACCTAAAGAACTACGAAAGCTTAAAGCTCTGAACCGAAAAACTTACCTAGAGCTTATTGCCGAATTTCCCAGAGCTTCTCTCTCTAAAATCCTCTCTCTAGATTCGGCCAAAGAGGTAAAATGGTGTGAAGAAAGTGAAGGGAGAGGGTATTTATAGAAACGGTGGTAGGGTTTTGGTGCTCGGATCAACTTTGTGAGAAGCGATCCGGGCGTCCAAAGCAACTTTTCAAAAACCCTTTCTTCCCCCTTTTTGTGTTCACACTTGACCGAAATTCAAGGGTTTGGCCAATGGGAGGTGGCCATGTGTCACCTTCCGAAGCTTTGAACCGATTTCTCCGATCGTGCACTGATTCGCGTGATTTCGGAAAAATCTCAAAATTCGGGATTTACAACTTTGAAAACATATTCTCACTTAGTAGAAATGTCCAAGTTAACCTATATTTTGATTCCATATAGGGCTCCAACAGTCCAGTTGAGTCTTTCTCGAAAACGTGTCCAAACGCGTCCTGTCGAAACTTGTTTTCTAAACACCCATCTCTTCGAAAAATTCATCAATCCAAATATGTTCATGAGAATTCCCAATTCTTTTCCAAATGTCACAACATAACCTTTTCGTCCTTTTGGCTATCGGCCTTTTCTCGGGAATTTCCCTATTTCGTCTTATTAGGAAAAAGCACAAACGGCTTGAGGAATTAACCATGAAGTCTATAAGATAAAAACCCACCGATTAATATTTTACCTTGACTTGGGAATCCCATTCCTAGATCTCTAGATAGGATCCGTTTCCTATTTCCCATTTTATTCACATAATTTTACTTTAATTAATTATATTAATAAAATAATAAACTTAACTTATCAACTAAGTTTTCTATTTTTATTTCTTATTTATTTTTTTTTTCGTTTTTTTTTTCTTTTATTTTCTGCACTTTCTTTTTTAATTAATTATTTAATTAATTATTTAATTAATTAAATAATTATTTTTACATAATCTCTTACAACACAACGTGATGTCGTGCTGCTTGTAATGGTGCGGTTGATTTGATATAGGATCTGAGGTCTCGATGCCTGGTACCAATGTGATAGCACACAGCAGAAGAGAGGATCACTTGAACACAACTTTGGCGCTTGAGCCGGATGGAGCGGGTGTGTGCTCGGTGTGACAATGTGTAGATTAGTCTAGGTTTAGAGCGTGTGTACCTTAGCCGTTGCTTGGGTATTTATGTGGACTACACTGAGCGCTTTGGCGTGATTCCAGCCTATTATCCGAACCGCCATCCTTATGCGGATGTGTTCCTAGATACCTGGGTAGTTGAGATATTCCTGTGGTTACTGATATGACGGATCCGATGCGCCTACCCTGGTTGGGCCTTCTGTGATTGGGCCTTATCTAGGTCCGTACGCAAGCACCCCCAGCTCACCGTGAGTTCAGGGTACTTTGACCGCCTGGGTATATGCCGTTTTTATAAATGTCATCCGAGGTGTTACCCATTTCCCGACGCCCCGTAACGCTAGGATTTTGCTGAGTTCATTTCCCGGGTACGTGGTAACGGCCCGAGGGTCGATGAGCCGGTGCCCCTCAATCTCTCATGCGATGTCGTGGCGGGCGCCTTGTGGGTTTGGTGGGGGTGGCGTGGGCCGACATCCGAGGAGAGGCCGTGGCTTGGACCGCCGAGCTACAAGCGTGAGATGGTGCGAATCAAACCTCGGCACTCAATCTGACTCGAGGCAAGATACCGGCACCAAGGCTCGCCATTAGGCTCCGGCCGTTGTTACTTCCACGGCGGTGACTCTTGGGAAACCTCCTAGCGCCATGATTGCCTAGGAGACACTCTTCCCGAGATCGGGAGGTGCTTTGATCCTCGTGTCCGCCACCCCCGAATTTCGTGCGTATTTAATGCCCGTGGTAAGCTACACGCCTTTCAGCTTTGGGGTGAAAAGTCGTGGTTACCCTCGTCGATTGGGTTTCTTTTGTTTTGAATTTCCCTCCTTCTTTCCTCTCGATATAACTTGGCCGGCATTTCTCTTTTTGCCCACTTTTTCAATTCGCTCACTCTCCCCACACACGGGAATTCTTCGCGCAAAGTCGGGTCTCCTTCTTTCCTTCCGCGTGTCTCGTAATACTCAAGAATCAAAGCTTCTTTCTTGTTCGGAATTTTTCATCTACTGGTGTCGATTTTCTCGCAATCTTCGCGTATTCAGGTATTTTATCTTTTTATATTGTTCTAGCATTTTAGTTCTCCCTCTTCCCTTTTCTTTGCCGGGCGTGCCCCCGTATTCCGGGTTTTCGGGTGGAGTGTTTATGAGTTGAGCTATCGAACCCATAGGTCTTGCCCTTTTGAGTGTATGTTCTTAGTTGTTTCCCCTCCTTCTTACTCCTTATGTTGGTTGTATAGGTTTGAGCTCTTGATGGATAGGGGAAAACATTCTTCGTCTTCACGTCGCCTTTAGATCCTAACGACGACGAGGTGCTTCGTGAGCGTTATCCCTTTTTTAGTTATTGGTTGCTGGGGACCTCCTTAACCGAGGAGGAGAAACGGCTTTAGCCCTCCGTGGTCGGGCCGGGTGCGGGCGCCGGGAGGCCCCACCAGTGGTTCCTGGACCTGGGCCAACGAACCTCGGCCTTATTAGGCCGGATTTTCATAGTTTATCGCATTCGAGCCTCTTTAGCCGAGCCGATAAGCGCCTACCAAACGCATCGTCCGTCCGAGCCTGGGGTCATTACCACTGGCTATCACGGGCCCCCGGTTGGGATTGTGTTACCAGAGCTCTTCCCTTATTGCGAGTGGGCAAGACCGTGGCCAAGTCATCCTGGGCTCATGTCGGCATAATTCGTTAGCTGAGCCTGTGCCAGACTTCAAGGGTCTTCCTTTCTCAGATTTGTCGTCATCAGGTATTCTGCCTAGTTCTGACTTTAGTTTTATTTCATTTTGTTGTAGGTAAATGGAGTCTACGTCTTCCCCTCCATGAATTCTTTCCCGTACTCCTTCAAGCATTTCAAAAATGCTTTCTTTAAAGTTGTTGCAATCCCCGGGAAGTGCCCGGGTTTCGAAAGCCGGGGAGGGTCCGGCGGGGAATGGCGCCCTTTATTGGTCCTCCGAGCACCATCACTTCTCCTCTTCCACCTACCAATTTCTAAAAGACCTCTCTCAAGACGAGAGTATGCCGCTCCGCGTGCCTTACGTTGCCGAACATGGTGTCAAAAGAGCGGCCTTCTATATTAAGAAGGCCGTGAGTCATCCGGCCACCCTACCCGCATGGCTTTATTGCTGTGAATTCCGTTTTCCGCCCCGCCTTTGGTTATCTAACTAGCTTCGACTTTAGATTTATGCTTCGTAACAGTCAAGTTGCTATGAATCCAACCCGCATTATCTTGAGTATACCTTGCCTGGCCGTTGGGAAGCCGAGAGAGAAGCTCCCGTGAAACGTCCACCGCGAGCCTTCTAAGAAGCGAGCTCCCCCAGCCTTCTATGGTCCCAAAGCCTTCTCAGGTCGAAGAGGGCCAAGGTCGGGATTCGACCGCTACCGCTCGACCGCTCCCGAAGTGTTACCTTCTTCTTCTCGTCATGGAGGGCCGCGGCGGAGGTAGTGCCTTCTTCTACGCTTGCCTCTACCGTCGCCGAACATCTCCACGTTCCGACCCATCTCCTCCATCCTTGGAAAAGGCGAAATGTGCTCGCGTCTCTCGATTCGTTTCTCCTTGCGCCCATCGGCTACCGTTCGACCAAGCGGCTTCAAGTGAGCCAGCCCGGAGCTGGGACGTTTCGAGGGGATCGGCATGGCCTTCTTTCCGCCACGTCGGCTTTTGTCTCCTCAACCTCTTTCGGACGAGGACCTTCATGAACCTTAACGTGTCCGGCCATCTTGGCATGGCTCTTGGGCCATCTCAGCCCGGCCGCATCTCCATGGTTATTATGCTCGAGCTTCGCGAATCCCGAGCTCAAGCAAAATTTAGAGTCTACCGAGGAAAAGTGAAACAAACCGGCAAGAGAAAGAGAAGGTTGAGGCCGAAAGGGAGGAGCCGAAGACGGAACTTAAAAGTTCCTGCCGCCGCGGACAAAGCCTGCGAGGATCTTCTGTCGACCCACCGCCGCCGACGCGAGCCCATGCCGACTCGAGGCGCACTCCAGAATCCCCGCGGAGGTTAATCATAAATTGGCCGATGCCAACTCTCGTCTCGGTCGAAGCCGACGCTAATCCGACTAATCGAAGTCCTCCCACTCTATGTCTATGGATGCGGTCAAACGGCTTACGCAGCAACGTAGCGAGTGGCGTACGCAGCAAAGCAAGTCCGAGGCAACCCGGCGGAGGAGAAGACCGCCGCCCAGAAGGCGGCGGCGGTAAGGAAAACCGCGCTCGGATTGCTTCGAGATGGCCCTAGCCTGCATTGAGTACTTAAACCCAGGTAAAACCGAACGTGGTCCGGGTATGGATGTCGCTCCCGCTTCCAAGATGGTGTTCTTATTCCTCCGCCTTTATCTCCCGAAGATAGGCCGCCCGGATGCCGGGGCGAGCAGCGGTGAGCAAGCCGCAGGGGCCGCACGGGTCCGGGCCGGACCTAATGGCGACGAGGCCGCCGCGGCGAGGGGCCCCTTAGCTTTTGTTGTCTTTTTCTTTTTGCTTTCTTTGTTTTCGGCTTTGATGCCGATTGTATATTGTACCTCCGAACTTTTAACTTTATGAATGAATATTCAATTAAGTAGCTCGTTATTTACTTTTACCTTCATGCGTACAGTGCACATGGGATAGTTTTAGACCTAGCTGTGGTCTTTAAAGGATTAGAGTCCGCTTAGTACTCTTCTGGTGTCAGAAACCAGGTGCATGAGTAGGGGTGTCTATATATACCGCGCTACGAGGTTCGGAGTCGTATTCCGGATTTTTAACTGTGGTGGAATGGTCACATGCTCATCCGTGGTCGTCGTTGGGACACACTTTGACCACGGACCTGATCGTGGTCCGTTATGACTATTCACCTTCTTACTTAGGTGTCAATTTCGATGCATCAAAATATTTACCTGTGTATAGACTCTGTTCTGCCCGCTATTTAACGAATCATTTTGACCCTCTTAAAATTGAACATTTGGTCAACAAACCATTTATTTATTCAAGAGACGATTAGCTTTATAAAGCCGACAATGAAAGGAAAGTTTGCGTATGGAAATGATCAAACCAAAATAAGCTTGAAATAATAAATCAAAACTTAACTCTACACCGGGTGTCCGTTGTGGCATCCTCAAGCCGTGATCGGGCCCTAACTATAGTAGGCCTTAATTTGTCGCCATTCCATGTCCTCTTGACCGATTTTCTTGTCGTTGTTTCGAGAACATACGCTCCTTTTTCCAACTTCTCCTTGACTCGGTACGGTCCTTCCCAATTTGCGGCGAGCTTGCCGTCCTGGGCGTTCTTGTTACCGATGTCGGCCCTTCTAGGACCTGGTCGCCCTGGCCAAATGCCCCGGGTTTGACCTTTCTATTGTGTTTCGCCGCTCATCGCTGCTTGGCCGCTATGTCTCGAATGGGCCGTGGTTCTCGACTTCATCTACTCAGCTCCATCTGGCTGCCAACGCCCTTGAATTCGACGGTTCTCCTTCCTCCGTGGTTCTGAGCCTTCTCCAAGATGGTCGACCAACTTCGACCGGATCATGGCTTCGCATCCATATGTCATGCGGAAAGGCGTCTCTTGGGTAGCCGATTGGATAGTTGTGCGAACTCCCATAAGACGTTATAAAGTCGTTCGACCCAACAAAGCCGCTCTTTGCATCTTTTTCCGAAGTCCATCCGTGATTACCTTGTTTGCCGCTTCGCCCGTCCGTTTGATTGCGGGTGTTCGATCGATGCAAAATGATGTGTGATGCCGAGGTCCACCATCATATCCCCGGAAGTTCCTGTCCGTGAACCGAGTGCCATTGTCTCGTCACTATCTCGGCCGGATTCGAAGCGGAGAAAATACTCGTTGGACGAAGCGCCGACCCTAGCCGATGTGGATGCGGCGAGCGAGTTCGGCCTACCAATCCACTTGGTAAAGTAGTCCACCGCCACGATTAGCCATCGAAGTTGTCCTGGGGCCGGCTTAAACGGTCCGAGTGCATCCATTCCCCATTTAAAGAAGGGCCATGGGGCGTAGATATATTCCATGTCCGATGGAGGGACCAAATGATTTTGGCGTGTTTCTCGGCAACTATCACATGCCTTCACAAATTCGCTTGCGTCCGCCCGCATGGGCGGCCGCAGTACCCGGCCCTCAGTGCCTTTCTTGCTAATGATTTTGCACCCATGTGTTGCCCGTTAATTCCTCCATGGGTCTCGGCGAGACATATCTACTTTCGTGAGTGCCTGTGCACCTTAACATCGGTGTATGCAAGCCTTTCTGGTAAAGCCGATCGTCTATCATCAGTGTATACCGCGCTTCCCGTATCGCTTGAGCATTCGCCGCTCCAAGGGGAATAATTCCTCTCAATGTAGTCCTCGAGCGGCTTCCTCCAATCGGTGGCATCGGATATGACCATTACGCAGCCTCGGCTCTTCCACCTTTTGTTGTATGACGGCTCGTGGTTGGTCGTCCCTTTAGTGCTGACCAGTTTGGACAGGATGTCGGCTCTGACATTTTCCCCTCTTGGTATATGGGTAACCTGCACTACTTCGAACTCACCTGATATTCTTGACTTTGCTAAGATACTTAGCCATTAGAGGCCTTTAGCCTCGATATGTCCCATCTATCCGGGCGGCGGCGAGTTGTGAGCTCTGGAAGACCGAGACTTGTCAGGCGCCGAGCTCCTTGACCTCGTTGGAGTCCGCCAGAGCGCTCATATTCGGCCCGATTGTTTGACGTTGCTGAAATCTAGTTGTAGGGAGTGTTCGATCGTCACTCCTTCGGGGCTCTCTATGATTATTCCGGCTCCGCTTCCTTCGAGTGGGACGAACCGTCGACATATACTTTCCAGAGGTCGATGTTGCCTGGGTCTTCATTAATTGGAGTTAGTCCTCTCGAGGAAATCCGCGAGAGCTTGTGACTTAATAGCATGTCGTGCTTCGTATGTGATGTCGAATTCGATAACTCAATAGCCCAACTCGATCATTCGGCCTCGCTGTGTCCGGCTTATGGAGTACCCTGCCGAACGGGTTGGCCGGTTCGAACCGCTATTCTTGCGAGCTTGGAAGTACGGCAGCCGTCACGTGCCGTCATTATTATGGCGAAAGCCAATTTCTCCAACTTCGATATCTTAGCTCCGAGCTTGCAAAGCTTGCTGACGAAGTATATTGGTTCTTGGCCATTCTTTCCTTCCCGAACCTGTAACCGAGCTCACCGTTCTTTCCCAACCGATAAGTGTAGAAGAGGGTTTCGCCAGCCGTGGTTTCGAGATAAGACCGGAGTGAGCAGCCAAGCATTGCTTAATCTTTGAGAATGCGCGTCACACTCCGGTCCAATTTCCGTCGTGTCCTTTAAGTAATTTGAAGAAAGGCAAGGCGCTTTCGCCGATTCAGCGTAAACTGTTAACGCGCCAAACGGCCTCGTCAACCGCCGGACCTCCTTCTTGTTCCCGGGGCCTCGCATGTCTAATACGGCCTTACACTTATCAGTGGTTCGCCTCGATTCCTCGGGCTGTAAGCAAGAAACCGAGGAATTTTCCCGCCGTATTCCGAACGCACATTTTGCCGGTTCCAAATTAACTGATGCGCCTTAACTTGCTAAATGTTTGCTCAAGATCTCTGATGTGATCATTGGGATCACATGATTTGACAATCATGTCGTCGATATAGACCTCGATGTTATGGCCTATCTCGGTTCTCGAAAACCTTATTCATCATCCTTCCGGTAGGTTGCCCCGCATTTTTCAAGCCGAACGGCATGACGTTGTAGCGCAATTTCCTTCTCCGTTATGAAGGAAGTGGCTTCTTGGTCATCGGGTGCATGGCGATCCGGTTGTAACTGAATACGCGTCCATGAACGACGTGGTTGATAGCCGGATGAGTTATCTACGAGCCGATCAATGTTCGGCATTGGATAGGCGTCTTTAGGGCATGCTTTGTTCAGCTCGGTGATAGTCGGTGCATACTCTCCATTTGCCATTTGGCTTTGAAACCATCACCACGTTGGAAAGCCACGTGGTATATTGTATGTCCCTGACGAAACCGGCCTCCAATAGTTCGTCCACGTGTTGGTTCGGCTACCTCGCCTATCTCTGGGCCCTCGCTCTTTCTTTTCGGGCTACCGGGCTTGACTCCGCCGTATGGCCAATTTATGACACAGAAATTGGGGTCTATGCCCGCACGTCGGCCGCGCTCCATGCAAAAACGCCTCGATTGTGGGCCAAAAACTCTTCTATCCTCAATCGCAGTTCGGGGGTCAGGGCCCTGCCTACTTTCGTACTATGGTTTGGATTGTTTCCAAGTACGAAGTCTTCTACCTCTCCTTCTGGTTCTGGCCTAGGCGTCCCCTTTTCTTCTCGTAGGTCTAATTCGATCATATTGATCTTGCTTCTGGATCTTTTGTGCCTGGATCCGTTGTTCCGGATCTTGCTTTTACGTTGATTGTCTCGTTGTAACACCGCCCGACTCTTCCTCGATCACCCTTGACGGTAACGACTTGGTTGCTATTGCCTATCATTTTTATCTTCCGATGCTTAGTAGACACCAAAGATGTCCCAATTGTGGATCGTTGGTCTTCCTGTGATGATGTTGTAGGGAGGGAAATCAGCCACAATAAATCTTACTCGCCGGATTTGAAACCTTCCTTCGTTCCAAGGGTGAGTCTGAGGTCTATATATCCCTTTGGAGGGATAATTCGCCATTAAATCCTACGAGAGTTTGGTTTGGCATGGCTTCAGTCCTCCCGGTCGAGATTCATTCTCTTGAAGGCATCCCATATGATGATGTCTCGCCGAGCTCCCCGAGTCTATAAATATCCTCTTGACTCGGCAAGCTGACTGTGGTTCCAAAGAATTACGAGGCCGTCTTGATGGCCGGAAGTACGTCGGCCCAAGTCCTCTTTGTGAACATGAGCCGAGGTCGTTCAATTTTGTCTCATGTGTGATTCTTCTTTAAACTTTGGTCGGTCCCTTATTGAAAGAACTTCCCTTAGATATTTTCTCCGTTGGCTCTGGCGTATCTCCTCCTCCTCCGAAGGCTCCGCTAATAACGTTGCAATCGAACTCCCGTCGGGAAATCCGCCTTCGATGCCGCTTCTTCCTCTTGCCCTCTCTCTCTATTCTCGTGGTCCTGGGCGTTTGATCGGCCATTCGCGTTCGCTTTTCTTTTGTGCGTCCTCGCGTTTTATTACGTATTGACGCAATTTTCCTTCTCGAACGAATTTCGATGGCTTCGCGAAGTTCATAGCATTGATCCGTGGTATGCCCTTTACAATCGTGAAAAGAACAATAACGGACCGGTCCGTGTTGGACCGTTTCCGAGGGGATGAGGTTTTTCGACCTTCCGCATCTCGCCGACGCTACTTCCTCCATAGCTGGGACCCGGGAACATTGAGGGGGTATAATAGTCAAATTTATTCTTCAAGTCTGTCCTTGGTTTATATTGCTTACTATCCAGCCTTTCTTTCATGGCATGGTCTTGCTTATGACTGTCTGACTGGATTTTATCCTTAGGCGGGTGTTCTTGTCCAAGGTCCCTTCGCGCATTCGCTTGGCGCATTTGTTCCACCTCAAGATATTTCTTCGACCGTGTCATGAAGTCCTTTAAGCTCTTAGCCGGCTCTTTGAAAATGATTCAGCTGAGTCGGCTCGAATCGGTCTGAAGCCATCGGCCAGAAGGTGAGACGTGCACTTCCTCCTTTAATTTCTGGACTTGTGGTGGCCGCATGGTTAAAGCGATCCAAATAGCTTTGGAGTAATTCGCGTAGCCGCCTCGATTTTGGATAAGGTATATTGAGACTTCGTCAGTTTCTTACTAGTTGCGAATTGTAACTCGAAAACCTTTGCCAAGTCATCAAATTTAGTTATCGAACCTGGAGCGAGGTTAGTAACCACTTTAGGGCTGGTCCCTTTAGGGTTGTGGCGAAACCCTACTTATGATTGGTTCTCCAAGGCCTCTACACATCATGATCATCCCAAAGTCGTCCACTTGAGTTGTTGGATCCTCGCGAACCGCCGTACTTACCGAACTCGGTGAGGTTCAGCCTCTTCCCGGGAACCGTGCCCGAGGATATTGTGGTGAAAAGGGGCACGTCCGCTTTAGCCTCGGCATATCTTCCTTGACGAGAATCGTGCGGGGATGTCTGGGTCGACTCTTTCGCCTCGGAGGACTTCCTTTGTGATTCTTTGGTAGAGGAGGCCGCCTTTTAGTATTGTCTATTGTCTTCTCGCCGACGGAACTATGACCTTCCCGGGCGGGTTCCCACGTTTTGTCATCCCGATCATAGCCGGTGCTTTTACGTTCCCTTCTCAGGTTCCGCTCGTCGATGCGATGAAATTGAAGAGTATAACGTTTGTCCATATTCTCGATGCGTTTCATCATGGCGAGTGGTCCAGTTATGGAGTGTAAGGAAGTCCGGATTCTGACCGGGTCTCTGATTTACAAGCTGGATTGGATCTCGTGGCTCACGACGATGTCCCCGCGCCGATGGGCCCGTCTCGGACTCGTTCCCATTTTCAAAGTTGATCTTGATTCGGGCCACGAGGTTCCTCGAGGCGCTCTTACATTTGTGATAACCGGTCTTCATTGTCCCAGCTCATTGCCACCGATAGGGTTGGTCGACTGCTCGGTGTCTTTGTGGTTGCCGGGGTGGTTGACGTTGCTCTCAGGTTGTTGAACCATCTCCCGCCGCTTAAAGCTTGTACTGCGGGTGTTAACCTCATTGGTCAAGGGAATCGAAATTTATCGTTCCCCACGGACGGCGCCACTTGTTGCAGTGTAGAACACGATGTCCAGCCGCGCTGTATGGGGTGGTGATTTGATATAGGATCTAGGGTCTCGCTCGGGGTACCAATGTGATAGCACACGACGAGAGAGGATCAGCGAACACAACCTCGGCGCTTGGCCGATGGAGTGGGGTGTGCTCGGTGTGACAAGATGTAGACTAGTCTAGGTTTAGAGCGTGTGTACCTTAGGGTTTGCTTGGGTATTTATAGGACCTACCTGGAGCGGCTTTGGCGTGATTCCGGAGCCTATTATCCGAACTGCCTATCCTTGCGGATGTGTTCCTAGATCTCAGGGTAGTTGAGATATTCCAGGTTACGGATATGACGGATCGATGTGCCTACCCTTGGTTGGGCCTTCATGTGATTGGGCCTTATCTAGGTCCGTAACAACTCTAATCTTCCAAAATTTTGACATATCTCTAACTCCAACATATTTTCAAAATAAATATCATATTTAACCCTAAAACATGATATCTACAATATACTGGAAGATTAAAGATCAAAACAACATCTATCCTAGAACTTCAAGAACTACTAGAACTAAAACTGAGAACCGAAGAACTTACCCTTGCAGAACCTCCTCTTCCTTCTTGCTCTCACTTCTCCAGGCTCCTCTCTCTAACTTCTCTCTAAAATGGTTTTGTGAATTGGTGAGAAATTATGAAGAGAATGGATGGCTATTTATAAAAGATTTCAGGGGCAAAATTGCACCTTTCATCTTTATTTCTAACCATTGGATCCAAACCACTTTTGAAGATCAAATCTCCACCCCACAATGACTTGGCCGACTTCTTGGCCTCTTTTGTAAACAAAAAGATGTCATCAAAGTGATGTCATGCACTCACTTTATGTGTATCTACCGATAAAGTCTCCTGATCGGTGTTCTAATCGCGTAATCTTGAAGAATCTCAGAAATTCCTTAGCACAGCCCTGAAGATCTAAACTTCCTCTTTAAAAGTATTTGAATTAACTAAATTTTTGATCCTATTCAGGGTATTTCCTAGCCTGTTGAAGATTTTTGGCTAAACGCCGTCGGTTATGGAAATCACTTCGGGTAATGTCATCTTCGGGACAAAAATCCACTGATTCATAATATGTCCAGTTGTTATCAACCTAATTCAAGGATTTTGAGTTAGGATTTATTTTCTATCCATTCTCATTTATCCTATATGTTTTTTCACAAATATCTTTCTACTTTTTCCAACAACTTCTTCACTAAGTTTTCCATTTTAATTTCACTCAATTTTCCTTTATTTTTCCCTTATATTTTCGGCTAGCTCCCTTATCACACAAGTTTTGACTTTTCAAACCTTGATTAAATTACTTAATTCATGCTTTAATTATCTAATTATCTTATTGCTTAATCCTTTGTTGGTTAATTAAGCCTTAGGGATTCTATGTAATTCACCTTATATACTTCTTAATTATGCCAAATCACTTAGCAATATTCTTTATACCAATCTTGATCCTTTATAGGTCATTAATCCCAATTTAAGGGTTTTAAATAATTAACTTTGCATATCTCCTTTTTCCATGTCTAAATAATTAGCCATTAATTATCTAATTAACCACTTACTAATTGTTGCCAATTTTCTTAATTGATATTATTTATTATCTCACAACTATTGAACTGACATTGGTAATTTATGCTTCATGTAAAATATTAAAAATCACGGGGCAACTTATGCTCCCCAAAATAATAATAAATTTTGCCTCATTATTTTCCAAGGAAAATAAACCAAAAATTCCCTAAATTAGAGACAAAATACTCTCTAATTTTAAACAAATATTTTATTACCATTTAGGATTTATCATAATATTTTCAGGGCATTTTATGACCCATAAACTCACCTAGGGATTTTGACACTTTATTTCCTCAAATTTCACTAGAAATTTCCCTAGAAAATACAATAATTATAACTCCAGGTTTGAGACCACATATTCAACTATTTCCAATATGTATTATTCACCAAATTATGATACTTATCATAAGTGGGATTTTTAGGGTATTACAACATTGATGATCTCAATGAGACTAGTACGACATCATCTACATGTATGATGTAACACCCCAAATTTCATACTACTTACTGTGTCCGTTGACACGTAGTTTTAGGAAAATCAACAGAGTTTGAGGTGCTACAGGTCAAAGTAATGCGGAACGGAAAGCATGCATTACGTTTGGACGATGAGTAACTGATATAAAATGTCCAGGCATAAGCTGGTAAATTAAAGATCCCGAAGCAATATTCGTGTAATACAATAATACATAACTTATATAATTAAAACTCTTGACATAGTAATTATATAATCTTAAATCAAGACTTAACTAGAATTGTGACTTGGAACCCAATACAGTTAATTAAACCAATTGGCAAGGCCGGGTAAAGTCTAGTGGAAGTCTCCCTGTTTTTCACGGCGACTTATGACTGAACCACATAGACCGACCCTTTCTTAGTTTAAGCACCAAATGGTTGGAAACAACTCTATCGAATTCATGCCAGAAACTAGTCCCTATTGACCTTCTTCAGACTCTCGTCTCGACCAGTGCCTTTTCACGGCTCCATCCGTCGGTGCCACTTCACGGCTCCGTCCACACCGCCTTCTCGATACAGGTTCTTTTCCTGAATTTTTAGTCAAGGCTGAGATTCAATACCCATTCCTTACTAGTATGCAAATAATTTGGGCCCATTAAAGGAGTTTTAATTGGTTCGAGTTTATTTATGCCAGTGACTAATTGGGTCTAATGGGTCATACACAAAGGTTATTCCCAATTGCTGAAAATTAGCAAACTTGGGCTAATAATTGTTATTGGGCTTTATCAAGAGTAAATGTGTAATTGGGTTGGAGTAAGACTCCAAGTCCAATAAGAAGCAAAATGGCATTACATATGTGGTCCCTAGTGTTAAATCAGTTTCTCCAAGAAGGGCTCAAATGTGTTGGAAGAGCCAACGAGGTTTTAGACCAAGTTGAATTTGGAATTCGAATTTTGAATTTAAGTTTGAAATTTTATTTTTATTGAGAAGGTTAGGTTATAAAAGATAATTTTGAATTTTATATATATATATATAATAATAATAATGATTGGATGAAAATAGGAGAAATAATAAATGAGAATTCAATTAAAAATGATTTTTGAATTTTAGTCTAAGAGATGAATGTGATCCATCATATTAAATTATTATCCAATTAATGAATTAAAATATAAATGTGATCCATCATCTTAAACGATTGATTCAATCCATCAAATATATGAGTTTAATTCATTGCGATTTGGATTTTGCAATTCAAGCTTAGATTGAGTCTTTCTTATATGCACACAAATTAGGGTTAGACTCTTATAAAGTGTGATTTATTATTGGCCATTCAATGATGAAATAATTTGAGCGATTTATTATTGGCCAAAAACAATTGAGCGATTTATTATTGGCCAAAAACAATTGAGCGATTATTTACAATCTAGAAATTTTGTGCTCCAGTCCAAAAGGGTTTTTCAATCTTTGAAAAGTCTTTGGAAAGAATTAACACACCAAAGTTTGACTGACTTGCGTCAACTTCCTCCATCATCTTCATCAATCAACCCCGCCTTCACTTTCACGGCGTCATGGTTCGGTGGCTCCTTTGTTGACCCATTTAAGTCTAATTTAGAAAGTAAAAATCTACATTTTTAATTAATAAATATATTTTTAAAAATGATATTTACTTTTCATTTTCATTTTTATAAAATATAATAATATAATAAAAATTTAATTTGGACTTAAGAATACATAATTTATGCGGCAAAAGTTAACATCGATCCCTTGAAATGTTGAGGGGAAATAGTATATCACTTCTCATTACTACATCTATTTCTAATTATAACTAAAATTTTCTAAACGAATGTATTAAATAAATAGTAGGGAGGAGCAAAAATTTGTTTTCTCCCCTTCCCATTTCTGTCCTCAATGGAATGCCAATATTTTTTAGATCAAAATAGAGAGATTTAGTCCTTTTCCTCACGTTAAAGAAAAAAATTCCCCATTTTCCATGAAAATACAGAGTACTTAATGAAAACTCTCCAAAGACCATGAAGCCTTTGCCTCACCTCAAACACCAATGACAAACCCTTCTCTAACCTCACCATGATTATTCACAAATGCTTCTTACTCATCTTCTTCCTGATCATTAGTTTCCTCTGTTCAGCCACAATTGAAGCACGACCCACTTATCTTTACCACAACTGCTCCACCGTCGGCAAAACCTTCTCTGCTAATAATACCTTCCGATCCCACCGGACCACCCTCCTGTCCTCCTTAGCTTCCGCCAATGCCAGCTTCCAGAACACCACCATTCCAGGAGGCGGCAGCGACACCATCTACGGCCTTTACATGTGCCGTGGTGACGTTTCCCTCCAGGTGTGCAACCAATGCGTCGTTAACGCAACCCAACGGCTACCTTCTGAGTGCCCATATTCCAAGGAGGCCGTAATCTGGTACGACGAGTGCATGCTTCGCTATTCCAACATCTCTTTCTTCTCCACCGAATGAGACGGCAGGTAAGGTGGGGCGAAACCTTCGTCGGAGGGGAAGGCATATGCGAAGAACCAAGCCAGTTTTCAGTCTCAAACTGTGTATAGTCTAGCTCAGTGCACGCAGGACCTGCCGCTTCAAGATTGCACAAGTTGTCTGAGTGGTGTGATTCGGAACATTCCATTGTGTAGGGAGGGGAAGATCGGAGGAAGAGCTGTGAATCCTAGTTGCAACATTCGCTATGAGTTGTTTTCATTCTTTGATACCAATCAGCTAAATGTGACGGTGCCGGCACCGGCACCGACACCGGCCCTGGCTCCAACACCAGCACCGAACCTGGCTCCGGTACCATATTTCCCTGGAGCCAATTATTTGCATCATCCTCCATCTCGACCTCCAGGTAAAGAGTTTCACATAAATGCTTTTACTTTTTACGGTTTCATTTTATGTATTTTTAACCAGAGTAAGGTATAAGAAAATATATATACTTTTGTTTGGAAAATTGTAAGTATTAACTCTAAACTTTTCTCAACTTAGTTTTAACTCAATGATTTTAACCTGAAACAACTCAATTTATATTTTTTTGATAATACGTCAATCCATATAATTCTTTAACATGATAAACTGCAAAAATGGGCTTTATTAGTGAAAGTTCAGGAATGATTAAGATCAAAAGTTGTTTAAATTTTTATATTCTATATTTCTATATATACCATAAAATTGAATGTAGGGTAAATAAGGTTCATTATAGGGACATAGCGGTAAATCTGCTTGTGGGGACCAGAATAATTGAAGGGATTTTAGTAAAGAGTGAGGAAAAGTAACGAATGAGACAATCAACAAACAAACAAAGAAGAAGAGAGAGAGAGAGAGATTAGGTTTCAATCTAGACATTCGATGGTCAATATTTTTTTTTCTTCATTTTTTTAATATGTATAGAATCTTTTTTGACTTAAATATGTATAGAATCTAAAAAAGATAATGTCTTTGCTATCCAATTTAAAAATAATAATTTTGGATTTAAAATTGTTAGTTGAGAATTTTTAATTTGAATCATTAAAATTATGTTTGAACGACTTCAGCAATGACAAATGAGTTATTGCTACGATGAGCATTGTAACTAGTTCTGAAGACAAGGCTTATGTTTTAGCCTCTGATATATTTTTTCAATATTTTAAAAATAGTTTAATGTTAATAATTTTTATTTTAAAAGCAAAAACAGTTCACAATCTAAAGGAAAAAGAACAAATACAATTAGAAAGTAGAGATATATAAATATCCATCTACATGAAACCACACTTCACTTGCAAGACTTGTTATAATGTAGTCTCTTTGGCAAAGATGTTCCCAACAACTCTACAACATGACACTTCATTCGACCTCTAGCTAGTTAGAACCCTCTGTGGGTAGAACTTTGTGAGGATTTGACTTTCAATTAAAGCACATTTGTTATAAATGCAAGTCAAAATGGAGAACCCAAGCCCAAAAGATTAAGCTAGTGGGGAGGGGGAACTAGTTTCAGTCCTCATCACAATGATGAGGGCTAAGAGCTCATTATCGCTGCAGACCATTAGATCTAACTTGAATGGTTCTAGAACTTATTTTACTCTTACATTTTAAAAAATATAATTTTAATGTAAATTGAATCTAAAATAAAGATAATATCTTACCTCACAATTTCTCAAAAAATCATTAGTTGAAAATCTTTAAATCTAAACCATTGAAATTCTATATGAATTATGTTGATTTCACTATAGGCTTACAAGGTGATGAGCTCTTAGTGCTCATCATTGCGATGAGCACCAAAATCGATTCTAGTAGGAGGGTGGTCTTGAACTCATAAACCACACTCTACTTGTAAGGCTTATCAATGTGAGACACTACTACAAAAGATAGATTTTACTTCTCAAAGACGCCCTATTTAAAAAATAGGAAGTAAAATGTGAACGCGGTGGCAATTTTGTAATTATCTCGGTGAAAATTTGATGTATAAGACGCCCTATTATTTTTTAGCCCTCCATCCCCGCGCAAGTCTACTCTGCCTCCCCGCGAAAATCCCAAAAATTTCTCCCACCGTCTCCCACCGTCTTGCTTCCACTCCTCCCACTCCGTCGACCACGTACGCCGTCCCTCTCCCACCGGCTTCGCTGCTCAGCTCCTACTCCTCTCAGTCCGTCAGACCACCGTACATTCCCGCGCAAGTCTACTCGCCTCCCCGCGAAAATCCCAAAAATTTCTCCCACCGTCTCCCACCGTCTCCCACCGTCTTGCTTCCACTCCTCCCACTCCGTCGACCACGTACGCCGTCCCTCTCCCACCGGCTTCGCTGCTCAGCTCCTACTCCTCTCAGTCCGTCAGACCACCGTACGTCGTCCCTCTCCCACCATCTTCGCTGCTCATCGAATCCCCTGAGGTAAACCTCTTAAGCCTCCGCTCTTCTTTACATTTTGGTCTCAAGAGTTCAATGCTTGAGTGGTATCTTTTATTTGATACTGGGAATTCCAATTGGAAGTAAGAATTTTATTATTTGAGTACCCCGACCCAAATTGTAGCGTGCTCGTTTTTCCTCCCTTTTCGTTTCAATTCGTGGCTTTCGTCTTGCTCCTTTGAATTCTGCTCATGGCTTGATTTGAAGCTTCGTTGGTTTGGGGTTGGGCACTTGTTTGAGGGTTTAGGTTTGTGGGTCATTAGTTCGCCGCCGTGGCTTCACTAGTTAATGGGTTCTCGTACTTACAGTGAGTAATCTTCATTGAAGTCAAATGGTAATGTTTCACCCCCTGATTTTCCAGTTCAGTTCTACGCTCCGGCTCCAGGTATTACTATTAATCGAGTCCATATCATGTTTATTACATAGGAGATTTAGGAGGTAGCACCAGTTTGCACAAAGAATCCGAATAAGCCATCTGCATAATTCTGACGAATTTGATTTCTGGTACATGAAAACTGGTGTCCATATTTGATTCCCTTGCATTAATTTAGATCTGCATAAATTGATTACCTTGATAAAAATGAATTTTTTTCTAATGCAGAGTTCTAGGTCTGTTGGGTGATAATTTTAGATGCAGTTGAAAAAATTGCCTTGATGGTTATAAGCAAGCAATTTTTGTCTGATCATCATGGCTTTAATTCCCTAGATTCTTAGTGCATGATTTTGGTCAGTATAACTAAGTTTAGCCTGCATTGTGCCAATGTTGTGACTATGACTTTTATTTAAGACTATCCTTTTTGCTCTTTCTTGTGGTTCTAGTCCTGGATGTGGCTATTTAGATCCTTTATTTAGTTGCTGGATGGAACTCCTGGATCTTGCTTTGATTTAATAAACTCAACTCATATGGTTACTAACTGCCACATTACACTTGTAGTGTGGAGCAACTTAAAGACTTGGGCTGCAAGTGGGTTATTCTTGGGCATTCTGAACGGAGGCATATTATTGGAGAAAATGATGAGGTGAAAATTCTCGAAATTATTTCTAGCAGTTGAAGGCTTATGCAGTAAGGTTTTTATTCTTGAAAAATCACTAGACACATATCAAAGGGCTATTTACATCATGAAAAGGACCTATGGTGAGTGTATTTTTCTTGCAATGTTCTTGAAGGGAAGAAGGGATCTTGGAGCCCTCATATAACAATAGAATCACACATAGGTGAGCCTCCCAAGTCCCTTCCCATCTTCAATCCGTCTTTTTACTGCTGTTTGAAGTTAAGGAAAATAGTTGAATATTCATTCTGAAATAGGAAACAACGATTAAGGGTTCAAAATGGAAGCTTAAGGTAGATTAAAGCCTGTAAACATGATTATTGGTGTTGCATGAATTTATTTGGTTCTGTTTTGCGATGGCTAAAGCTAAGATCTCTGTTTGTTTGGTATAACGTCGGTTTCTCTAATGGAAACATAAGAGAAAGTGTAAACGGTTCAATTACAAAATTTATAGGAATTACCAATTGCCTGAGTTTAACTATGTCTTGGTGAGTATATATATAATGAAAGTGCTTATTTGAGAGACTGTTTGCTTCCCCTTATCTCATCATGAATTTTCGTTCATCATGACTGTTCCAGAAAAACATGCAAATTCATGGTCTAAGTTCAAAAATCTATATCTGGAGTTCTAGGTGTCCAAATCAAGTGTTTCAAAAACCTATGAACTCTTTATTAAGTCTAGTTTCTGGGAAAATTCATTCCAATATCTGATCATATTCTAATCTTTCCCAGATTTCAAAGATGTAAACACCGTTCACAAAACTTTTCAGAAAACGTTCCAAATTCCATACTTAACTTCGAAATTCATAATTAATTCTCTAGAACTCCGATTAAGGTGATTCAAATTTCTATTTGAATTTCTTCAAGTCTAGATTAAGGGAACAATAATCACCAAACCAGATAATGGCTGTATAATTCCCAGAAATTCGAAATAGGAACAGTATTCAAAACTGAAATCATAAATTTCCAGTTTTTCTGAACAAACTTTGGAAATTCATAACTGGAATTCTAAACGTCGGATTAATACATTCTAAGACTCTTTTTAAAGATTAGGAAATGTACTTTCTTCTTACCAAGTTTCACATTGAGAGGAAGTCATTTGTTCGATCGGAGAAATATTAGGTAGTGAGTCATCCTTTACAATACTTGTCTAAGCTGCCAAGTAAGAATGAAATCATGAAGATTTCATCGTGCAAGACCATCAACAGGAGGTGGGAATGTGAGGTGAGTCATTCTATAAAATAATAGTGTGTGGGATGCATGGCCAAATACAATAATATTTGGTATAACGTCGGTTTCTCTAATGGAAACATAAGAGAAAGTGTAAACGGTTCAAAATAGTACCCTGTTTCCATTTTAGGAGTGGAGATTTATTAATTATTCCTATACCCCTGTTCGGTCAGCCTGTTTTAATATAAAGGATGTAAGTTTTGTTTAATTTGGTGCTTCTAATGGGTTTAGTTGAGAGTTTTGGGTAGGATAATAGGCAATTAACTTAGCTATGTCTTGGTGAGTATAATATATATAAGGATAATAAAATTATCATTGATGACCTATTACAAAATTTATAGGAATTACCAATTGCCTGAGTTTAACTATGTCTTGGTGAGTATATATATAATGGAAGTGCTTATTTGAGAGACTGTTTGCTTCCCCTTATCTCATGAGGTGACATTGGTGGGTGCGTTTCTGCTTCATGCTTCCTTTTCCATTGAATTTAAGAATCCCACCGTCTACATTAGCTACTAAGATGCAGCATGCTACTCTTTACACGTCATGTATTTAAGTTAAAGCTTTAAAACAGTTTTGATTATTCCGTTTACTTCAAACAGTTTTGAAATAAATAATTCTAATGTTCAGAATTATTGCCTCTCTGATTCTCTTTGTCTCTATCTACATTTGAATGAGTTAATCTAGTATGTGATTGTACATGAATATTTGCAGCTTCTTGAACCTCACGGCGTGAATCATATTCAGAATGTGCTAGACACTAATTTATAAAGCCTTTGCTTGAAGGAGAAAACATAGGTGATGTCACCGCTAAAGGAGAATGTGCTAGCAATATTGCTGACTGGTATGTTTACGAGCTTTTCTATTAGTTGGTAATACATGGAGGAAGTTCTTTGCATCATGAGATAAAATTAATTATTTTTGGCATAAATTTGGAAACTTGGATCTTAAATTTGGCCGAAGGTAAATTGTCGATTGCTTCTAACCTTGTTAGAAAACCACTTCAACTCAAGCTTAAGCTCCGCTACCCCATCCCCTAACCCCCCAAAAGGGAAAAAAGAAACATAAAAATTGAAAGGCCTTGAACCTTAAAGTGAGGACAAAAGTGAGGCTAACCATATTGATGATACAACTACAATCAGGTAATTCTTGACTTCGTCCAAGCTAAAGATCTAATTAAGCTTAACATGGCTGTACTAGGTATCTATTTATATGAATAATTTGTTCCTTCTAAATTCTATTAGCAATGCAGGATGTAGAAAATAACACTACCCCGTTTTTGGGAAGGTGGTGTTTTATAGAGAAAATTATTTCACTGTCTACAATTATTTCTATTTGGATTCGTGTGGTCTTGCTTTCAATGCTTCCTCGATTTCATATATATATATATATATATGAATATGATTATGTTGGCTTTTCTTTTCATGTTTTGAGCCATAAATTAGTGCATGATTGAAGGATATGTTTCATTTTCGGCCTTTACAAAAGCCAAGGGATGCAACATGCTACTCTTTGATGAATTATTTAGTGTTAGTGATTACAAGACATGGAAATTTGAGGTGTAGAAAAATGTGTTCCAAAAAGGTTCCAATTCTTCCACAACCCAACAATCACCGCCTCCTAGTTTTGGAGCCTACCGTATGAAATTTTCAACACTCAACATTACTACATTTACACTCACGCACGCTAAAAACTGTTTCACTAACATCCAAATGCTTTGAAATTTACAGGTTAAAACAGTTTTGATTATTCCGTTTAATTAATTTGAAATATATTATTAGATTTAGATATGCCACCTTTACTTTGAAAACCCGTCATCATTCATTTGCACATGAAAGTGGCAAAGCATCTGTATAACTTGGCAGAAATAAATTGCTGTCCAGTTTTTTTGTTTTTTTAAAATTGGAACATCTTGTTTATTCTGAACTTAAACATTTTTCACACCTTTGGAATCTCTGGTACGAACTAGAATATCATGAAGTATATTTTGATGCATAACAAAATTCAATGGCTTTGTAACATAGCAGTGGTTGTCATTGATGCATTTATTTATACATGTGGAATGCATATAGATTAAATTTTTGCTTAGTTTAAATAAATTGAAAGATTCATGCTTTTAAGTGGTGATAGGTTTGAGATTAATTATTTTTTTATTTCCATTCATACATGTACTGCTGATGACAACTTTGATCATTTTCAATTTTAAAATTTTCTTCTACAGTTAATCTTGTTTTGTGTGAGTCCTCACTCTTGAGAAAATTTAATCTCGTAAGTTCTACCCTCTTGGTCAAAGATTTGAACGAAATTGTTACGCTCTCAAATTAGGTCAGTTGCTTTCCTTTTATTCACACACACACATTTTTCCTCATATCAATACCTTCTTACTGAGTGTAACACCCGCCTTAAATCCTATAATTACATATTTATGGACATCGAGTTAATACTAATCCAAATTCTCTATTTCTTCCTTATTTTCGGATTAATTCTGGAAATTGGCAGAATTTTCAATAAACTTTGAAAATTCACATTTAATTGTACAAAACTCCAATTGATGTGCTTCCAAAACTCAAGTGTTCCTTATCAAGTCTACTTTCAGGGAAAAATACATTTCACTGATAATTATACGTACACTGTTCCCAGAATTTTCGTTCATCATGACTGTTCCAGAAAAACATGCAAATTCATGGTCTAAGTTCAAAAATCTATATCTGGAGTTCTAGGTGTCCAAATCAAGTGTTTCAAAAACCTATGAACTCTTTATTAAGTCTAGTTTCTGGGAAAATTCATTCCAATATCTGATCATATTCTAATCTTTCCCAGATTTCAAAGATGTAAACACCGTTCACAAAACTTTTCAGAAAACGTTCCAAATTCCATACTTAACTTCGGAAATTCATAATTAATTCTCTATAACTCCGATTAAGGTGATTCAAATTTCTATTTGAATTTCTTCAAGTCTAGATTAAGGGAACAATAATCACCAAACCAGATAATGGCTGTATAATTCCCAGAAATTAAAAATAGGAACAGTATTCGAAACTGAAATCATAAATTTCCAGTTTTTCTGAACAAACTTTGGAAATTCATAACTGGAATTCTAAACGTCGGATTAATACATTCTAAGACTCTTTTTAAAGATTAGGAAATGTACTTTCTTCTTACCAAGTTTCACATTGAGAGGAAGTCATTTGTTCGATCGGAGAAATATTAGGTAGTGAGTCATCCTTTACAATACTTGTCTAAGCTGCCAAGTAAGAATGAAATCATGAAGATTTCATCGTGCAAGACCATCAACAGGAGGTGGGAATGTGAGGTGAGTCATTCTATAAAATAATAGTTTGTGGGATGCATGGCCAAATACAATAATATTTGGTGTGATCCATGCTCCTTCAAAAAAATAATACGGTAATTGCAATGCTTTTCATACTTCAAATATCCACCGAATAATACAATAGGAAATTTGGAGTATTACTTGGACAATTAATTAATAGAAAGTGTTACAAACTTTCGATAGGGATGTTACACTGAGTGAGAACAACACTTGTCTTATGACTTCATGGTTTACCATTATGGACTTAGGTGCTTTTAATCTAGTACTTGAAAATTTTCTTTTGTCTTTCCTTTATCATTAACCATTTGAATTACATGAACTTGATTAAAAAAGTGATGGCTTCATGGTTTACCATTACCATTGAAGTATATGTTAGTACGAATAATGCTAGTGTTCTCTTTGTCAATGAAAGTGCCAGATTTAATAGTTGATATTGTTCTGAATTGCCTTAGTTTTTGTTTGAATTAAGTTGAAATTGTTTGTTATTGAAATTTTAGGATGTCTTACTTTTAATGGGGAATGCTGCCGAATTTTTTAAAAAATATTGAGAAAAACATGTTCTTGAAATTGTTATAAACTTGAGTGTTGTTGGAAATGTCTTAGGTGGTAATAAAATGGATCATAGTTGGATGAATGCTTTGAGAACTAGTGAAGAATATGAGAATGGGGTGGAAGAGTTTATTGAATTTGCTAGAAGGAATGTGGCTACAAAAGATGGGATGTATTTTTGTCCATGTGTGAATTGTTTAAATGATAATCGACGGGATATTGCTGATATAAGGGATCACTTACTTTGTGACGGAATAAACCTTCGATACACAACGTGGATATGGCATGGTGAGGAAGTAACAACTGCTGTATCTCATGAAAATGAAGTTGAGGTAGATGATGATGGAATGGAGAGAATGATTCATGATGTTGAGGTACAATCTTTTGCACAACCGCATGCATATGATAGCGTGCGGAGTGATGCAGAGACACCTTTGTTCCTTGGGTGTACTAAGTATACACGACTGACAGGACGTTACATTTGGTCAACTTAAAGGCAACTTGTGGGTGGACTGATAGTAGTTTCACAACGCTACTTGAATTGTTGTGTGATATGTTTCCAGACGATAATGTACTTCCAAATCGTATGTATGAGGCAAAGAAAATCTTGTCTGCGATGGGTATGGATTATAAAAAGATACACTCTTGCCCTAATGACTGCATATTGTACAGAAATGAGTATGAAGGCCTTAGTAAGTGTCCGAAGTGTAAAACTTCACGATACAAAGTAAAGAAAGATGGTGGTTCTGGAGATGGGAAGACAAAAAGACAACCTTTAAAGGCGTTGTGGTATATTCCAATAATACCGCGGTTTAAGCGTCTCGTTTACTAGTGCATCAACGGCGAAGAAGTTGAGATGGCATTCGATGAGAGAATATCGATGGAAAATATCTTCGGCACCCTACTGACTCTCTCGCAATGGAAGAAAATTGATGAAATGTTCCCTCAATTTGGCAGCGAGCCAAGAAACCTTCGGCTGGGGCTTTGTACAGATGGCTTTAATCCGTTTGGAACTCTTAGTAGCACCCATAGTGCATGGCCGGTTCTCCTTGTAATATACAACTTACCTCCCGGCTATGTATGAAACGAAAGTTTGTCATGCTTTCTATGATGATTTCCGGACCAAAACAGTAGGGAACGATATTGATGTGTACTTGGCGCCTTTGGTTGAGGATTTGAAGAAGTTGTGGGAGGAAGGTGTAGAGGTGTTTGATACATATAAGAAGGAGTCCTTCAAGCTGCGTGCAATGATTTTTACCACGATAAATGATTTTCCTGCTTACGGAAATTTGTCAGGGTACAGTGTGAAGGGGCATAAAGCATGTCCGATATGTGAAAAGACACACACTTCCATCAACTAAAGCACGGGAAAAAACGGTCTACCTCGGTCATAGGAGGTTTCTTCATCGGTTCCACCCATATCGTAGGTCGCGAAAGTGTTTTAATGGCTTACCGGAGCATAGAACGGCACCAAAGGCATTAACCGGAGAGGAAGTTTATAGTCGGGTGGAACATATCAATGTCATATTGGGTAAGCAACAAAAGATTGCGGGTGAGAAGAACATATGGAAGAAGAGATCAATTTTCTTTGACCTTCCATATTGGCGTAGTCTTGATGTGAGACACAGTCTTGATGTGATGCATGTGGAGAAAACGTTTGTGATAGTCTTGTCAGTACGCTTTTGCACGTACCAGGGAAGACTAAGGATGGAATTAGTGCGAGACTAGACCTCGTTGATATGGGAATAAGAGAACGGTTACATCCACAAATAAAAGAAGATGGTAAGAGGGCATACATGGGGCCAGCAGCGCATACACTATCAAAAGCAGAGAAAAAAAGTTTATGTGGGTGTTTAAATGACATTAAGGTTCCACAAGGGTATTCTTCTAATGTGAGTAGGTTTGTGTCAATGAACGATTTGAAGTTAATGGGAATGAAGTCCCATGATTATCATGTGTTGATGCAACAACTATTACCGTAGCTATTAGAGGCATTATGAAAGACGAAGTGCGAACCACTATAACAAAATTGTGTATTTTTTTAATACTCTCGTAACAAAGTCATTGACATTGAAAAGTTGGATGAATTGGAAAATAATGGTTATATTATTTTGTCCCAACTAGAGATGCATTTTCCTCCCGCATTTTTGATATAATGGTGCATTTGATAGTGCATTTGGTAAGGGAGGTAAGGCTATGCGGTCCAGTTTACCTAAGGTGGATGTACCCTTTCGAGCGATATATGAAGATCTTAAAAGGGTATTCTAAAAATCCTTATCGACCTAAGCCTCAATAGTTGAAAGATATGTAATTGAAGAAGCTGTGGACTTCTGCAAAGATTATCTATCAGGGGCCATGGTACAACCTCAGCATGACGAAGAGATAAGGAAGGGAACTAGAGGACTCAAAATGAAGAATATGCCTCGTGAAGAGTTGTTGCAGGCACACTTGTATATATTGAATAATATGGAAGAAGTTCAACCTTACATAGATGAACACAGACGAGTTTGAAGAATACGAATCCAAGGAAGAGTGACATGCAGATTGCGAATGAGCAAAACAAGACATTCATAAAGTGGTTCGAGGAGAAGGTGTCACACGAGACCGATGTGTCTGATACAATCGAGTGGTTCGCTTGGGGGCCTTCTTTTCAAGTCATCACTTGGAGCGGTTATGATATAAATGGGTATTCTTTCTACACCAAAGACCAAGATGATAGAAGTTCTATGCAAAATAGTGGGGTAATGGTAGAAGTGAATCCATGCACTTTTCGAGTTCGAAAGACAAAAACCCTGTATTAGCATCAATGGCCTATTACGGAGTTATTGAAGAAATATGGGAGATGACATACAATAAGTACAAAGTTGCTTTATTCAAATGTAAGTGGGTTAGCAATAATGCTGTTGTATTAGATCCACAATTTGGTTTTGTCTCAGTTGATCTTCAAAGAGTTGGTCATAGAGATGAGCCATTCATTCTAGCAAGCCAGGCGAAACAAGTGTTCTATGTCACAGACCCTGCAAATAAAAAGATGTCCATTGTAATCCAAAGTAAACAAAAAAAGCATGGTGAAGAATTCTTTAACCTTGACGATATACCACCGTTCACAACAAATCCTCCTACAGCAACTGAAGTAGAATTGGTAGATGATGATGAATATGCTGTAAGAAATGATCATTGTGAAGGAATATGGGAAACCATTTAAAGTAAGACCTTAAGTTATGAAATAGTACTGTGTGATTTTGTTTTCATTTTACCTGTTTGTTTATTTTATTCATTTAATTACAACTTAATAACCTATCTAATATTTATTTTTTCTTAACAAGAACATGGACAATTCTGATGGGTCACACAGCGATGGAGGTGAACCCGTTGTGAAAAGGGTTAGAGGCAGCACAAAGATGGGAGATTTGGTTGCACGTCATGAGAAACAACGGAGAAGCTACATGTGGATTTTGATGCTAATAAGAATCCAATTGGTGATCAGGAAGACAAGTTCACTAGCTATGTTGGCTATTTAGCTCGAAGCAAAGTTCGCATTGTATATGCAACTTGGAGGTTGGTTCCACAAAAAATGAAGGAGTTGATTTGGCGACAACTTTTGGTAACTAACTTTTGATATATTTGCATTTGTCCAGTTAGTCATATTGCTTGAAATGTAATTATCTCATCATTTTCCTTGCAAAGAAACGTATGATGTCCCAGACAACAAGGCCATGTACAAGCATTTAATGGGGCAAGTTCGTCTTCGATGGAAAGACTTTAAGAACAAGCTCTCCCAAAAGTATGTTTGAGGGCCATATAAGAATGAGGATCCCTGTGTTAAATATACGTACATTTCTCCGGAGGACTGGAGGTCGTTTTTGGCGTCACGGCAAGATCCTCATTTTATTGTAAAATTTCTTTCAAATCTTATCTTATGTTTTAATTCAAAACACTTGACATCATTGATATAGTTTTCTTTGATTTCGTTTCACAGGAAGTAAGTGAAGCGAATAAAGCAAAGCAAGCAGCAAATAAGTACCAGCATTATATGTCTCGAGCTGGTTATAAAAAGCTTGAACGGAGGATAATGACAAACGAGTTGGAGAAAAGGAAGGAAGCTGCCAAATCAGACCCTAGCATAGTTGTTCAGTCCCCAGATCCTCCTCCACGTTACGAGAAATGGAAAGTTGCAAGGCTTAAGGGTGACAAATACATAAATCCTGTTGTTGCTGAGGTTGCTGCAAAGATCGTAAGTAGTTACAATTGAAGTATGTATTTTTGAAATTGTTTCACATTACAAGTATTTAATTTTCATTGGGTTAAAATTTTATGATGCAGGATTCACTTGAACAGCAGAGCAGCCAGGGTTCATTTATGCCGAGTCAGCGGATGGACATCCTATCAACAGCAATAGGGAAACCAGATAACCCTGGTTGTCTTCGAGGGGAGCCAAGAGGAGTTAGTGCCGGAAAATATTTTGGACGCACTCCACATTGTTGTTCAAATATTCCGGAGCTTATGGCCAAAATTCGAGCGGAACTCCTTGGAGATATCATGAATCAGGTACGAGGTCAAGTGACATCTATGACGCAATCGTCGAAAGAACGCACAACCCAGGATTCCCCGGGCGTCCTCAGCACGAAAGACAGTTATGACCCTCCTGATCCACCACAATGCGAACCTTCTCTCCCTCCACAGGGTGGAGTACCTTGCAAGCTATATGTGGATGTCCCACAACTTCGTATTGTTGCTGACGGTCTCGTTCACCCACAATTCACCACCCACCATAATAAACAAATTCCAGAAAATCAACGTAGGGGGAAGGAGAAATAGCCCTCCCAATCCTTGATGACGAGGTTCCTAAACTAGGCGAGGCGATAGGATTATTCATCCTTTGGCCAAAGAAACTTATTAATTGCGCGACGACACCTCTAATGGTAGGAAATACCAACTATTACTTGAATTTTAGATGATTTCTATCATTACTGTTGTGCTTATGTGTTTGAGAGAAAGTCTTGTGTATGACATCATTTTGTCGTGACTTTGGGATTTTTGTTGTCAAACCTAACCTTGCTTAAATTGTTGTATCTTGACATAAACTTGAACTACAACTGATTGCTACATTTTCTTGTCAACCTACTCATAATCTGTATTTTATGTTTTACTAGGATGAACACCATGCGACACAATTTCCTTTCTTAGCACGACTGCAACAGGTGTACAATGACATTAAAGAAGTCCCTATGCAGATGGCTGGGGGAATTCTCGGCTCAACAGTGTCATCGTATCCTTTTACAATTGACAACACAGATCTTTCGCAGTTTATTCATTTAGAGGCCTTAGATGTATGTTGGCTTACACTTGGAGTCCTGTAAGTAAAATTTTCGCCTTTCAATTAATCATGTGATTTTTGTTTGTTTTATATATTCAACAATTCATTTATCCTTTTAATTCTATCATAGTTTCTTCCACAACATGTGCGTGGAGATCGGAAGAAATGAGTCATATGGATTGTTATGTCCATCGAACACAGCAAGGAGCCACAGTACCTTGGAATTAAGGACATTTTATGTGGGTTCTACAATGGCAGAGTCGAAATTGCCGTGTTATCTAGCACCGATTCATGAAGGGTACGTAATTTAGTTTTGTCTATTTAAAATGTATAATAATAAATTGTCTTCTTATCTTAACTTAATCTTATTTTTGTTTGTGTTGTCTTAGTTATCATTATAGTTTGTGTGTTGTTTGTCCACCCATTAACACCGTCTATTGGTTCGATTCCATGGGTGGGAGGCCACACAAAGACATAAAAACCATGTTCAGCAAGTAAGTAAACTTTTTGCACAATCATTGATATTCTTGAATTAAATGAATTGTTATAATCTCTATTCATTTTCATTTTAATGATGGTGCATTGAAGGCATATAGAATGATTGTTGGGATTAAAGTGGGTCCAAGTAGAGAACCGGCGTGGGTTTATCCGATAGTAAGTAATTTGTTTCAATGCAAGTTATTTCATTGATAGTGGAATTCGATATGCATTTATTCATTAAAAAGGAATTCAAGTAACCATTTGCTTTTGATTTATAGTGCCCTAGACAACCGGAGATACGAGTGTGGATACTATGTTATGCTCTACATGTACTCCATCATTCGAGCGGACATACTTCAGATTTTGACAAGGTACTTGATCCTTCATTGTCAAATGTGATGTGGTAACTGTTTTGGCCAAAAAAAGTGATGTAGGAGAAAATGGAATTAAGTTTATGTAAACATGATCATAATAGCTTTGTAAATGCTCATTAGTCTGATAATTAGGCATTGTTTTCCTTCGATGTCCTCGCTTTTATTCAAAAACAGGATCGAGTCTTGTATTGATTTGGTGAAGATGTTGTGACAAAGGGATGGTTTTCATAGGAAAACAGAATCTTCTAAATATAACCAAGAATTGATATCCCTCATGTCATAAGCTTAATTCCTCATGTACGTAAGGTGGTGGCTGGATATATATGAGGTGGTTAAAATTATATCGTACGATGAATTAATGCCATTATTCTTCTTCGCATGGTCGTCAATTGGTTTTTAATGCAATAAGTAAAATTCTGTACTTATGTAGTATTTGAAATAAGATATATATTTGGTTAAATATGGTAATATTAGAAAAGTAATGCATCGTATGGTATGAAAGTCTTCACTTTTGTTGAATTGAAGTTGTACTTTAGTTGTGTAATTAATTCACTGATTTTATCTTATACATTTTTTCCATTTTACAGATTTTTGGTATTAAGGATGCCTACTCGAAGGAAGAAATCGATTTGGTTCGAAACTTGTTGGCTGGATATCTTCTGCAACACATAGATAATTGAAGTTGGTCTTTATATTGCATATAATTAGTAGGAGGTAGCTAGACAACTTTTTGACGCTTTTGTGGTGATTGTTGTACATAGAAGTAGTAGTTACCACTTGAATTAGTTGGAGCAAATTGGTTAAGATGAATTGAACTTAGCCACTTAAACTTTGTTGTTACTACTTTGCTACCTTTATGTCCAATTCATCAACTACGTCTTGGGATTTTGTTATATATATATACATGAATGTATTCTGTTTCGTCATATGAAATGTGGCTCTAAACGTTTTAGCACATAGGTCTGTTGTTGTTGATATAAGGTTTTTGTAAGGGTGCCCATCATATAAAGCTAAATGTTTAAAAAAACAAAACTTATGACGTCTAATTAAAGGAATTAGACGCCGTAAGGACACACTTACGACGTCTAAGCTACAAAATTAGACGCCGTAGTTCTCACTTAAGGCGTCTAAGTAAAGAAATTAGACGCCGTAACAACACACTTACGACGTCTAATTCCTAGAGTTAGACGTCGTAGGTATGGTATTTAAACGCCTTTATTACATACTTAAGGCGTCTAATAAAGGGAATAGGACGCCGTAAGTGTGCCCTTACGGCGTCTAACTAAAAAATTAGACGTCGTAAGTTCCGCCAACAACGCCCCCCAGATAGACGTCCCATCGAAAAAGGACGTTAAATGTACCAAAAATAGGACGCCGTATCCCTATTTTGTAGTAGTGTACAATTCTATTATACATATTTTATTACTGAAGCTTTCCATTCTTTTGTGTTGAAAACTCTGAAACTCTTTTTCTTTGCTCCTTCATAATCAGCAAGGACAATTGTGATAGCTGTGGCTTCTCTTGTTGCTGGAGGGATAATTTTTTATTTAGCTTACTATCTTTTCAAGATTCGAATGAAGAAGAGTCATAGGGCTATTCTTCGACAACAATATTGTAAGAAATTTTCATTTTAGAGATTTACTCATACAGTTAGGCTAGCTAGCTTGAAAAACCGGTATAGCTTATGTATTTATTTGGTTTATTTGTCAAGTTGGAAGGCAAAGCACAACTCTAGAGCATCTGCAATTTAGTCTGGCTACAATTGAGGCTGCGACAAATAAGTTTTCTCATGAAAATAAATTAGGGAGAGGTGGATTTGGACAAGTTTTCAAGGTAAGAAATGCCATTATTGTAGCTTTTCTTTAAAAAAAAATATGGGAGTGCATGTATTTGTTTTTTAAAATCTAACCAACTATTATTCTAGGGTGTTCTTCCAAATGGGCAAGAAATAGCTGTGAAGAGACTTTCGAAAGGTTCTGGCCAAGGTGCAGCAGAGTTTAAAAACGAGGTTTTATTGATAGCTAGACTCCAGCACAGAAATTTGGTGACGCTATTAGGATTCTGCGTTGAAGGGCAAGAGAAACTACTTGTTTATGAATATGTTCCTAACAGAAGCCTTGATTACTTTTTATTTGGTTTGAATCCTATAAACTCATTTTAACTTTTAATTGAAATTTCTAGTTCATTTCTGTCATACATTTTACTATTTATTTGGTTCCCTTTTTATGTTTTAGCGTTACTTGCACTAATTGAGATTATTTTCATTTATTTTGTCACTTTAGTGATCACTTACAACAAATTTATGTAGGTTCCCAAAATACTAGAGTGTTACATTGGATGGAGCTTAGCAAAATCATAGGAGGAGTTGCTCGAGGAATTCTTTATCTTCATGAATATTCTCGCCTAAAAATCATACATCGAGATCTCAAACCTAGCAATATTTTGTTAGATGATCAAATGAATCCGAAAATTTCAGATTTTGGCCTAGCAAAGATGGTTGCTATAAGTGAACATGAGGAAGCACAAATCGAATTGTTGGAACATAGTAAGTTTTTTTCTTCTTTTATCCTTGACATTTATATATGCATGGATGTGCATGTCTTAATAAAATTGAATAAAAAATAATTTGACTTAATTTGAAATACAAAGGTTTTCCTTTCAACTATTCATTTTCAATGTTCAAATCTTCCTATCATCTTGTTGATTAAATTTCACCGACATTGATTTTTATAGTGGTTATATGTCTCCAGAATATGCGATGTTTGGACAATATTCTGAGAAGTCAGATGTTTTTAGTTTTGGAGTTATAGTTTTAGAAATTATCAGTGGAAAGAAGAATACAGGTTGTCATGATTCACAATACGCAGATGGCCTCTTAAGCTATGTAAGTTATGATAATATTAATTTAATTGGAGAAAGATTAATTTGTCAATATTGTATGATGAGTTGATAATAGAGTAATAATTGAAATAATAAGTTTATCTTAATTGTTGCAGACATGGAAGAAATTGAGGGATGACAAGTTGGTAGAGATATTGGATTCAAATATAAATGAACTGGGATCATACAATGAAGTGATCAAATGCATCCAAATTGGTTTGTTATGTGTTCAAGAAAATCCAAATGCAAGGCCTTCCATGGCTACAGTTGTTTCATATCTTAGTAATGATTCTATTCAAATGCCAATACCACAGGAACCTGCTTTCTTTTTGCATGGTCAACCAGAGCCTACTACCACTAATGGAACTGGAGAATCATGCTCTATTAATGAAGCTTCTATGAGTGAATTCTTTCCTCGCTAATACAGTAAGACTTTGGATTAGTATAACTTTCATTCTTCAAGAGCAGTTTTTTTCTTTTTTCATAAACCTAATGTCGTGTTTGTGGACAATTAATATGCAAGTCCCTGTAGTTGTGAAGAAGAGAAGAGGCCAATTTACATCATTATATGTTAATTACATAATACTTTGTGACAATTAATAAGCAAGTCCCTATAATTTTATTTCATTTTTAATTAGGTTATTGTAGTTTTTCCCCTTTTATTAAGTCCTTATAGTTTCCTCAAATATAGGTATTTGTTCCTATACTCATATTCTATTTATTTGTAAGACGAGCAATGTTAATAGCTGGTGGCATGGTTCTCGTGGTATAGATGGATTAATTTTTCAATATACATCTCAATAACATCGGAATGGATGAGATTATAGATTATATATGTAAGAAGACGAATATGAGCATAATAATTTTTGTTTTTATTTTGATAATGAACAAATTTAATTTAATCATTTTATATTTTAAAACCTCTTTTACATTTTGTATTTTACGGAAATTTAAGTGTTACTGTAATGAACCTAAATGTATTGGGCTTGGAGAAGGTTTAAAAGAAAGCCCAAAGCGAGGTGGGTGCTTGGCTGAGGTCACTGGAATATAACTAGACAGGGGAGCAATAGAATGGGCGTGAATGACCAATGTGAGTTGGCATAGATGGTAAGGGATTCAGGATTAGGCTATTGGGTCGTGGGTTTGATCCCCTCTGCCGTTGTTGGGACTCCTTTGGTAGGCGATCTCGTAAGTCCCCAGTAAGTGCTCATAGAGCCCGGGGCCGTACCCTGGCCTTGGTGGGGGACTGATGTCGAACCCCCTTGCTTTTCATTTATTTATTTTTAATTATTTGTGTTGAGCTTTCAATATAAAGGGGATCGTTATAGTTACTTAATCGGCATCCACATCAAACAAAACTAACAAATTATGAGTATAAGAGGCTAATGATTATAACCGAGTATAATATAAAGACCTAATAAAAGAGAGAGAAAACACTTTTACGAAAAAGATAAGGAAAAACATTACAAGGACTTGGTTAAAAATTAGATGAAATTGTAAAGACTAACAAATTAAATTTTCTATGTGTGTCACTATTACAAAAAGACCATTTGGAGTCCCAAAATAAGCCCTTTTAACGTCCCTTATTCATGGGATGTCTATTTAAGGGTAGTAGTAAAATTATACTTTTGGAGTCCCAAATTAATTTTGGGACTCCAAAATATTTTTGACGTCCCAAATTATATTTTGGGACTCCATATGTCACGTATAAATGTACAGCTAACTGACACTTTTGGAGTCCCAAAATATAATTTGGGACTCCAAAAGTGTCATTTTTGGAGTCCCAAAATATATTTTTGGACTCCAAAGTGTCATTTTGAAGTCCCAAAAGTTATCTTGGGACTCGAAAACTGTCATTTTCGGAGTCCCAAATTATATTTTGGGACTTCAAAAGTGTCATTTTTGGAGTCCCAAATTGTATTTTGGGACTCCAAAAGTATCATTTGTGGAGTCCCAAAAGTTATTTTGGGACTCCAAAAGTGTGTTTGTGGAGTCCCAAAAGTTATTTTGGGACTCCAAAAGTGTCTTTTTAAAAAAAATTACCTAGCACGTATTTTGCACAACCCAAAGAATTATACCCTATAAAAACCATCAACCAGATAGCCATGAACATACATTACCAAAATGTTCGGATCATTCGTAAACCATTAAAACCTCGCAGCCTTGTGCGATTCCAAATAAACTAGAACAATGAATTACATTTCAACAATTACCCATCATATATATGATCAACAATGGTAACTACTACATATACAACTACCACAAAGTGTCAAAATATAATAATGTATCCAGCTACATTACATATACAGCTACCACAAAGTGTCAAAATATAATGATGTATCCAACTACACATACAGCTACCAAGAAATATTCAAAGTAAATTAATCTTTACACATTTACGTGTGAAAGAAGATAGCCAGCCAAAGCGTCTCGACCCAAATCAACGTCTTCCTCCGAGTACGCCCTCGCACCAAAAATCAGAATTGAAAAATAAGGTATAAATACCTCATTTCTTATCGATCATGGTAGCTGACTCCTAAATTTATAAAAATGAATTACAATTGAAGAAAAGAAACTAAGATTTATAAGTAATTTTGCATTCACAAGCTAATATAAATAGATTCAAATAATCTTTTCAATCAAACAATTGATCAAGTGAGATTGTGAACACGCTTAGGCTATATAAGAGCATCTGATGATTTTTAAACCACTCAGAAAACATCAATAATCAAGAGTTTGTCACTCAAATGGAAACCCTAAAGTTGTTCCCCGCACTCTACACCTTAACACCTTATATTTTTATGTAATTAATGCCCCCTCCAGCTCAGGAATTTAGTGACCAACAAAACTCCAGCAACTTGCATTACAACTAAAATCCAGCACAAGTTAGGACATAATACTCCCACACTTTGATGCTCCCAAAACATCCGATATAAATAGTATACCACAATGATTCTGATATTGTCACCTCGGCCTCCATATTTACAATGTAATAATGTGCTGTGTATTTGTGTTGTTATCATCATATATTGGATAATGTTTTAGGTTTTCCTGTTGACGTGTCCACCATCAATTTTCTTTTTAAACAAAGCTTTTACTATCAATCAAATTTCTTGTAAATTGGAACAACATTTTTTGATGATAAATTGTAATGACATTTTTTTCAGTCAAACTAATGTTACGAGTTTATACTCCATACATCGTTCATCATTAAAAAGCAAATGGTATTGGAAGTATAAATTCATTCCAGATATGTGCTAATAAGGGGGGATCATAAATAGGCTAAATTTTTTAATTCATCCGTGAATAGTGAAGAAAACATGGCTGACATATAATTAGATTCACCATAGGAGAGAAAAATGAAGACAGGGACACTGTCCAGAGCATGCATCTATTTTATTTAAATGATTATGTGGTTAAGGAACAAGATCGCACCTTGTTTTGCAGTTCCTCCATAAAACTATCAAACAGATCCCTTCGATCTTTGTCTCGTTCCACAGCCTTGAAACGGACATCATTTTCAAACAGAGGTGCTGCTTTGCTGAGTAATTATCAAAAAAGGAAATTGAAGAGGAAAATTAAGACTAATATAACCACCATATATAAAAGATATCAATAGATAGTTTTTAATTAAGAAAGGGAAGGGGATGGGAAAAATCACATATCATGAATTAAGAACTAAGAAAAGAAAAGGGAAACCTCCATCTTGTGGATGATGTCAGCTCTGTGGATTCCTGGAAAAGTTGAAGTATAAGAAAATAGTAAAATCAGAGGAAGCAATTTATAGCATAATTAAGAATAAACATGGAAGCAGATTAAACATACTTCTAACATTTTCTTGAAATCCTCCCGTGCGTTTTTCTGTTTCATACGCTTTTCCTCAGCTTCCTGCTTCTTCTTCTGATTTAGGAACTAAGAAATAAAAATCACTTGTTAACATTTTAGTCAAAAGTGAATTGCTGATTCAGCCAATGTATAAAGGCCATCAACAATTATAAAGCAGAATGATTAGTTCCGGTCTCCATCATTAACCTTTGCCCCGACTAAAACAATTTTAGCACTGTGCTATGTCTAAACTTTATTTGCATCTAAATTACAATTTGATTTTAGTCAGATTAAGTAACTACTACACAATCAACTCTTAAAAGCAAAAGTAGTGCATAAGATTACTTGGGCAATTATCTAGCTGCATTTTTCCTTCTGCAATTAATATACAGTTTCCTCACAATAATAAAAATTTTCAAACAAACAGTCATTCAATTTCACATAAGAAGCAATAGAACTAGTAAGAGAAAAATTTAAACGAAATTATAATCAGTCAATTTCGTATAAGAAGAAATAGAAGTAGTAAACCAAAGTCAAATAAGAGTACTCTCTATGGCTTCTTTAGAGATAGCTCTTATCATCATACAACAGCTGAACATCTTTAACAGAAGAAGGAAAACAAAGGAGAAAAACCCCAGTAAATGTATTATGACTCCAACATTACATTGATTATCCGTCTAAAGGATTACCTCATTACAAACTTGCTTCCGCTCTCCGAGTGATTTTAAGGCACCATACCTTTTGTCATTGATTATTACTCTCATGGCCTAAAACAAGGATAAATCAGTGACAAGCAAATGAAATAAAGAAGCAAAAGTTTAACTGATGAAAGAGTGCAACAATTAGTAAGTGACAGTATATTATATCAATATGTTCTGAGAAGAGGTGGATAAATACCAAACCATATTCTCTTTAGCTCCATCATTTGAAAGGCATATGAATTCCAACTTCCCTGCTTCTTCCTGAAAGACTCCAAGTTACCAAATCGTCATAACTATGAATATTGATTTGCATAAAAAGGAACGTTGAATAATTTAAACAACAAGAAAGAAAAACAGAAAGGAAAGGTATGAAACAAGCAGATAAGGCACAATCAAAACACTTGTCACATATGCAACAAGTTACTTCCTACAAAGTAATTGACCGACAGAAAATTAAAAATTTAATCCAGAAACAGGGACGAAAAGCTAATGCTAATATTAGAAGGCACATGATATGGACTTAAGAAGCAGGTTTAAAGCCTTTCTCAAACGCATTGGAAAGTTTCTATTCATGGGCGAAGAAGTACTGTACCGCTCTCTTTAGATTCTCTTCCCTAGCACAGTAAGCCCTACTCGTCTGCAAATTATCAGTAAAAATCTTTGTTGCATCCTCCTTAACCATAATGCCAGAAACTGAGGTCGAGGTGGGAATGGTTCCCACCGTAGCAGTGCTCGCGGAGACAACGTCTTTGGGTCCATCCGAATTCTCTATCTTGACCGTCATATTATCCTTTTGGAGCTTGGTATTCGGCGGAGCGGGGGGTTCAAGCCTAGCAGTAGTGAAGGTGCGCATGGAGGAGTCATTCATCCTCCGACTCAAACCCCAGCTTTTCAGGTGCAGACCCAGCATGCCAAAAGATAAAGATTCAAACCCAGAAGCCAAAGCGTCTCGCAGGACTAACCTTAACAGCATCGAAACACTGAGCAACGACGAGACCCAATAACTAACCCCTGAGCTTGACGGAGCAACGCCGATCGACACACAAGGAGGAGAGTCAAGAAGAAAACGCGAGCTCGGACGATGGGAAAGAGGAAGAAGCAGGGAAACCAAAATGAGCAAAGGCCAAAGAGAAAAAGGTGTTTAATTAATATATTAACACTTTGGAGTCCCAAAATATAATTTGGGACTCTAAAAATATTTTTTTGGAGTCCCAAATTATAATTTGGGACTCCAAAAATAAATTTTTTGGAAGAAATGGTTTTTGGCCGGTTGGAGAGATTTTTGGAGTCCCAAAATATAATTTGGGACTCCAAAAATATATTTTTGGAGTCCCAAATTATATTTTGGGACTCAAAAAGATTTCCCCTCCAAAAAAATACCGCCAAAAATTTTCCTCCAAATAAAATTCCCGCGAAAATTTTTCATGAGTTTGGGAGTCCCAAATTATATTTTGGGACTCCAAAAAGTTTCACCAGCTCGCCAAAAAAGCAATCCCGCCAAAAAATTTATTTTTGGAGTCCCAAATTGTATTTTGGGACTCCAAAACTTTATTTTTGGAGTCCCAAATTATATTTTGGGACTCCAAAACGTTCAGAGCCAATATAATTACAAGAATGTCACCGTGTTCACTTGTTACATCCCTTTTTTAAATAGGGACGTTTTTTAGGGTAGTAATAACCCATTTTTGTAGTAGTGTGTGTAAAGGATACTACTTCAAAATATGGATATTACTACCCTAAAAGACATCCTTTTTTAAAAAAAGGAAGTAAAAAGTGAAGGCGGTGTCATTGTCGTAATTATTTACTTGACTTTGAGGATAGATAAACTTAGACCAATTAAACTCCTTTAATGGGCCCAATTTGTCTAATGACCACATAAGACACTAGCAATGCTCAACAAACCTCGTAACTAATTGAGTTGATCAAGTGATTTACCTTTCTAATTTGGATACCGTGTCGACATCAACTATCACATTTAATCGAGAGCAAAGATAGAGCATCATCTCTCTTGGTTGACTAAATGTAGCTTTTCACATAAATATAAATCTTACTCCATTAACTCTAAGACAAATCATGACTATTCATGATCGCTTACTATGTATAGATTCCCGAGTCAACTAGAAGTCATCCAAGCCCTACCGGTCTTGTGAACGATTAATCCCTTGTAAGGGACTGTGAGTCCTTTCGGTATGTCTATCTATACTCATGCATTTGAGTCATACACAAGAATACATTGTTCTCCCCATTTTTCAAGCGAGATAGAGTTGTATAGTTAAAACATAACCCTAGGACATATTGTTTGATGACATCCTCAAGTCTACATTGATCCACACTACCAAATGATGAGAGACATTACAAATCCAATGATACTCTACAATGAATCATTGTGTAGTCTCTTGGTGGGTCAGTTTAATGCTATCTGTAATATTCTGAATTTTGGGCCTAGAGATTTCGTAATAAGCCTATACCTATTCTTATAGGACTTGATTTTCTTCAATTTCTACCTTACTCCTATTATCTACTTGAGAGAGTAGATCATCCTCAAGAAAAGGTAGAATTCTTGGATACAAACACCTTGTAGTCCTCGTGGTAATAAAAGTAGTGTCTCCTAGTTTCCTCGTAATAGCCTATAAAATTGCACAAGGTGCTATTTGCCTCTAACTTATTACGTGTTAGGGTATTGACATAACTGGACAACCCCATACCTTGAGATATCTCAAGTTGGGTTTTTGGCCCCTTCATATCTCATATGGGGTAGTCTAAATAGATTTTGACGGAACCATCTTAAGAAGGTCTAATGCCATGTAGGGGCAAATCCCCAAATTGATTTCGGGAGCTTTGTACCACTCATCATAGATCGATTTATCTCTTATAAGATACATATATCCAAATTTGGACTTATCATCGCAAAGGTGATGAAGTAGGAGTATGCTCTTCTAGCCCAAAAACATCCGAATGAATGAGTTCCAACAACTTATTAGCTTTTTGACCGACAAGTTTCTCAAGTTTAGTCTTCTTAGCTTTTCACCCAAATAAGATTCACAAGGCCCATAGGATTTGAAATCAATGGAATCTAGATAACCATCATGATGGAGTGTAGACCATCTTATCTCATTAATGTGTCATAACCTCACTGTGCCAAAGATAGGATCGATTATCTAACCTCGATTTCTCAACTTGAATGCTAAGAGATTCACTTTTAGAAATTAATTTCTATAGCAAATATACCAGAGGTAAAAGCATCACCTTGCTTCTTTCCCTTGAGGCTCGCAAGGTACAATGGGTAGTTGTTCCTCCAATTCCATTCCATCCGACAATGGAAGCATATGGCGATAGCAGTGACCTTAAACTTCTCCTTTTCTTTCTTATTTCCTTTTCCCTTGCCCTTCTTCTCTTGGGCTAGAGCTTGCCTATCTCCATAGGCTTACTCTTGCCATTCTTCTTCTTGAGCTTGAGCTTGTCTGTCTCTCCAAACTTACCCTTGAGTAGGGGTAATAGGAATTGGATAATCTAAGACTTAAGATATCTACTCAAAACACAAAACTAATTTTTTCATTCCAATACTAGTCCTTAATATTAGGTATAACTAACTTATTAGCATCCGAATATAGTGGAAATTAAAATTTCTAGCTATGACTTAAACATTAAAATAAAATATGGACATATAATTATTTCATCAAAATTTAAACAACCATATATAGAGACTTTTGAAACGTATGTGGCCCTCCCACTATTTTCTCTAGGATCAATGACCTCAATTATTGATTTAAGGTTATCCTTCATAAGGATATCCGTAGTGGGCTAAGAGACCGACTAGAATCATTAGTTTCTAGCTAAGTCTCCAAAACTAACTTATCCAATAGGTTGATTTGATCAACAACATCTCCATGTCTTCTATTAGATCATCGTTGACAACACCTTGTCACTTAGTGTCACATCATTATGTAGCAACCTGGCCTCTTTTCCCTAAATGCATAGAACCTACTGAGCTTGTGAACTACACATATAGTCCAACACAAACCATTATTCTAAGTGTCATACACTTCGAATGGCACTGTTACCCAACTAAAAGGTAGGCCTTAGCCGAGCTATAGAGCACCAACATAGAGAAAGTTTTTAAGCACTACCGATGATGAGAGGTAAAAAATACGCTACATAATTTTTTTGAGGGATCCTTTTCAGCCTTATCTTAAAGAACTAACTAACGATAGTTAATTTCTAACGCTAGAAGATATTTTATCCCGTATGCATAATTAGATATACAATGACATCAACTATCACATAGTTTAAGTTTTTAAACATCTTGTATCTATCATGCGTACTAGTCGCATAGTGATCGTGCTTACTAATAACATGCATACTAGTCGTAATTTAAAAAATTAAAACTATGCATATTAATAAATTCAAATATATTGTGGATGATCATGTTGCCTTCCCATTTTCTATCCAAAACATCTTTATGTCTTGGATTATCAAGAACTTCAAATCTTCTCTAATCTATCATCGTGATCGAATTGAGGTGATAGTCATTGTTATGCTCCCCAAATAACGATAAAGGTAAGTAGGGAAAATCGGGCCGCTTCCCAATAACGCTTGATTTAAAGTCTTCGACTTGACTTTGCTATGATTTTTGATCTTAGTAACGAAGTGAGGTGATAGTTGTCGCCATGCTCTCCTTTCGGTCCCAACAGATTCTAAATTATTCCTTATTGGGTAATTTCCACATAAGAATCGATGGTTATCATTAGGCATTGTGCGCCTTTCCGAATTAAGGCCACAAGGTGAGTGTTGGCCTTTAGTAACGACTTAAGGACCAAGCACTCTTCCGCCGCATCCGGGTACCGTAAGGCTTTTATAATTGAGAACATCACTTTTTTACTGTTGACTCACATTGTGAGTTCACTTTTTCCACATCAATCAACGTTCTTCCTATAGCCATGAATGATCTTCCCATACTAATTGGCACTTCTCGATCAACTTCAAATTCTAGGACAACGAAATTCATAGGGAAGATAAACATGTCTACCTTTACCAACACTTCTTCAATTTTGCCTTATGGTTGGACAATGGATTGATCTCGCCGTTGCGAAGTTACCATAGTGGGTCTTGCTTCCCTACCACCAGCCTTTTTGAAAGCAAAGATTGACATCAAGTTAATGCTAGCCCCACGTGATAGAGTGCTTTGCCGTAGTTGTAACACCCCGAATTTCATACTACAAATTGTGTCCGATGACACTTGGTTTTAGAAAAATTCAACAGAATTTGAGGTGCTACATCAGAGTACTGCGGAAACGGAGAGCAATGCACTAAAAATTGGACAATATATGAGTAACTGATATAAAAATACCCCGACATATGACGATGCCGAGCGTATGCTGGTATATTAAAAATTCCCGAAGGAATAATCATGTGATACAATATACAGAGCTTTGTACAATTACATTTCACAAAAAATAACTATACAACCTAGACCAAGACTTGACTAGACTTGGGGCAATGAACCTAACTCCGTTAACCGAATGTAATGGCTTGTCTATCACGGCGACCGATTGGCTGCCCCATATAGACTAGCCTTGCCTTTGGCACCAAACTATTCGAAATAACTTCATTAGACCCATGCCTGACAATAGGCTCTGATGATCTTCTTCCGGCTCTTGCCTCGACCGGTGCATTACTACGACTCTGCCCCTTGGTTCATATCTATGGCTCCATCTACCGGTGCCTTCTCTGTTCCTGGTCCTTACCTGTACTATCATTTAAGACTGAGGTCCAATGCACATTGGACCTCAGGTAACGGTTAACCTCATGCTTATATAAACAATATGTACAACAGATATTTCTAATATACAGCATAGATCCATACAGTACAATGTATGATCAAATGATAACAATTACACTATCATGCAAAGTTATCCCTGGTTTTCACTTTCAACCTCGTGCCACGATGTACGGTCGTGTCCTCGCCGCTAGGAAAACATAACGGTGTTATCATGACTATAAGCCGTAAAGTCAGTAAATAGTTATCTAAGTCTACCTTAGTCACAAAGTGCATGTCCAGACGAGTCCCGTTCATGGCTCTATGAAACCATCCTCAACATATATAAGCATATAAACATCGTGTCATTGTTACTGAACGCGTCCGTACCTTCGTTGATCGGTATTCTCGTACGTTTGACTGAAAACGTACTTTGACGACGAAAACGGAAAACAACACGTCGACAATGTTCGATTGCGGTTCGATCGCGCTAGGTGATCACAGATATCCTATAAGGATAATATCACGTTTATCAATATCTAACATCATAACAGCATTTTAGATACAAATTACCATTTTGCCCCTAGTTGACTAATCGGCGAAATTTCGCAGAGCTTCGCTACTTTGACTCTAATCTTCCAAAATTTTGCCATATCTCTAACTCCAACATGATTTTGAAATTAATACCTTAAATACCCCTAACACATGATATCTAATCATATTTGGAAGATTAAAGACTAAACTAGCATTTCTACTCTAACTACCGAAAGAACCTAAGACTAAGGACCGAAGAAATTACCTGTAGCTTACGCAAATTTTCCCTAGACTCTTCCTCCTCCCTTTGCTCCAAGAGTTTTGAACTAGACAAGAGAGATTTGGTGTGAAGATTCAAATGAGGAGCAAGGCCTATTTATAGGGAAAATTCAGCACTATTCACACTTTGTCAGACGGATTCTGGACCGTAGGATCGCACTTTTGCAAAATGGCACAATCTTGGCCCTTGGAAGCTCTTGGCCGACCTCCCCCCTTAGGTGGCACAAGATGACATCATCTTTGATGATGTCACAAGGTTGCTTTTGCCTTCGACCCGATAAAATTCCCGATCGGTGTCCTAATCGTGAAATCTTGGAAAATCTCAAAAATCCTAAGCATAGCCCCAAGATCTAATCTTTCTCTTTAAACATATTTGGGTCAATTAAATTTTTTATCCCATTCAGGGCCTCTCCTATTTCGCTGAAGATTTTCGATATCCGCCTTCGATTCTGAAATCGCCTGGTAACAACATCTTTGGGACAAAAATCCACTGATTCATAATATGCCCAGATGTTTACCAACTCATTCTTGGATTTCAAGTTATGGATTGGTTTCTATAGATTTTCATTTATCCGATTTGCTTTTGAACATCGAGATAGATTCTTAGCTTGATCCAAGTATAACCCTTTTTGGTTACGGAAATAACTTTGAAGGTAACCTACTCCGAGCTAAAATTCACTTGTTTCTAATATACTCTGGTTTTAGAAACCTTGTTCATGGTTTTTAGATAAGATTTAGTTTCTATCGGTTGTCATTTATCCTATTTGTTTTTACAACTTTACTACTATTTAACCAAACTTACATGATTTTTAACTTGCAAATCTTATCCTCTTATCTTTTCCCATTCAAAATTCCGATCCTTTTTTTCTGTTTTTATATTTTATTTAATTAATTAATCTTATATAAAATAATTATTTAATAATTATTTATATAATTTTTACAAAATTTCCCTATTGGTCCATACATGTTTTTAGGCTTAAAATTACTTAATCTCATATATTTTTCTTAATATTTTCCAATTAATTAGAAAATATATTTTTGCTAATTATAGGGTTTTACATAATTATCTTTGGATTTTCCTTTGTTTATGCTCAAATAATTAGCCAATAATTATTTAATTAATTACCCACTAATTGTTGATAATTTTATTAATTAGAATAACTCATTACCTCACAACTTTTGAACCGACATTAGTATTTTATGTCACATGCATTATATTAAAATTCACGGGCATTTTGGTCATTATAATACTTTTGATTTTTCCTCTTTATTTTCCAAGGTTATAATTTATTAAATTACCAAAATTAGAGACAACATACTCTCTAATTTTTAACCAATATTTTATTACCATTTAGGATTTATCATAATATTTTCGGGGTATTTTACGACCCATAAATGCATTTTAGGGATTTTCGGCCCTTTATGCCTTTTAATTTCAATAGAAATTTCCATTCAATAAGATAATTATATCTTAAGGGTTGATACCACATATTCACCTATTTTCTATAGGTATTATTTACTAATTTATGATTCTTATCATAATTAGGATTTTTAGGGTGTTATAGTAGTAGTTAGGACCAATGGCCCACGGTATCGTGAAACCACCCAGACCTTCGATTTGGAGGTAGCCTATTCAACAAGAAGGAATTGCTTTCCTCGATCATTGCTATAGTTTCAAATTCACCCAGCTTCCTTTATTGGGAAAAATTGAAATTGAGCCGAATCACCAAGAGGGGGTGAATTAGGGATTCTAAAACTTTTTCGGTTGCTCTGTTTTTGGGTAGTAAAAACAGGGGATCAACAGAGTATAGAGAAGAAAAGCAAGACACAAAGGATTTATACTAGTTCGGTCCAACCACTTTGACCTACGTCCAGTCCCCATACTCTATGGGATTTCTCACTATCACAATTGACTACACACTCGCACTCAAGAGTAATTCTCTCACTAGAACTTACTCCCTTAGAAGTTGTAATCAATAACCCAATCTCCAAGTCCCCTTAACTTGAGATACTTTAAAATAAATGATTTACAATCAAGAAACTCTCTCTAAGAGTAGATAAGAATAAATCTTGAAGTGCAAAATGTATCAAAAGATACTTTTTACAAGAAAACTCAAAGAGTAGTTGAAACTTGAATGATTTTCATTTTCTCACGGGTTGGTTATTGAGAAGAATTGAATGCATCTCTATTTATAGCTAGAGATCATTAAATGACCGTTGTAAATCCTAATGTGATCGTTGCCAACATTGGAGGATGATTAGTGAAGGTTTTGGTATTCTTCTCTCTCTACTCTTTGGTTAATCCACTGTGCATAAGTTCAGGCTTGACTTCTTAACTTTTAATCCGTTGGAAGAGCAGCTACTTGGATGTGGAAAGGAGATATTAATTCCTTCTAAACGTGTGGAGAATGATTGTCCAAAAGCATGCAAGTTTTCTGCACTTTGCATTTAATGTTCGACTCTACTCTATGCTTTATGCTAATTCTCCATTTAATCATGTCTAAAACATCTAAAACTCACTTAACAAACTGATTAAACATAGTTAGGAATAGCAATGAGTGATGATATAAAGCATTGAGATTAAACACGAAGATTTCACAAATTCGTTCAACTTGAAATTCAAATTCTGCGATGCAAACTTGAGTTAGTTCTTCAAAACTAGAGTTTTCATATTTCGGTAAAAGCCTAAACTCGAGTTCCAAAAACTTAACTCGAGTTTTTTCATTCCAGTATAATATCGCGATTTGGTATTTGGACATGTTTTGTGAACAATGCAAAACTCGAGTCATTAAGTGACTAACTCGAGTTTTAGACTTTGATGAGAAATCATGTTTTAGTCCAAAATCTCGAAACCGGAGTTTTCATTTCAAAACTAGAGTTTTCAAAATGTTCAAATTTAGCGAGCTCTATGCTTGGTCTAAAGTTGAGTTTCCAAACTGAAACTCGAGTTTCCATGATTCTTTGAAAACAATGGAAACTTCTCTGTAAGACCGAAACTCGAGTTTTCAAAACTAAACTCGAGTTTCCTCGTTTATGAGAAAACTTTGAAAAACTTTGTCAAATCGAAGAATGGAGTTTTCATAAGATCAGAATCGAGCAATGTTCTCTGATCTTTGTAAACTCGAGTTTCTAAAGTAAACTCGAGTTTCCAAACTTGAAAACTTAGAGAACTCTCAGTATAGCCTAAACTCGAGTTTCCAAATGGAAACTAGAGTTTTAATATCTTTCAAAAATTGATAGCTCTCTGTCTTGTCAAAACTCGAGTTTGGTAAATCAAACTCGAGTTTTCTTTGTCTATGAAAAACTCGAAGCTCTCTATATGGTCAAAACTCGAGTTTTCATATCCAAACTCGAGTTTGCCTTTCTTTGCAAAAACTTGAGCTATTCTCTGTCAAGTCCAAACTCGAGTTTCCAAACAGAAACTCGAGTTTGCCTTCGACGATAAGTTTTTAAACTTACAAAGACAAACTTTCATCCGTGTTTACAATTGTCCGTTATCATCAAAACCAATAGGGAACTAACAAAAATGTCCTTAATGAATTTTACATAACTAGTCATTTGCTGTTGGAAATTATGCCCTAGGGGCAGGTCATTGTACTTTAGACATTTATGTTATTTAAAGTATTATCTTTTAGTTATCATTTCATTTGCATGTTTACATTGATAATCTGTATCCCTAGATATATCTAATAGATTATCCTAAATGTCCTCGACGGTCATCTACGCGGGAGCGAAGATGAGATAAGACCGATATGACTTTGATGAGGTATGGAGATACGAATCAAAGTCATGGGCACTTGTAAAAGTACAAGGTCTGGACTGACCCACTATGAGAAAGTTGCATGGAATAAGTCATAAGCTTTTCTTATGTATAACCGCGTCTACAACACCCTTTAACCTGAGATCATCATGGATTCCTACATGATGAGTCGCTGGTCTTTGATCTAGTCAAAAGTCACCTTTGACCGGGTGATGATAAAGGCTTGGATTGAGATCAGTGGTTTTCATGCAGATGAATGTGAATGGTCAAGATGGAATTTGTCCCTCACATTTGTAGAGAGATAGTACTGGGCCCCTCGATGAGTGAGTCTGAGAAATGTATGGCCATACTACAATGGAAAGGAGTTTCCATTTCAATTATTAGACTACTCAGGAATCGAAAGTAATGGTCAAGATCGAAGTTGACATTATCCATGCCTCATCCTTGACCAAATTATCGTGTGACAAAGGGTATGTGACATGGTTGTACGATAGATTATATCGCATCAATGATCTCCATGTGAATTGGGTAGTCGCAATGTCTTGCTAGAGGCCGCTGCGAATGTGGGCTGGTACATGTATTGGCCGCACGCCAATCTCATGTGGGCCTGCAGGGTCGTACACAAGAATAGCCCAACACGAGCAAGAGTGTCCAAATTCATTGAATCTTAAATGTGTTTAAGATTTAATGAATATTTATTTAATCTAGGATGTGTGTGTGTGTGTATATATTATTAAATTCGAAAATAATAATGATATTATTTATTGATAATAATATTATTATATATAGTATTTAATTTATTTGATAAATTAAATAACTATAATAAATTGAGATATTGTATTTCGATTTAATTTTTGAATACGATATATGCATATCGATTTAATTTGAACCGAGATATCGTATCTCATTTTAAATTAAATATTAGGATATCATATCTTGATTTAATTTATAAATATAAATTAAATCTAAAGGCCTATTAATTTGGATTAAATAGTTAGATTATATCTGTTGGACAGATTTAATTAATATTATTTAATCCAAATTCAAAATTCGAAATTAATTAGATTAATTTTGAATATTTTAATACGACACGTTAGGGTTTTAGAAACTCTATAAGAGATTCTCGATCTAGTCGTATTAAACATACGAATGAATTAGATGGCCGCAAAACAAAACCCTAGAGAGAAAAGAGAGAGGTGCAAGAATACCGAGGCGCTAGCACGTTGCCGTCGCTGTTGGAGGCCGTTCGTGTGGATACTTGGTAGAGGGAGAAGACACGCGGTCGGCTCTGTCGATCAAACAAGAAGGTGCTAGCCCACGTGATCAAGAAGCACGGATAAAAGATGCCACCTCGTTCGACACGTACGACGTCCGAGTCGCACGAGGTTCTAGCGCAAATGAGAACGGAACGCAAGCAAGCCCGCATAGGTACGGTTCTTAAATCTAAACTTGATCTAAACGCGGTTGAGCGATCTGCCCGAGGATCTGTAAAAGTTTTTTTAATTCCGCTGCGTGTACGGATCCCAACATTTTCTCCAAGGCTTCTACTAGAGGATGTAGATATGCAATTGTTTAACCATGTCCAGGAATTTTTGGAACTACTTCTCTTGGAATTTTTTGATAAAATAAATAAACTACCACAATAATCACACAAGCAACCTAGAGTCATCAATCCCTTATTTGCCTCTTAGATTTTATTCCCACTAAATTAATTTTGATTTAACTTAATCAACTAACCTAGAATATTGATGTCTATAAATGCCTTCCGGTCCATTTATCTACCTACCTTAATTAATTATGCAATGCCCACACAACTAAATAAGATGCGTTTTAAATCGAGCTCACTCTAATTTGATTATGTGGAGCTTGTAGGTATATTCCTATCCTATACGCAAATTAGATTAAAACCTAATTCCACTTTATTTAATCCCAAGTTCAATTTAGGATTCCCTCTTCCAAGTTCAACCCTAAATCCCCAAAACATGCTCAATGGTGGCCACTCAATAAGCAATAGCAATGAACACAAGATTAAATAAACTGAAATAAAATTAAGCAAAACTAACCAGTGGGAATAATCTCTAAAACCCAAACAAGTTCATAGATCCTCTAGGTTGAAAAGAAAATTTAGCCACACATGGCTATACTAAAATCCATAACAAAAAGATAAGAATTCAGGTTCAAAGAATAAGGAGATAGAGAAAAGAAAGCTTCTCTGTCGCCTCCACAGTCCTTCCGTGGAGATGATGAAGAGAACCAAAACGCTCAGCCGCTACTTCTTTGCTTCTTTGTTCCTTCTCGTTCTGCGTCTCTCGATCCTCCTCCGTTCCCCTTGTGTGTGTCTCTACCTCCTTATTTATAATTTAGGTCTCCTCCTCTTAATTAATCACCAAGCTTAGGATCCAAGTCTTTATTCCTTTTATTTAATTTATGGCTGCAAGCTCCATATGCTTTTGATTTCTTCTCTTTCATATAATATCTCCTGTACAATAAAAATAGGATATGAGTATATTTTACGTCGATTTATTCTTTGATCTTAAATTTGATTCAATGATGGAAAAGTTTATAAAAGATAATTATATAGGCATATAATCACTACTAGAAAAATGTTAAATAGCGATGGATTTTGCGACGGAAAATCAATTTCCGTCGCAAAAATTCAATTTGCGACGGACTCGAAAGTCCGTCGCAAATTGCGACGGACTCCCCCGTCCGTCGTAGGAAATTTGCGACAGAATGATGAGTCCGTCGCAATTTGCGACGGACTCAACGTCCGTCCCAAATAAATTGCGACGGACGGGCGAGTCCGTCGCAGTATATTTGCGACGGACGGCTGGTCCGTCGCAAACCGTCGGTAGTTTGCGACGGATCCAAGGGATCCGTCGCAAAAGGCGACAAAAGGTCCGCCTTTTGCGATGGACCCTAGGTCTGTCGCAAAAAATTTGTTTTGCGACGGACCCAATTCCGTTGCAAAACATTGTTTTGCGACGGAATTTTGGGTCCGTCGCAAAACCACACTTAAACCCCCGATTTTCACTCACTCTCACTCACGTCTTACGCTTCTCTCGCCTGCGTTTCTCTCTTTCCGGTTGTAAGCTCTGGTCAGTGACTTTCTTTCCGGCGTCATTCCCTTTTGTTCCGCCGATCGGTTTCGGCCTCTTTTCTTCTCTTCTTCACTAACTGCATTTCAAGTAAGCTACCTCTCTTCTTCCTCTTTTTTTTTTTCTACATATATATGGGTGGATTTGATATTCTTTTTTGTTTTTTGTTAAGTATTATGTTGATTTATGATAATGTATGATAATATTTTGTGTTAATTCTTTGATGTTGATGAAATTATATATGATTGATTCTTCATTTTTTATATTTAGAATATTAATGTTGTTTATAGTGTTTTTTGTATGTATGATAATGTATGATCATATTTTGTATCATTATTTGTTTATAGTGTTTTTTATTAGTGGGTAATGATACATAAGTCTATATAAATAGGATGATTTTGAATTATATATAGATTAAAATGTAGTTATTATGTATATAGATTAGTGTATGTAAATTAAAATGTATATGGTATTCATAACCTTCAAATGAGAAAAATAATTTGTAAAAATGAAATTGATAAATTAGAGAATGAATGAATTAACATAATTTGTATGAAATATGTATGTTAGTAGAAAATTATAAGTTACATGATTTTAAAGAAGAAAGATAAGAGAATTAATTAATTAATTAACATAATTTGTATGAAATGTGTATGTTAGTAGAAAATTATAAATTACATGATTTTAAGGAGGAAATATAAGAGAATTAATTAATTAATTAAGTAATTAACATAATTTTTTTGAAATATGTATGTTAGTAGAAAATTATAAATTACATGATTTTAAAGAAGAAAGATAAAAAGAATTAATTTATTAATTAATTAACATAATTTGTATGAAATATGCATGTGTTAGTAGAAAATTATAAATTTGATAAGAGAATTAATTCATAACAATGATGTGGATAATTTAAAAAATATTGCATTTAAATTTTTTATTTGAATTTTTTTATATATTTGTGGCATGTTGAGATGTTAATTCGGTTAGGAACTGAATTAGATAGGAAGTATGGAAGGCAACCATGATAGAAGTTGGATGTACAATCGTCTATCGATAAAAGAGAACTAACGCAAGCATTCTTGGCGGGTTTGGAAGAGTTCATCCAATTTGCTTTGGCGAATTCAAATAATTCAAGTAGGGAGATCGGTGTCCGTGTGCCAAATGTAGGTGTTTAAGATTTAGGGATACGGGCAATGTCAAAATTCATTTGTGTCAAAAGGGATTCATGAAAGATTATGAATGTTGGGAATGTCATCGTGAAGTCCGACGGACACAGAGTGGCTATTACGGGGACGGTAGTCATCGAGAAAACCTTAATCAATATGAGCAATTGGTTATGGATGCGGCGGGACCGTCGATCGGCCAATATTTTGATCCCGTTACTCATGCTTTGAGTCGTCATACATGGGAGAGGAGACCGGTACACATAATCAATCATCGTACATGGGAGAATATCCTAATCCAGAAGCCGCTAGGTTCTATAAAATGCTTCAAGATGCGCAACGTCCTTTATGGGAAGGTTGTGAACACATTGAAAATAGTGAATATTCATCGCTATCGGCTACCCTAGCAACACTAAGCTTGAAGACTGATCACCATATGAGTGAGAGGAATTACAACGAAATGATGCAAATCATGAGTAAGGTTGTTCCCAAAGACAATAATTTGCCGAAGGATTTTTATCAAGCAAAAAAAAAAGGTCAAAGAGCTTGGGCTTGGATGTGAAAAAATCCATTGCTGCCCCAGAGGATGTATGTTGTATTATAAGGATGATGCTGAACTGACCAATTTTAAATTCTGTGGAAATGAAAGAAATAAAGTTGTGGGGAAAGGAAAGAAAATGACCCGTCAGGCATTAAGCAAGATATGGTACTTTCCTCTGGTGCCAAGACTTACGAGATTGTATGCATCAGAACAAGTATGGACATAGATATAAAGTTGTGGGGAAAGGAAGGAAAATGACCCGTCATGCGTTAAGCAAGATGTGGTACTTTCCTCTGGTGCCAAGACTTACGAGATTGTATGCATCAGAACAAACAGCTGCTCACATGAGATGGCACCGAGCATCGTAGGGATGAAAACTTTGTGACGCATCCATCCGATGCGGAAGCTTAGCGTAAATTTGATGAGGCGAATCCTTTCTTTGCTATGGATCCCGTAATGTCCGTCTTGGTCTATGCTCGGATGGGTTCGCTCCTTTCAACAATACGGGCAGGACTTATTCTGTTGGCTGTCATTGTGACTCCGTACAACCTCCCACCTTCTATGTGCATGAGAAGAGAGTTTTCTTTCTTAACGCGTTAATCCACAGGCCATCCAACCCAAAAAGAAGATAGATGTGTACCTCAGGCCTTTGATAGACGAGTTGAAGATGTTGTGGAGTAAAGGGGTTCTTACGTATGATATATCATTAAGTCAGAATTTCACCATGCGGGCTTCCTTAATGTGGACCATAAATGATTTCCCTGCATATGGGATGTTGAGTGGCTGGCAAACGTCGGGGAAGCTTGCATGCCCGGTATGTCTTGAACAGAACATGGGTTTTAGCTTGGCACACAGTCGCAAGGTCAGTTGGTTTGATAGGCATCGGCGATTCCTACCCCGATCATCCGTGGAGGAGAAATAGAAAAGACTTCACGCGGAATGTTGTCGAACGAGCGAGCAACCCCGTCGTTTAAGTGGCCAAGACATATGGGACAGAGTCAAGTACATTCAAAGTGTCGAAGAGGGGCTGCTTCGGGGGAACTCCGAGGGATACGGCGTTGATCATCATTGGAACAAACGCAGCATCTTACGGGAACTACCATATTGGAAAGATCAATTGTTAAGACACAACCTCGATGTCATGCATATTGAGAGGAATGTGTTTTGCAACATTCTGTACACCGTGATGGACACCAAGGGCAAGACGAAGGACACAGTCAACGCAAGACGGGACATAGAAGCGATATGTAGAAGGCCTGCTTTACATTTGGTGGGGAGTGGCACGGGACGGACTTCCAAACCTAGAGCGCCGTACACATTCAACAAACAACAGAATTTGGAACTGTTGCAATGGGTTAAAGATCTGAAACTGCCAGACGGTTATGCGTCAAACATGAAAAGATGTGTCGACATGCACGAGGCGAAGTTATTCGGCATGAAGAGTCATGATTGTCATGTTTTCTTCCAGATTGTTGCCTTGGGCCTTCAAAGCACTTAAAGCATATATTGTCTATTCGACGGAATTTTCCATGTTCTTTAGAGAAATTTGTGCTTGAGCTTAATGTTGAAAAGTTTCGGCACTGGAGGCGAGCATGCCCATAACTCTATGCAAGTTAGAGATGATATTTCCTCCTAGCTTGTTTGACTCAATGGAACATTTGCCCGTTCACTTGGCCTACGAAGCAAAGGTAGGAGGCCCGCAACAATATATATATTTCTATCGCTGTTATTAATTGACCGACACGGTACTTTAGTTTATAAATACCCTCGATATTCCATTGTAGGTTTTACGCACACTTAAGCACAAGATCAAAAATCCAAGGTACGTTGAAGGATCTATCGCTGAGGCATATCTAGTCGAAGAGGCCGCAAAATTTGCGTCATACTATTATCCCCCTGAAATGATGTCAAGATGGAGAGGGGTACCTCGCAACGATGATGCCGGTGATACGAGGGATCAAAAATCAATATTTAATTTTCCGGGCGAGTCGTGGGAAAACGTTCGAGGTCAACTCTTGACGGAAGAGATAAGCGAGTAGGGGAGTGGTACATTCTAAACAACTGTGAAGAAGCCGCCCAGTATTTAAAGTAAGATTTCTTTTCTTTTTGTTGTTACGGTAAGTATTCCAGTATTAACTTCATTTTTTTTCTTACAGTTACTTCTCTAATTCGGTCCGATCGGCAAATCCTTCAATGTCAGGATCCGAAGTTGACCAATTCACGAACTCTGAGTTTCCAAAATGGCTTGATCCTACTTCGTGGAAAATCCATCGAGATCCCAATGAAGTTGCGTGGAGTTTGTCTTATGGAGCTGCAATTAGTGTTACCGGTGCAAGAAATACATAATCAATGGGTATCGGTTTTCAACTGTCGAGGCGAATGCAGGTACACTATGTTGTAATTATGGTGTATGTTGTCGAGGTGACAAAGTTGATGGGGTGGAGACTGCCTACTACGGGAAGTTAGTTGACATAATTCAATTATCGGAGTTCGACGACTATGAGACCTCCTCGAGAGGAAGACGTGTAAGCAAATGTTGATGAACAAGAATCGTCCGATTGATTTTTGTTAGTTCTTTGTTTGTGATGATCATTATACTACATACTTTGTTAATACGCTCTTCGTCATATTAACTAAATAACTTATTGTTATATATTTTTTGACATTATGTCTATAAGTGTTTAGAGATGGAGCATCTAGGAGGACGTTCAGGTAGTGGATGGGGTAGTGGTCGAGCCCAACCCCGTACTATCAGAGGGGGTAGGGCGACGTCATCTGCTCCTTATGGAGGTAGAGGGTCCAGCGCTTCCCCGTATATGCCGTCCTTTGATATGTCATCTTCACCGTCTACATATTTGTCATCTTCACTGTTTGTATATGTCGTCATCACCGTCTACCCCCTACTGATCCACAGCAAGGGGGATCACAGGTTTACAATATAATTTCTGATTGATTTACATATGTTTAGACTACATATGATTTACATATGTTTATCTTCAATACTTCACATTCCTTCCTTAGCACAATGCGTCGCCTCATAGCCACGCTTTATGGCTTGAGAAATAAAAGAGGCAAGAAAGACTGGATTTCTCGGGACACCGTAGACGACTTAATGCGAATTGGGCCACAAATGAACAGCTTTCAAAACATGAGCACGAAAAATAAGCAAAACAGGGCGAAAATGGAAGGACTGTCATATCTGGCGGTGCATTCCTATTAGTGAGCATCGACGGAAAATTGTAAGTACACATTATTTTCTATTTAGGTATTTGATATTTTGTACTTTGAAGTAATTAATTAAGGTCATCATCTCGTTTGCGTGTAGAGTCTGGGAAGTTCTGAAGGATCAATTGAGTGGGCTACCTTTGAGCGGACCCATTCCTACAGTCAAGGGAGTGAGAGACAATGGATTAGCCAAAGGGCGCAGCAAGTAGCGGTTAGACATTTATTGCCTTTATTACTTGTTTTATGCACCACCATATTTATTTCATTTTACATGTCTTATAAGCTATGTATTTTTGTGCTTGTAGGAATCCTTTCAGAAGCTGTCGCAGGAGAGAGAGTCGCAGCTTGGTGCTGGCCCCACATCCTCTCAGTCCGACAATGAGAGTCTGTTCTTTGAGGCCACAGGCGGATTTAACAAGAAATGGAGAGTCTTTGGATACGGTGCCTCTACCGGCCGATCAAGCAATCAAAGCGCTCCTCATCCAAAGATCGAAGGTGTTTCTCCGTGTACACGTAATACGTTTGATATTGATAATTTCCATTCTCTTGTCCATTCAAATGAAGTACAAATAATAAATGTACTTCATAATGTTTTTGCAGATGAGCTGAAGAAGATGAAGGCGTTAATGGAGGAGCAAGCAACATGAGATGAGTCGGCAACGGACATCATGAGGTAGGAGATGCTTCAGAACGGGAGAGGATGGAGCAGGGCGATGAATCGAGAACGGAGAGGATGGAGCTTGCGATGCAACAGAACGGGAGAGGATGCGACATCGAGATGGATCGGCAAGCGAGATGATGAGACAGATGCGGCTTCAACTCCCCGTCTCTAATGACACAAAAGGGTTCGGGGTCGGCTCTGGTGATGATGACCATGCGGTGATGATGATGATGATCACAATGCTATGTTTAGACTACTTTTTAGTATTTGTTCCTTACAACATTATTATATATATTTTGTTTTCTCTATTTAAACTCTTTTTATTATATTCATGATACTTTTACATTCAATTTTCAAGAAAAAACCGTAGCAAATTGCTACGGATTTTCAAATCAGAGTAAATTGCTACGGGTTTTTTGTTCGATTCTCGCTACGGAATTTTGACATTTTCCGTAGCAAAATCTATTTGCTACGGATTTTTCCGTAGCAAAAATCAATTTTTTTGTAGTTAATATTAATAACTCCAGCTAATTCTCATAAAATATACACCTATCTAATCATAAAATATATACTTATCAATTCTCGTAGAAATTCGTGTTGTCCCCAATTTAGAGGAGCAAAGTGAGGCTTATATACTCTCTCACTTCTCTTGATTTGTCCAACGTGGATTTCTTCCCACACACCTCTTTCACCTTCCTTTGTTCTTCTTCTCCACCTACTTCTTATTCATAAATGAGATTTAGATCCTAAAATCCAACACATATATAATGAAAGAGTATAAAATTTGATGTTAATTAATTCACATTTATTCACCTTCTTTATTATTTTTACGAATTACAATTTACAAGATATTATTAAGTACTATAAAAAAAATCAAAATCAAATATTGTTTAATCATAAATGCACAGATAGAAGGAATCTCAGTTCAATTATAATTAATTAATTATCATTGCGAACAAAATAAATAGTTAAAATTAGATACCGTCCATATTCATGTGCTAAATAGTAACTTATTCTGATGCACCTACTAATTTTTTCATCTCATATAATTGAAGTTGTTAATTTTTAAAGTGGAGTAAACATTACCAACATGGAGTTGTTCTAGCAATGTATGGCCTTGCTACATCCCTCTAGAGCCTAGAGTTTGAGTCTCTGAGAGACACTTGTGTTGGGAGGGCCAGCCACTAACTCCAATATTTAAAAAAAAAAAAAAAAAACCAAAGTGGAGTAAACATTGATCTCCTATAGGTCATCGCTATTGATCACTTCAAATTTTAAATGATAGTCCCCATGGGGATGCACGTCTCCATTACTTCATTTGTTTTCCCTACCATTGGATCAACTTCTAATGGCTGCGGATTTAACATTTCATAATAATATTATTATAACTTTAAATACAAAATACATATAAATAAATTTAAATTATTTAAATTATATCTAAATATCTCAACTCTGTAGATTTTTATTAAAATTATATCTAAATGAGACTGAGGGGGAACAAGCTAAGAAGAAGAGGAAGATATGTGGTCCAGAAGAAGTGGATGTCCCCAGTGTTTAATATTATTTGGTCCCTCTCAATAATTACAAATTTTAAGATACGTTTCATTAAATAATACTTTTTAAGTCCTTCTCTCTAATTCTCCCAAAACTAAACTTATATTATATAAATTTATACTTATTTTGGTGGGCATATAAATATATACTTATACTTAAAGGTAAAGACGCCAAGGAGAAGCATGGACGAGTTCAAAGTCTCAGAACGGATCTGGGGAAATTTCTATCTATTACCTTGGATAAAAAAAAAAAAAAAGAAAAAGAAAAGAATAAACGTGTGTTACAAGTCCCCTTTTTTCCGTTTCAAACGCTAAAAAGACCATCATGAAAGTTTTATCTTTATAGTCATTAGCACTTCCTGACTTATCTGACAAAAGAAAGAGAGTAGTCGCACAAAAGTTTTATCTTTTAAGGGAGATTTTCCTTTCCTTTTCATATGATATATGTTTGCAATTTTTCATATTCTTATGTACAAGTCAATTTTAAAGCATAGAAATTATATATATCATCACAAGCTATGTCAGTGTCTTATTTGACACATTACATAAATTAAAATGAGATAATTTGCATAGAGTTTCCACACATAGTGTATGAGGGGCCGAAGAAAATAAGCACTCGAAGACAATAATCGTCCCAAAATGTTCTTATAAAAAGGAAAATGGAATATCGTTTGCCATAGAATAAGCTCCTGAATTAAAGGGCTCAAGTCCTTCTTCAATAAACACAAATAAGAGAAGGCTTTATTGTGTAAGGCTTTTGTACACTGTAGTTACCAGGAGAGTCATAGTTACAGCCAATGAAAGTTCCTCCATTGTCACACGTCACTTTCGCACAACCGACATGAACAGAATCCTTCCACACCACCTGAGTATAGTGCCCGCACTCTTGCCCACTAGCGCACGAGTTGCTGTCGTAGTTGTAGTACGCCTTCTCGTCCACCCACACCTTCACGGCATCGGCTCCGCTCATGTCGGCAGAGCGCACTGCAATGTTCTCACCGTATTGACCATTGGTATTGGAGTGGATCACTTGGCAGTCAGCCTTGCGTTGGCTGGCATAGTTTTGAGCATAAGCCGCGACAGTATCATCCCAAGCTATGTTTGGAACACCCACTTGTGATCTTGCTTTGTTGTGGGCATTCACGTAGTCTTGTGGTGAATCCTGAGCATTGGCTATGAGGACAAAGATAAAGAAGAAGAAGGAAACTGAAAGCTTGGATGATAACTCCATTGTGTGTTTATTGTGTGATGTATTGCGTTTGATGCAGAAATGGGAGCCCTTGAGTAGGTATTTATAGGGATTTTCATGTGGGAAATTAATAGCGTGTTATTCATGTAATGGAAGAGAAAGAGACTTGTAGAAGAAAGTTCCTAAAATTGACTCGAGAAATAACATGGAAGTTCGGCCCAAAGAACATGAAATTACTCAAAAAAATTATACGGCATTGAGAGCAAATAGTGAATAAACAGTTATAATGATTATCATTGATTTTAAGAATAAAAATGGATATTGACCCAAAAGAGTATAAAAATGGATATGAATTAATTAATTCACATATTTTTACATTTTTCTTAGTTGTTTACTAACTATATATGATATAATTACCGTTTAATAATTTATATACATTTCATGTTCTAAGGCATATATATATATATATATATATATATATATATAAGGATTGAGATAGAGTTATCTCCAATGACCTAAAACTACGTCGTTTTAGATTAATGAATGGTGTTTCGTAAGTTTGTTTATTTTTTAATCATATAAATTTTACCGAAACACCCTACATTAATTCACCTAAAATTACAAACACACACTTCATTAATTCAAAACGACGTAGTTTTGGGGTCACTGGAGATAACTCTATCTCCAAATGACTCGGAGAAATACTTTTCCCATATATATATATAATTTAATTTAATTTATTCTGATATAATTACTAGAAACTGCCTAAATTTTTGTTTCCATTTCATTTAATTAGAGTTGTTATTTTTTTGAAATTAATTAAGTTGTTCTTGATATCCAAATCATCACTAACACTTAAAATTTCAAAATGAAAGTCGTTATTAATTTCTAAGTCACACCTTCACAACAATTCTCCAATCGAAGGCGCTTTAGTGGCCATTATCGGAGCTTGCTGATAGAGCTCCAGTAGTTGAGAAGATGGCCAGCGGCTAGTGGTGGAGGGATGTTCTTTTACAAAAGTTAATTTAATTTCTGAAAAGTTTCTAGGCACTTCATAAATGTTAGGGCATTTCACTGGATATTTTATCATCTCTTAATTATTTCAGTGGTCCTTATATAGTTTCTCCTTCTTTTTTTTTTGGTTAATTGGGAAAATAAACATGTTCATATATAGTTTACCCTTTTTTTTTTTCTATTGAGTCCTTCCACTATTTCGTCAACCATAGCCATTAGACTAGTCCCTATACTCGTAATATGTTAATTAGGACCAATGTACTGTGACTAGGCAATGGGTAAGCTACCACAAAACAAAAACTAGAGAGCTTTTAAAATAATAAAATGAATAAATAAAGTTAATTATTATTAATATAATATTTTTAAGAATATGATGCTCATAATCATATTTCATCTATATGTAATCTGTAACATGATCCACTTTGATTTTATTTAGACTTATGTGGACAAGTAATTCAAGTGCAAAGGTGAGTTAATGAATTATGAGTATAAGGACCAATACTTATTATTGAAAATATTATAAGAACCCAATAAACACAAAAATAAAAATTACACCGACTTATTTAAAAATGAAGCACAAATCAGGGACACGCATGTTAATTTGTCAGGTGAATGTTCAAATTGAATTGTCTGATTAGCGGCAACGAATTTTGCAGAAGAGTCAGGATCAAGACTTTTTAAATATTCAGTATGAACACCAACTTTAATGAAGGATTGACTTTTAGTCAATAGTAAATGTCCAACCGTCAAACACGTTGAGTCGTTAGAGATTATTTTTAAATAAAAATATTAGTTAAAGAAATTTTAAATATTTGAATTTTAATATTAATTTAGTCAAGTACTCCCTTAGTCCTTAATATAAGGTATATTTACCTAATTTTAATAGATTAAGAAAGTTGATTAACTTAGTTCATATGACATAAATTTTCTAAAACATCACAGTCATCTTTCTTATTCCCTAATTCCCTTTTCTCCTTGATTATTTGTTATGAAGCATCAATAAGTGTAGTTTGATAATCATAAAATAATGTGGGCATACTAATATTTATTTGTTATTGTTGATAATCATCAAGTATTGTTGCTTATGTTTTTTATATATATATATAAATATAAGATAGGGTTTACGTCTCGAGCATCCCCTGCTATTGCAAAAAAGAAATCAGCTGCAAAATATAACCAAGAAGCAAAATAATTGCAACAACCAATTAACCAAATTACCCTTGTACAACAAATAAGAAACACATACATGGTATTCACTCAAATAAAAATTATTGAAATAAAAGTAACTCCAACAAAATTAAGAATGTAGATTTTTTATTTTATTTTTACATTTCCTAGTGTTAGCTTATGTTTTTTAACTTATTAGCTTCCATTTTTTTCTTGTTGTGAAGTAATTTCCATTTTGAAATTCATATTCACTAGTGCAAAAAGGGCTTTAAGACTCGCCTCATTTGGAGCGGATAATCGACGCACCGGTCTTAAAGGTGTGACCGGTGGCGTTTTGTAAATAAAAAGAACTTCTTAAACAATGAAGGGCTATAAGACCGCCTCATTTAGAGCGGATAAACGAAGCACCGGTCTTAATGGTGTGACCGGTGGCAGTTTTAATAAAAAGAACTTCTTACACAATGAAGGACGCCTCATTAAGACCGGGACTAATTATCGACTGGTCCTAAATATGTGACCGTGGCATATTTGTAAATATAAAGAACTTCTTATTCGATCAATTTTTCATAGATCTTATCCAGCACTGTTAAAATAACAACCGGCCTTAAAAATGTTAATAAAAAATTGAAATATCAAATACTTTTATGTAGAAATCTCATCAAAGGCACTTATATTTTCTACACTCCAAAATAATACGGAAAAATATAAATATAAAGGTATTAAAGTTTTAAGACCGAACATATATAAAAGCCGGTCTTAAAACTTTGATTTTTAAGACCGAACTTAAAATTTGTCCGGTACTAAAGTTTAAATAAAAAAGTAATAAATGTTAAGACCATAGTTACAGAATGACCGGTCTTAAAAGTTAGACTTTTAAGAACGGACCAAAAATTTGGCCGTACTAAAGTTTGAATAAAAATTAATTAATTTTAAGACCAGGACATATATAGAGATCGGTCTTAAAGGTTATCTTTTAAGACCGTATATTTGTATTTGTCCGGTCTTAAAAATGAAGCGCCAAACGTTAACTTCACGCGGAAGCTTTTGTCACTCTCACATTGTCACTCATACTCTCACCGAAGAACCCTCGTTCACGTTGCGAAACCCTTCTGTTCCATTACCTCTCTTCCTCGCCCCGCGTACCGTTAGCCTCTCATACTCCTCATTTTCTCGGGCATTCCTCTCTTTACTTGTCTTGAAAATGAACGGTGAAAACGATTCCACTCGTGTTCTTGAAACTCCGTGATCTTGGTTTGACCGGGGAGGGTCGGACAAACGAACCTCTTCATCTCACATTGAGCCTCCTCGGCGCCGTGCACGCCGTGGTAGAAGCGGCACACGAATGATGGAAGTATCCCTTAGTCGAATACTGGGACGAAGCTCGAGATTCATTTTGATGAAAATTTGCAACCTTTCGGTCCTAATAAAAGCACATATACTAGTTTTGTCGGCGCTCTAGTACGCAGCAAGGTTAGCATTTTAAATGATGAGTGGAAAAATGTGGACCAAAAAACAATAAAGGATCCTATGTGGGACACTATCCGGCTTACATTCACCGTCCCTGAGTCTGAGAAGTTCAAAGACTCAACATTGTCTTATTGTGCTGAGCGGTTCAGGAAGTTTAAGACCTTTCTGGCTAACACTTATATTTTTGCCGAGGAGAAGCGACCATCAACCCTGGGACAAGTACAAATTTATTGATGAACAAACTTGGCAACAATTTGTTCAGAAGCGGACCACTCTGAAGCTCTGGTGAGTTATATTTAGTTTTGTTTGCACTTTTGTTTGCTTATTAACCTGTGAGGATATGTGAATGTTATTGTGTACATCTAATCATGTTAGTTAAATGGTTTGGTGTGTGAATAGAAGTATACATTTGCTGCCTTTGTCCTGCATGAGAGGAGCATGTCCTAGTTCCATGCAAGTTTGATATGTAAACTGTGTAATGGCCATGGTTAGACGTTGTTGTTAGTTAGTTAGTTATTCTAATATGTGTAGGAACCATTTATGATGAATGAATGAATTGACTGAGTTGGCAGAACAAACTCGTGTAGTTGCTGAACGAATTGTAAGTATCGATATTGTTATTTTTTACTTACTAAACATGTTTCATCACTAAGCTTCTCGTTATCTGTATCTTACAGGAAGATCTTAAAAAGAAAGAGGCAGAGGGATCTTTTGCGTCGGACGGGAGGAATGATGTTCTGACCGCTGCGACCGGAAAACCAGATCACGCGGGGCGTGTAAAGGGGATTGGAGGACGGGTAGGCCTAAAGCAATACTTTGGTAAATCCAAACGCCACAGACAAAGTATGGTTACCCAGTGTCGAGTTGAAGAGGTGATCTTTGATGCACTGTCCCTCTCCCAACCGATGAGTGAAGGTTGTGAGTGATGTCAAGGGAACCTTCATCTCTTGGCCGATGAAGCTTGTAGATGTCTCTACTCCTCCTCAAGCTCCACCCTCCTCAAGCTCCACCCCTCCTCAGCTCCACCCTCCTCAGCTCCACCCCTCCTCAAGCTCCCCCTCCTCAAGTTTCATCCCCTATTGCTAACTTGACGGCCAAGGAAAAAATAAAAGATTTGGTAGCCAAAAAATGGTTTAAAGATAAATCGTGGCCTGTCAATGAAGTAGTAGGCCTCCCTCATCCTCAACCGCTTTTAGTTGATAATGAAGATGTAGAGTCCATGCTGCTTCCTGGAGCTGAGGTTACTAGTGCATGTGTTCAACTATTTATGAAGTAAGTATCTTCTTCCTTGATTACATAATTGAAATGCACCGTTTAGACACACATATATACATATATACTAATTCCCTCATCGATGTCATTCTTGTAGGTGCATGCACGAGAAACGGTTCAAGAGGGCAGAATTTCGGATTTTGGATTCTTGTGCCCGGTGTATGCAAGCACAACACTACCTCTGGAATTGAGACAGAGTACATATCAAATAGGTTGTGTAAAGTGCAAAGAAAGGTGTACTTGTTTCCACACCGGCTCGGTATACATATATACTTGTCTGCAATTCACTTAATATAATTATGCTACATATATATATATCACCGAGTACTTTCTTGCTATGAATTTTCAGCAACCATCGGCGGGTTGGTCATCATGAACATGGAGTTGCATTATGTTATCTTCTTATGCTCCACTCACAGCGATCCATCGACTACGTTGCAGCTGATGATCAACAAGTAAGAATGTCATTTTGATCGTCTTGTCTGAAATCTCTGTTGTGAATTTTCAGTGAACATTACTGATAAATTTCTGATTTTGATGATAGTGCCATGAAGACCTTCCGTGTTGATGTAAAAAAAAAGCGTGGTGCTCAGCTCACAGATCCTAAATGGCACAAAATTAAGGTTAGTACATAATTGGACATGACATAATTGCCTTCTGAAGTTGGTCAGTAAGCTATATATGCTCTTATATATTTATTGTTATTTTTAGACCCGTCGGGAATAGACCTGAACGATCGAACTTATGTGGCCCGTGATATTTTTTAAAGTGCGGTCCTAAAGGTCTTCGTCCATTTTTAGACCGGATATTTAATAAATATCCTAATCCTAAAAGTCTTCGTCTAATTCTAAAAAATTTGGGTAGAGATTCTTTTAGGGACCGTATATTTGTTAAAAGTACTGATCCCTAAAGGTATCTTCGTCCATTTTAAGACCGTATATTTAACAAATATCCGGTCCTAAAAGTCTTCTGTCTAATTCTAAAAAATTTGGGTAGAGACTTTCTTTTAGGACCTTTATATTTGTTAAAAAAAGTAGAGACGGTCCTTAAAAGTATAGAAAATATACGGCTAAATTATTAGGACCGTTTATTTGTTAGTAGTAGTCGTCTTAAAAGTCTTCATTTTATTTAATAGATTGTTAAAACCTTTAGGACCGTATATTTGTTATTTGTCCGCTCCTAACTTTAAATTTTAAAATAAGGCTTAATTTTTAGGACCGAGGATTTATTAAACGTCCGGTCCTAATATTCTTCATTTTAATAGAGTTGGTGACTCGATTTTTAGACATATCGTTAGGTTCAAGGCAACCATGTTTGGCGTTCTTCTCAAGTTTTGTGCTTCGCTTGTTCTCGCTTCAACTTTCTCGATGTGAAGAACGCCATCGGTGTCCCTTTTCTTTTAGTTGGAAAAAGAAAGAAGATAACGAAAACGACACTCGAAAATTTTCATCACATCCGGAAAAGTTGAGGGGAAGACAACGATGGTCCAAACTTGAGAATAGTCGTCACTCTGTTTGTTTTTATTCGAAAAAGGTAAATAATGTTTTTTTGTTTTGTTTTGTATGGTCGCAAATCGTTAACTTTATTCTCGCAAATTTTTAAGATTGATCACCACGAATAGGACAATGTTTTGTTTGTTCTTGTTGTCGGAGAAAAAGAACATAAAGTTAAAGACAAACAAGGAAGGCGATTGGGAAATAAAAATTTTATTTAATAATTTTTTTCTCGCTGCCTCATAAGAGCGAGATAAAAAAAAACTTAAAATTCTAATCCTCCCCATCGTTGTCGGAGGGGAGTGGAATGGCCTGAGACGTCGTCATCGAGAGGTATGGTACTCAACATCATTGGCGTCGAGTACCGCTTTCAGCTTGTTGTTGACGGCGTGATAGACTCAGAAACAGTTTGCCCAAGCTTCGGTCTATATGATCGACGCGGGCTATCAGTGCTCCAAAGATCCGCCGTAAGTTCGGTTTCGGAGGCAACGGAGGAGGATATGGAGGTGCCTCAGATTTCGCCGTAAGGAGGACCTCGTCGTGGTGGAGAAGCCATTACGGTGGAGGTTCTAGGAGGAGATGGAGATGAATGTTAAGAAAGTAACAACGGGTTTAAATAGAGAACCCATCCTGAAGAATGTGAAACGCCGGAAACATTAACGAGGAGACGCATATTTGCTCAGAATACGAGGAGACGCCTAGTTGGGAAGTTTATGTGGAAGCCAAAGAGACTCGAATTCATTTCAACAATGGGGAAGGGACTCTTGAAAAGAATGAACTTTCATTTCAACAATGAGTTTTAGGACCGGATATTTGATAAAAGGACGGTCTTAAAAGTAATTGAATTAAAAATAAGTTTTAGGACCGGATACCAAGTAATATATCGGTCTTAAATGAGTTTTAGGACCGGATATTTGATAAAAGGACGGTCTTAAAAGTAATTGAATTAAAATTAGGACCGGATATAAGATAAAAGTCCTGGTCTTAAAAGTTTGTATAAAAGTAAATTGACGAATTCATCATCGACGTTTATCTCTCCACGCCATCTGTCTTTATATACTCCACACACTACCTCCTCTTTGTCCTTGTTAACTCCTCACTCCCTAGCTCTGCCCCAACTTCTCAAAATCCTCAAACCATGGTTAGATACAAGCAAGCGCTCGTAGGGGTGCATACACGCCTCACTCTCGTGCCATGGCTAGATCATTATATGGTGCGCCTCCTCCAGCGACGGTCGTCGTATTGTTTAGAAGACTCTCGGGTCGTTGGACCCATTGTTATTTCTTCGGATGATGAAGAGATTGCTCATGCCGCACCCCCTCGATCCTTACGCCGATCCTTTTCTTCTTGAGTTCAACCGTCATCTTGAAGGCGGCCATGCGATGTTCGTAATCCCCCTCTCCAACTTTGTTGGCCCCGCCGCGCGCCTACCTCGACCCCTCTCCAGCTCTCCTGTAATGATCCATTCATATTGCGGGTGGAGAGAATAAGACAACAACTTGCTGATCTCCGTGGGGAAATTAATGCTCTTCACGCCGAAATCGCCGAGGTTGTTCGGTCGATTCTTGTGGATGATAATATTCAGCTTGTTTTTCATTTGTGTTTTTGTTGTTGTGTATATATTACGAAGTAATGTAAGAAACATTAAGAACACTGTATGAATTTTTGGCTCTTCTCCGGTAATTCATTAAAGAAACTTATTCTCCAATTTTGCTTTATTTTTTGTCCAAAAATATCATTTATTTTATTGATTTAATATACCAATCACGAAGGCCATTAAGGCCCGGACATTTTATTTTATAAGTAACGGATCTAAAGATAATTTGAATTTTAGGACCGGATGTTTTATAAACCTCCGGTCTTAAAACTTAAAAATCTAATAAAATTTTAGGACCGGATAATTTTAAAACTCCGGTCTTAAAATGTTAGTTGTATCTTTAGGACGGACATTTAGTTAATAACCGGTATTAATAAAATCCAAAAAGCTAAATAAGGTATCTTTGTCGCGCGGAAAAATTAAATTTCCCTCTCGAACTCTTGTCGCGCCGAAAGTGAATACTCGGGTTCCGACTCGAAATTTCCCTCTCGGCTTCGTCGTGCGCTTCGCGTACCTTTCTCGACAATCACTCTCCGGTTCCTTAGCTAAACGTCTATAGACGAAGGCGTAAGAGATGTTTGGTTAAAACTTTATTACTTTCCGACTTATCGTTCTTGGTTTTCATGGGTTTAACGAAATCGGTGTAATGTTGTTATGGGTATTCTCTCGTTGTTAACGAATATTGTTTTTTGAAGATTATATTTGCACTTTAGACCTACCCAACTGACCAACAAGTGTTTTTAGGTTACTCTTGCTTTGTCTTATCTCGCAACATCAACGTTCGTGAGCGGAGAAGTAAGACGACTCGCAAACGCATATGCTCTAAGTTAGTCCACAATGTGATGCATTTATGACCAAATGTAATTCTTAATTCGTCTAAATAATATATAGGAATTCTACTATGGATCACAGTTGGATAGATGCTTTACGAACGAGTATTGAATATCAGAATGGGGTTAGGGAATTTATAGAATTTGCTAAAAAAAATGCCCATGATGATGGGGGGAAGTATTATTGCCCTTGTGTGAAATGTTTGAATGAGTGTCGACTATGTCCACGAAGTTATACGCACACATTTAATTTGTCACGGATTTTGTAAGACTTATACGGTATGGGTATGGCATGGTGAACAAGTGCCATCAAGTGGGAAACAACATGGGAAGTGGCCTTTGATGATAATGACACGGATATGGATGATCGCATAGAGGACATTATCCGTGATGTAGGAGAAGAGGCTTTTGAGCGATCACATGTATATGGTAATATGTGCAATGATGCAGAGACACCGCTATACCGTGGGTGTAAAAAATACCAATTGTTGAACGCTGTATTGAAATTGGTAAGCTTGAAGGCACGTCATGGATGGAGCGACAAGAGTTTTTCAGAATTGCTTGAGGCTTTGAAGGACATGCTTCCAGATGATAACGTGTTGCCGCATCGCTACTATGATGCTAAGAAGATACTTTGTCCACTCGGGATGGAGTACAAAAAGATCCATGCATGCCCGAATGATTGTGTATTATATAGAAAAGAGTTTGAAGAGAAGCGAGTTGTCCAGATGTGTGAAACCCTACGGTACAAGTCGGATAAGGGGCTGCAAAAGTGTTGTGGTATCTTCCAATCATACCAAGGTTCAAGCGGTTGTTTGCGAATGAAAATGATGCAAAAATCTGAGTGGCATGCGAGATGAGAGGATTTCGGATGGACGGCTTCGACATCCGGGCGATTCTTCTCAATGGAAGAAGATCGATCAATTATTTCCGAACTTCGGCGAAGAACCTAGGAACCTCAGGCTTGCCCTTAGCACGGATGGAATGAATCCCTATGGAAGCCTTAGCAGCATACATAGCTCATGGCCCGTAGTCACGATTGTTTACAACTTATCTCCTATGTTATGCATGAAACGAAAGTACATCATGCTGTCTATGTTGATTTCGGAGACCAAAACAACCGGAAATGACATAGATGTTTACCTAGAGCCCTTGATCGAAGACTTGAAGGAGTTGTGGGAAGAAGGTGTCGATGTTTTTGACTCTTTCAAGAAGGAGGTCTTTAGAATGAGAGCCATGATATTTTGTACTATAAACGACTTCCCGACATATGGGAACTTGTCAGTATAGTGTAAAGGCCATAAAGCATGTCCGGTTTGTGAAGAAGGCACATGCTACCATCAACTTCAACATGGAAGAAAGACGGTGTATCTTGGACATAGGAGATTTCTTAGACGGGGCCACCCATATCGTCGATTAAAGAAGGCCTTTTTTGGTGGCCAAGAGTATGAAGAAGCTCCGGTGGCATTGGCGGGCACGCTTCTCAACATACAAGGTAGTTCGAAGGATGGTGTGAAGGCAAGATTGGATTTGCAAGCAATGGGAATACGCGAAGACTTGCATCCAAGGCCATATGGGAAGAGAACTTATTGTCCCAGAAGCTTCTCATACTTTGTCTAAGGATGAGAAACGAAGCTTTGTGAGTGTTTACATGGCACAAAAGTTCCCTCGGGGTATTCTTCAAATTTTAAGAGGCTTGTCTCGATGAAGGACTTGAAATTAGTAGGCCAAAAGTCTCATGTTGTCATGTCTTGATGCAACGACTACTCCCATTAGCTATTCGAGGGATCGCATAGAATATGATCTTCGGGTCGTTTTGACTAGACTTTGTTTCTTCTTCAATGCGGTTTGTAGTAAAGTTTTCAAGATTGAAAAGTTGGATGAATTGGAGAATGAAGGATATCTTATCTTGTGCCACCTTGAAAAGCTTTTTGTTCCTTCATTTTTGACATCATGGTTCATCTCATTGTTCATCTAGTGAGGGAGATAAAGTTGTGCGGCCCTATCCATTTACGGTGGATGTACCCTATTGAAAGATCTATGAAATTCCTAAAAGGGTATGTGAAGAACGCGTAGCCGCGAAGCATCAATTGTTCGAAATATGTTTAAGAAGAGGCCATGGAATTTTGTCAAAATTATTTGTCCAAAGTAAGACATATTGGGCTTCCAAAACGTCGACATCTTGAAGGGGTAGACGTGGGGCTTCGGTAAAGAGTGTGGATCGTGATGAATTGTCACAAGTCCACTTATACATCTTGAATAATGTTGATGAAGTTCAAGCCAGCATATCTGCACATAAAGAGGCTGTAAGGAAAGAGAACCATCGAATGGCCGAACAAAGGTTGATTAGGGGAGCATATGAGAACTTTTGCAAATGGTTCAAACAAAAGGTCGAGGGATCTGAATGTGTTTCGAGACAATGAAATGGTTAGCACGTGGTCCCGAGTTTGATGTCATAAGTTGGAATTCGTATGTGATCAATGGTTATACATTTTACACAGAAGTCCCTAGATGATAGGAGCACGGTCCCGAGCAGTGGTGTTATGTTAGAGGCTGAATCTATGCACTTCTCCGATTCGAAAGACAAGAGGCCTAAATTGGCGGTCATGCCATATTATGGGGTTATTGAAGAGATTTGGGAGGTGGACTATGTCAAAGTTAGATTTCCCATCTTCAAATGCAAGTGGGTTAATGTCAATAATGGTGTTCTGATCGATCAACTAGGATTCACTTTAGTCGATGTCAATAGTAGAAGTTTTGGAGATGAACCTTTTATTATGGCAGATCATGCAAAACAAGTGTTCTATATCACCGATCAAGAAAATAAAATGTGGTCTCGTAGCTCTCCAAGGAAAGAGGGTCATTGATATTGATGAGGAAAGTCATTCAAATTATGGTGATCTTCACGAGAGTACTCCTTTTACAAGGGGTCTAGGACATGAGCGAAGAAGATGAAGCGGATAATGAACCCGGCATAAGAAATGATCATCAAGAAGGGATATGGGAGGATATCACTTTATAAAAGTGTCAATTCATAAGGTAATTAATATTCATATGCAGTATTCTTAGAAAACTTTAAGGTTTTAACAATTATTATATCTTTCTATGTTCTTAATTAAACAATGTCATCATTGAATATGAATTTGTTCTTGTTTTGTTTTGTGGCGTGGATCCGTTTCAAAGGGGCATGTTATAAAGAGGATGCATGTTACGTTGTTGGGTGGGAATCAAATGAAGGCATGGTGAATAATATATTGGACTACATTTGTATGTTGAATTACGTCTTGCATGTATTGTAACTCATTGCCTTTGTAATTAGTTATATGTTAGCTTATTTTATAAATTACTTTAGTTGTTTTAGACTTAATTAAGAGGCCACATAACTCATGGTGGATAATATTTGTATTCTTTTTCCCAATTCAATTTATTCATGTTCATAGCTTGTAGCTTAAAGTATATCGACTTTTATGTCTTGTTTTGTATGGTGGATTTGTGTATATATATTGATCGGGAAGAACAAAACAGGGAAAAATACGGGAAAATTTAGACCGCAAATAAAAATACGGTCTTAAATGTTCAAATATTAAGACCGGATGTATATATAACACCGCTCTTAAAGGTGTTAAGCGGTCTTAAAAGTTGGTCTTTAAGACCGGTCCATTGAAACAATCCGGTCTTGAAAGTCGATCTTTTAAGACCGGTAATTATTCCTCCGGTCTTAGAGTCCGCTATCTTTAGGACCGGATTGATATTTGTCCGGTCTTAATATTTGGATCTTTTAAGAGCGGTCGACTTTTTGTCCGGTCTTAAAGTTTGAGTTTTAGGACCGAACCAAAAATATTTCAGATTTATTTAGTACGACTTTTAAAACCGAAGGTTTAAAATGTCCGGTCTTAAAGAAAATCTTTAAGACCGTGTAAAAGTCCGGTCTTAAAGGTCGACTTTTAATACTGCCTGGAACAAGACTGCTCGCGAGTCCGGTCCTAATGTACCTTTTTTGTCTGGTATTAAAAGCATTTTTTCCACTAGTGATTCCTTCATTGTGATCATGTTCTAATGTACAAAACATAATATTTGTTGAATTATGTGTCATTTATATTGGTGTCAGTATGTAAATATTTAACTATACCTTGTCACGATTCCCCTTCTCTTTTACTTTTGACCGTTCACCCGCGGCTCGTGCCAGAAGAGAGCCCCAAGTAGAACATGGTTGGACCACCATCCAGGTGCATCCCCAATAGGGAACTTTTCTCGTTTATTCTCGATTCTTTTAAGAACTTTAAAATGGCTATTTTAAAGTTCTTTGTCGAACCTTGAAAACAACCTTGGTTACTTAGCTCCCAAGTCCAAAGATGCAGAATGGAAATTCCCATTATCTTTGGACTCATCACCATCACAAATTTGCCCCTTCCTCCTACCGCTTCTCTGAAAAATAGCGTTAAGTGACCTACGATGCCAACTCGGCAGCATCCTTATTTGCGCATGTCGAAGAACACATCACGTTAGCGTGCGTTAAATTCATTTCATATACCCAAGCTGAGTTGGATTCGGAAATGACTATGACTCTCCTTTTGTATTTGTATTGTGTGCATTTGTTTTTTATCGGATAAAGATCCATTGATAGTTTATAACTTTTGTTGTCTTGATCTACAATTCTAGGTATGGGGAAGGAAGCTGGCGCATAGTAATCAACCGTTTTCCTTTCGCGTATTGAACTCGACAAGATGTCTTCTAGTCACCGTGCGACTAGAAACACCAAGCTCGAATCCGAGAAGACTATAGACGGGTAAAGCGCCAATGGAATCCCACCCAAGAGATCCAATGGTGCCAAAGAAAGCCCAACCTATAAACCAAAAGACGCGTCGGCATATGTCATCCCATAGCTCTCCTTTGCAAGTTTCTCAAACTCCTTTTCCAGTTACTAACTTGAGCTTTGCTTTCAAGCAAGTCTCTCGTACTCCTCCTCCTCCTCCTCCACCTTTTGGGCCTTTCTTGGAGGATTGATTTGGGAAGAGTTTGGGATGACAAGTTAGCTCATTAGAACGATCTTAAGTCCTCCTAAGCGCTTCTTCAAGCCAACCTGCTGCCTCGATGCCGAGGTTCAAGAAGCTCCGGAGATCAAATTAAATTCCTTAAAGGTCTTCACATTAATCCGCACCGGTGGCTTCGTTGAAAAACAAATACGCCAAACCTTATGACGAAATGGGAACGAGTTAGAGCAATAGGAGGACTTAAGCTCGTGAGCAACTAACAAGTGGCCATAATCGAAAGAGAGAGGCTTGTGAGGATCTTCCAAGTGGCCAAAGCGGGAATAGGACAAGACATATGAAGAGCTCCTAATGGCCAAGAAGGATTCTTAAAGGTGGAATCGAATGTTCTTCGTCTTCAAGAGGATTGTTGACAATGACATGCTATCGAGAGAAACCTATTTAGGCAATGCATGAGCGATTTGAAATCTGGCTGAAAAAGACCTTTGCACTCAAGACAACCAAGGTTTAACGCCTCTACCTATCTCGGCCACGTTGGAAGCTTACGTGGACGGGTTCCTTCGACAACGCTTTGGAGTCAAATCAGGTTGTTGAACCCCGTCATTGAATTGAACGTCATCGGTTTGAAAGTGGAGCTTGAATCACCAAGAGGGGGCTGAATTGGGATTCTCAAATTCTTTTTTCTAATGCTCTGCTTTTTTAGGGATAAGAAGTAGAAGTAAAACAGAGTATAGACAGATAGCAAGACACAAAGATTTATACCTGGTTCTATCCAACCACTTGACCTAAATCCGGGCCCCCTATCTCTCAGGATTTCTCATTATAACAATTGATTACACACACTCGCAACTCAAGAGTAATTCTCTCAATGGAACTTTACTCCCCCTTACAAGTTGTAATGAATAACTCCAATCTCCAAGTCCTCTTGACTTGAGATACTTTACAATCACCCATTTTGCAATCAATGAACTCTCTCTTAAAGTAGATATGATAAACACTTTAAGAATGAATGAATCAAAAGATACTTTGCCCAAATGAAGGAGAGGTTCAAGAGAGGCTAAGTTTCAATCTTTGGATAATGAAGTCCTCTTGACTAAAAAGGCTTAGATACCTAGTTTACTTTGTAGTTTTTTTGTAACTAATTTTCCAGGGTTGCTAACTTTAACTTTAGCCCTCCACTTCTACCTCATTGTACTTAGACAATTCAATGAATCAGTGAAAGTTTATTCATTTCACGACTCAACCCGTATAATTTACAAGTTTTAACTTTGACACATCCATAGGTTAATTATATGAACTCAAACACATTTTTTGCAGTTCTATTCCAATGATTAGGCCAATGTCAAAATTATATTATGCAAAGATTCTGCTTGAACATTCATCTAGTATGAAAACTTATTATCATATTTGTAAAGATTTATAATTGGACCTTCACATTACATTCTCCAAGTTAGCTACCTGTTAATTCAATCCAGAGGTAGTGGAACTCTGTCACATGTTCAAACTTGATTTTTAAACAAAATTTTAAACATTTCACCTTGATTAGGAGTCAGCATGACAGATTCACCTTATTACCCCGTAGTAAAATTTGATGCATCATAACTACGAGAGGCTTGTTCATATACCTCCACTTTATCTCAAAGTAGGGTTTAACTACCTTGGCTTCATTCATTCATTCACAATTGCCACAATTTGAACATTTCGGAAACATAATTTTCACCATTAAGAATTTCTTCATCTATTTTGAAAAATGACCTGATTAAATGAACTTTCTGACATAGTCAACTTTAAAACAATTCAGAAAAGGAAAATTGAATCGAAAACAAAACAAACTTAACATGGAATTGGGATTTAACTGTAATATACTTTCAGCTTCTTTATGGCCTTCCACGTTCTTTTTGATTAATTTCTTATTCAGAGTCTCCAACATGTGCGCTCCTTTGTCCAAGCTTTTCGAACCCGGTAAGGCCTTCCCAATTTCGCTACAACCTTTCCAATTAAGGCATTTTTATTTCCTCACGTCCGCTCTTCGAAGCACTAAGTCACCCTTTTCAAATGGACCGGGATTTCACTTTTCTATTATATTCTTGTTGCGATTAGTTGCTTGCTAGCCATATCCCAGCAATAATGTCGTGACTCGACTTCATCTATTAAATTGAACTCCACAACGCCAAAGCTTCGTTATTATTCTCCTCTCTTTCTCTTGAAGAATCTTCATTCTCCTCTGTGGATGGGTGACCTATCTCAACCGGGATCATAGCCTCACATACATTAGCTAACTGAATGGAGTTTCCTTGGTTGAGATGTTTGAATGATGGTCCTGTAACCCCCACAAGATGAAGTATAGCTGATTGACGCAGGCTGGATTCAACATCCTCCATTCGCTTCTTTAACAGTAAATTATTACATTTATTTAATGCTCAACTTCCCCATTTGATTGAGGATGTTTCATAGAAGCAAAATGATGCTTGATGTGGAACCCGAACATCATTTCTTGGAACCTCTTAATCGATAAACTCGGGTTCCATTATCCATCACCACCCTACCTGTGATTCAACATCTAGAAATAATGTTTCTTTCAAAAACCTTTGCACCTAGGCCGATATAATTGTTGTTACAAGTTCAGCCTCTATCCATTTAGTAAAGAATCAATAGCTACTTCTATAAGTCATCATAACTCGCTTGGCTTAACGCTTTGAATGGTCCCAAAAACCATTGCCCCATTTGAAAACGCTATGGAGTCAGACGACTTCAACTCAAATTGGGAGACCAAATTATTTTGGTACAAGTTTCGATACTACCATATTTTTTGACATGATCCTTTGAATTTGCCTTCGTTGGCTATTAATAACCGCCACGAGCTTCCCGCCAAAGCTTTAGCACTCATGTGTCAAGCATTGATTCCTTGATGGATCGCAATAAAAACATACTCTACTTCTTTTAAGTTCAAACACTTCAACATCGAGAATGCTAGCCTTTATGATATAACCGATCGTCCATAACCATGTGCATGGCTTCTTCAGACATCTGAAGCTTCAAGCTGAATCATTCAAGAAGACTCCTTTTTCCAAGTAATCTATTATTGGTTCTTCCCGATTCTTTCGATCGCTGAGATAACCATGACAACAACTTGGCTCGATAAACTTTGTTGAACTCACGCTTCTATGGTTACCTAGGCTCTTTGTACTTGCCAATTTTAAGAAAATATCACCAAAGTGTTTTCCCCTTTAGGAATGTAGTGATGATCACTTCTTCAAAATTGGACATAACTTCTTTAACTTTATTCAAGTACTTCACCGTAAAAGGACCTTTAGCTTGGTATGTCCCTTCATTTTGCACAAACAACGAGTTGAGAATCGATTGAAACTCAAACTTTTGTAGCTCCATTTTCCTTTGCATGTATTAGCTGACTAGTAGTGCTTTGTACCATGCCTTGACTATTTGATGTCGAAAATTTAATTGGACGAGAATGCTCAATGGATATTCCTTACGGGCTTTCAACAATGAGTCGGCTCCACTTTCCTTAACATTTGACAAGCCATCCGCATACACTTTCCAGTGTCCACATCACCATTTTGTCCTTTTTTGATGGGGTTAACTCCATGATAAAAGTATGTCAATGCTTGCGACTTTATCGCATCTTAGGAGCTTCATATGTGATATCGAACTCAAAATTCTATTGCCCGGCTAATCATCATTCCGAGCAAATCGGGCTTATGGAGAACTTGCAAATTGGTTGTTGGTTCTAACTATAATCGATGTCCTTGAAAATAAGGATGAAGTCTCCTTGTCGTGGTAGTGGATCTTGCAGAGCCACCTGTGAAATAAATTGGCACTTAGCCATTTTCTATTTCCACTGACCAGCCACACTTACAACTTCTTCTCACATGGACAAGTAAAGGATCAAGATTTCTCTTGGGTTTGGTTTAGACAAAACCCGGCGAGCGGCTAGACATTTCTTTATTTTCTCGAATGTGGCTTCACATTTCGGGTTCCAACCTCTTAGAGCCTCCTTTTTTAGTAATTTAAAGAATAAAGGGGAGGGCATTTTCTCGCCAACTTTGGCAAAAATCTTGTCAATTCGGCCAATCTCCTGTCAATTGCTAAACTTATTGTTTCTAGATTAAATGTTGTATTCATTAGATCTTAGATATATCTAAGATTCAACGAATTTGGACACTATTGCTCATGTTGGGCTATTTTTGTGTGCGACCCGTAGGCCTACATGAGATTGGCAATGGGCCAATACTTGTACCAACCCACAAGTCACAAGCGGCCTCTAGCAAAACATTGCGACTACCCAATTCATATAGGATCGATAATACGATACAACCATGTCATGTCCCATTTGTCATGCGATGATTTGGTCAAGGATGAGGCATGGATAATGTCAACTTCCCTCGTTCTTAACCATTACTTTCGATTCTTAAGTAGTCTAATAATTGAAATGGAAAGTCTTTTCTACGTAGTATGGCCATACATTTCTCGGACTCACTCATCGAGGGGTCCAATATTATCACTCATCGAGGGGCCATACATTTCTTGAGGCGAATGTATTCTTCTTATAGGTGTCCATTGCTTCTTACGATTTGATTTTGTAATTCCAACAATGGATGCTCCGAGAGTTCTCTTGCTTGATGTAAGTCTCCTTTTAGGCTCATGAGTTGGATTATTCTCCATCCTCTTAATACCTTTATGTCCACCGAATTTCAAATTATCCTGCGCACATAGAGCACTAGATGGACACTTTGGTACCCATTTATACTTGGGTCATTGACGTTAGTAGTGGACCTTACTTGTCCTTTAGGAACCCAAACAAAAATATTTCTCACATTATAATTTCTCCTAATACAACATGTATGAGAAATATGTCAGTTTACCACAATAATTGCAAACAATAGAATGATGCTTATTATAAACGAGTTTTGCAAGAATTGTCTTTGGTCTAGAGGATGCAATGTCAAATGGCCCATATCAAGATATTCTTTCTTCCCACATGATCTTCCAAAGCATGATTTTCGAAAACATGTTTGTTTTTCAAAATAGAATTAGTAAATGATTGCGTAACAGTTTTATGCGAGATGTTCGAATCATTTTTAACAATACAAGAAGAATTGGAATGGTTTACCATATATGCATCTCGAGTTGCAAGTAATTGTTGATCACCTGTCGTGCACAATGAGCTCTTCTTGGGAATCCTCACTCTCTTGTTCTTCGTATTGACTAGATCATGGAAGTGTTCTAAGATTTCTCCTTCTTTATTCTTCACTTCCAATTGTTCATCAAATGTGGATACGCAGTGATAGTTTCGGATGAATCATCAACACTTTCAACTTCAACACAATTCTTAGAAGCATAAATAGAATCAAGAGAATCCCAAATATCTTTAGCACTAGAGCAACATTTGATTTTCTCAAAATCTTTTTCGGTTAAAGACCTGTATAATATGTTCATTGCTCTAATGTTTAATGAAAATATTTTCATATCCATTTCGTCCAATCCTTTCTTGGAGTGAAGTCAAAAACGTTTGTAAGGACTTTCCACATATCAAAATCGCTTGCTTTGATAAAACTAGTCATTCTAGCTTTCCAAAACCAAAAATCAATATCTTTGAAAAGTGGTGGAATGGTAAAGTCAAAACCTTTAAAAACGAGCGGCACCCAAAATTAGCCATTTGATAACTCTTGAGATCGGTAAGTCCTTTGAACAAGAGACCTGCTCTGATACCAAATGAAAGACTTGGCTATCACCCAAGAGGGGAGGTGAATTGGGTGTTTGATTAAAAACTTAGAACTTTAAAAGCTTTACGCAACTTATTGAAATTAGTTTGAATGACAATAATAATTTATAAAGTAATAAGCAATCATTCAAACATATATTCGGAATGTAAGAGATAAGGGAAGAGAATAAGAAAACGGTGATTTATCTTGGTTCGGCCTAATCCTTGACCTACATCCAAATTCTCAAGCTCCACTTGAGATTTTCAATCCACTATCTTCTTTCAACTTGATTACACGTTCTGTACTCGAAGTAATCCTCTCACTAGGATTCACTCCCCCTTACAAACCGTAATGAATACACTGTTTGATTACACACTCGCACTTTCAGTAATCCTCTCACTAGGATTCACTCCCTTACAAGCCGTAATCAACACAATGTGTTTCCCACTCAAGATCACCCAATCTTGAGTAACTCTAGGTAGAATGATAGGATGTTTACAATGATTCTTCCGTCTCGAAGTGTATGGATAAACACCAAGTACAATACAAAACATTTCACTCTCTATGATATATAGACATTGAAAATCGTAGAGTAAATGATAAGCAAATTAGAGTAATAGCATGTTGAAGAGGTAGGCTTGTTTCTCTCGCTTGTTGTTCCGTGTTTGAAGACTTGTATGCAGCTCTATATATAGCGCAAATCTTCATATGACCGTTGCTTCTCCATTCGCATTGTCTCCATTCGAAATTCTAGTTGTTGTGGTCATGGATGGGAATATAGCCGTTGGGTCATAATGTTTCTTGAATTTCGATGATTGCTCGCATTGATGATCATTTAATGTTCTTTATTTGATTTGAGTAACAAATCATTCTGAGTAAAAGTTGTAGCAATTGTTTCCAAATGAGGGAATTCATCATTTTGACCGATCCTCTGTTTGACGCGTGAGATTTGATGCTTTTGATTCTTTCGGTGTCATCATCGACTTGCTTTAATTGACTTTAAAGCAAATTCAAATCATCATAATAGAAACTTTGAATGATGAATCCGTTGAGGCTTCTATTTCATTGTCCGAACGTTTGAATGTATTGGAGAACATCACAGATGAGCATTTGTTCAAGTTCCTCGTTGAAATCATCATCTTTCCCATTTCGAAAGTGTGCAACAAAGTTCATCTTCATGCATTTGATAGATCTTGATTTCTATCAAGTTTGATGTTATCTCAAGCTTTAATCATCTCAAAACTTACTAATAAATTGATTAAACGGAATATGTCGCGATTGAGATTCGAAGAACATCTTGAATTTGAAGCCAAACTCGAGTCATTAAGTGACTAACTCGAGTTTTTGGAGTCCCTCTACCCTTGGTTGCTCTCTTTCGATGGAAACTCGAGTTTGGGTATCACAAACTCGAGTTTGGAAAGATGCTACGATGATCTTTGCTCTCTCGTGTGATGGAAACTCGACTTTCCAACTTAATGACTCGATTTTAGGTCTTTCCCAAAATCCGATTTTAGCCTCTATCCCCGACAAACTTGAGTTTTGATTCCCAAACTCGAGTTTGCTTCTTAGATAGCAAATCGTGCAATATCCTGAACAGATATTCAATTTTCGAGGGCAATATCTCTCTGGTCTAAACTCCGTTTTAGTTTGTTTCACTCTCGATGGAAATCCCTTTGAGTCTTCTTTCCAATGCCACCGATTTCAGCTCAATCGGATTTGTACTTTGTGAGATATACTCAAAACATTGAAGCTTGGTTTTACGTGTGGCGTGAATTTGACTGTCAACTTCTATAATTCATATCTCCTTCATATGAACTCTTTTTGGCTTAAATTTTATATCAAAATGACTCATTGGGAGTCTAGTTTCATATGCCACTGGTTTCACCTCAATCGATATCTGGTTTGACAGATATCATTGAATTACCATACCTTGCCCGAGTGAAACGTGTAACGAGTTGTTGAAGTGCGAAGACCATTGTAAACTCGAGTTTGTACTTATAAACTCGAGTTTGGCTTGTCCGAGAGATGCCGAGTTCTTGAAGACATTACGAACTCGAGTTTGGAGATCTAAACTCGAGTTTGCTCATCCTGAACTGATTTTTGCTTGTTTTAACTCTGAATTGATCCATTCCAGCTTCCATATGATCTTGGAGACTTCTAGCATCAATATAAGAACTTGAATAAAGATATTCTATTGCATTGCAAGTTCTTCCTTCTTCAATTTCTTTTCTTCTTCTAGATTATCCCCCAAAATCATTTGATAACTTCTTGCTTTATGATATTCCCATTATATTGTGCAAGAGCTTCCTTCTTCAATCTTGATTATTCTCCATCAATAAAGTATACTCCATTGTAGCTTAAATATGATGAAGCTTCATTCCAACTTCTGTTTGATCATAGAGACTTCAAGTTCTTCTTTCTTTAGTCTCCTTTCTTGATCATTCTCCATTATTAAACTTTACATCTACATTAAATAAAAGAATTAGTCAAAGTAGAATATAAATGTAGTATGCAACCTTTTTGCTCTTTAGAATGACATCTATATAAGACATCATCAAAATTAATCAAAACCAACATGTGCTTGTTTCTTTGATGTGACCTAGGCTCCTTGGTCGCACAATAGCGCCGCTATTATCACGAGCAAGTCTATTGGATTTTAGATGGTAGGAACCACCCCTAGTTCAATAATGAACTTTCTTATCCAAACGGCTTCCTTAGCCACATCCGATCTTGCTATATACTCAACCATTTGCAAAATCAGCTACGGTGCTTTGCTTAGAGCTCTTCCACTTCTTGCACCATCATTCAAAAGGAATACATATCCAGTTGTGATCTTAAATCATCTTGGTCGAGTTTGGAAACTCGCATCTGTGTAACCAGTCACACAAAGCTCATCTTCCAATCCACCATATACCAAGAATAAGTCCTTAGTCTTTTTTAAGTACTTCAGAATATTCTTAACAGCAGTCCAGTGACCCTGACCGGGATCTTGTTGATATCTGCTGGTCATACTTAAGGCACATGATACATCCAGTCGAGTACATAACATGGCATACATGATAGATCCAATGGCGGAGGCATACAAAATCTTACTCATGCGCTCTCTTTGATCTTGTGTACTAGGACACAAATCCTTACTCGAGATGGATGCCATGAGACATGGGCATGTAACCCTTTTAGAATCTTGCATACGAATCTATGCAATATCTTGTCTATGTATGTGCTCTGGCTTAGGCCTATGAGCCTCTTGGATCTATCTCTATAGATCCTGATCCCTAGGATGTAGGAGGCTTCGCCTAAGTCTTTCATTGAGAAAGACTTTCCTGACCAATACTTGACACTCTTCAAGGTAGGGATGTCATTCCCAATGAGTAGGATGTCATCTACATAAAGCACTAGAAATACAAATGTGCTCCCACTAACCTTCTTGTAAACACAAGGTTCATCAATGTTTTGAATGAATCCAAACTCTTTGACTACTTCATCAAAATGATGATTCCAACTCCAAGATGCTGCTTCAATCCATAAATGGATCTTTGAAGCTTGCAAACTTTACGAGTTCTCTGGATGCACAAAGCCCTTAAGTTGTGTCATGTACACATCTTCAAGGAGCTTTCCATTAAGGAAGGCTGTTTTGACGTCCATCTGCCATATTTCATAGTCATAATATGATGCAATGGCAAGAAGGATTTTGATTGATTTGGCCATTGCAAGCGGAGAAAAGGTTTCATCGTAGTCCACACCATGAGTTTGAGTAAATATTTTTTTAACCGATCGTGCCTTGAAGAATTTTACTTTGCCATCCATGTCGGTTGTCTCCATGAAGACCCACTTGCACCCAATAGTTTTTACACCTTCAAGTGGATCGACCAAGGTGTTGGGATCTGTACACGCGGTGGAAGGATTCTTATCTATTAAAATTTTACGAATCTGTAATACCCTAAAAATCGCACCTATGATAGGTATCACATTTTAGAAAATAATTCCCCTATTGGAAATAGGTGAATATGTGGTGTCAAATTTATAGGGAATTTCTAGGAAATTTTCCCTAGAAAATTAGAAGAAATAAAGTGCCAAAATCCCTAAAATGCAATTATGGGCCATGAAATGCCCTGAAAATATTATGATAAATCCTAAGAGGCAACAAAATAATTATTAAAAATAGGAAAGTGTGTTGTCTCTAATTTAGGGAATTTTTGGGATTATTTCCCTTGAAAAATAATAAGGGACTTAGTATCACAAACTTCGATTAGGCATTAATTTCACAATTTCGTTTAAGTTGAGCAAACTAGATTGAATTTAATCAAAAGAAAAGAATATCAAAATAACAAACTACTAAAATAATCGAACGAGCAACCTAGAGTCACTAATCCCTTGTTTGTTCTTAGATTTTATCCCCACTAAGCTAATTTTGACTTAACTTAATCAGCTAATCTAGAGTATTGATGTCTATAAATGCCTTCTAGTCCACTTCTATACCTACCTCAATTAATTATGTAATGCCTCACACAACTAAATAAGATGCTTTTTAGATCGGGCTCACTCTAATTTGATTATGCGGAGCTTCTAGGTATATGCCTATCCTAGACGCAAATTAGATTAAAACCTAATTCCACATTATTTAATCCCAAGGTCAATTTAGGATTTCCTCTTCCAAGTTCAACCCTAAATCCCCAAAACATGCTCAATGGTGGCCAGCGACTAAGCAATAACAATAAACACAGATTAAATAAACTGAATTAAATTAAGCAAAACTAATCGATTGGGAATAATCTCTAGAACCCAAACAAGTTCATAGGTCCTCTAGATTGAAAATAAATTTAGCCACACGTGGCTATAACAAAATCCATAACAAAAAGATGAAACTCAGTTGAAAGAATAAAGGAAAGAGATGATTTCTCAGTCGCCTCCACGAGTCCTTAGTCCTTAGTGGAGATGATGAAGAGAACCAAAGCGGTCGGCCGCTACTCCTCTGCTTCTTCGTTCCTCCTTCTCTTGATCTGCTCCTCGTTCTCGATCTGCTCCTCATGTTGAATTCCTTTCTCTATTTATAAAGATATGGTCAGGGTCCTGTCTTTTGTATGTGTGTCTTTGGGCCATTCTTCCTTTTTGTGTGATCGATCCTTTCTTTAATAAAGGATATGCAATATCCTTTTGAGATCTCCAATCACCTCCATATATCTTGTAATCCACTATATCGGATCACACAATTGATTTTGTTTCTATGTTTTCTTGCGTGGGACCACCAAGTTTGGTGATTGCATATCCTCTTAATTGCTTTTTACTTCTCTCTAAATCAAATAATATTTGCTGCACAATAAAAATAGGATATGAGTAGATTTTATGTCGATTTATTCTTTGATCCTAAGTTTGATTCAATGATGGAAAAATATACAAAATATAATTAAATAGGTATATAATATCAATAAATCCAACTAATTCTCATAAAATATACACCTATTTAATCATAAAATATATACTTATCAATTTTACATGGGACATAAAATACCAATGTCAGTCCAATAGTTGTGAGAAAATGATTATTCTTAAATAAGAAAATTGTCAACAATTAGTAAGTGATTAATTAAATAATTATTGGCTAATTGTTTAAGTATGAGAAAATGAGATATTCAAAGTTAATTATCTAAAACCCCTAATTGAAGATTAGTGACCAATAAAGGGTCAAGATTAGCAAAGGAATAATTGTTAATCAATTGGAGATGATTAAGAAATATATTAGATGAATTATATAGAATCCCTAAAGCCTATATAACCATGAAGTAATCTTTGGCAAAATGCAAGAACCAATGGGATAATTAGCTACAAGATGTATTAGAGATAATATGAATAAATAAGATATTTAAGCATGATATAATTAAACTATAATCAAGAGTTGAAAATTCAAATATGGGGGAGGGGGCAGCCGAAACTTATGAAGGAAGGAGTGAAGATTGAAGTTGAAAACTTGGTTGAGAAGTTGTTGAAAAATCAAGGGTCAACAAACCAATAAGAACACATGCACATGGGATATGGATGCAAGTGGGAAGCAACATCTTTTGTCAAAAGATGCTATACATTCGAAAGGTCGAAGAGGGAAGGAGAGAGAAAAGATGTGTGTGTGTAGTGTGAACACAAGTGCAAGTGGATGGATAAAGTAAAGGTATTTGTGATATTTTGTAAAAGCAAATAGGATAAATGACCACCGATAGAAATTAAATCCTACTTTCAAATCCTTGAACTAGGTTGCTAAGGTCGGGACATATTATGAATCGGTGGATTTTTGTCCGAAGGTGACATTACCGAAGTAATTTACGTAATCGACGACGTTTGTCCGAAAATGTTCGGCAAGCTACAAAATACCTTGAATGAGATAAACAATTTAGTTAACTCAGACATTTCTAAAGAGGAAGAATAGACCTTCGAGGCTATGTTCTTGGAATTTTGAGATTAGTTAAGATTACGCGATTAGAACAACTGACATGGGATTTTATCGGGTAAATCCATAAAGTAAGGGATAGGATGATGTCATCAATGACATCATCAACTTGTTGAAGAAGTTGTAGATGATGTCATCAATGACATCATCAACTTGTTGGAGAAGTTTTGGAAGATTACCAAAATGCCCTCACATAAACTCTATAAATAGGCCAACATCCTTTGCATAATTCTCACACCAAATTGCCTTAGCAATTTCAAATCCAGAGAGAAGGAAGAGAGAAGGAGGAGCTTTGGAGAAAGTTGTAGCGAAGTTAAGGTAATTTCTTCGGTCCCTAGTCTTAAGTTCTAGTTTTGTTCGGTAGTTCTTGAAGTTCTAGGGTAGATGTTGTTTTGATCTTTAATCTTCCAAGTATGATTAGATATCATGTTTTAGGGGTAATTAAGGTATTAATTTCGAAAATTATGATGCAGTAAGAGTTATGTTGAAATCTTGGAAGATTAGAGTCAAAGTAGCGAAGCTCTGGCGAAATTTCGCCGATTAGGGGGTCAGGGGTAAAATGGTCATTTATGACTAAAATGATTTATTATGATGATTGTTTAGTAACAAATACGCTATTGTCCTTATAGGATATACGTAATCACGTACCGGCCAAGACGGAAATACCGTATAACGTCAACGAAGGTACGTTCGCGTACTGTAACACTAACTCTGATGTTTATCGTATGCGTGTATGTGTTATGTTTATGTTATGTCTATGTGTGATGGATGAATACTTTGCTGTATGTTTATGTATTGTTGATATGTTCACGTTTGCTAAGGGCCACACATTATTTGTGCTATTGGGATGCGTCTGCTAAGGGCCACACATTTTCTGTGCTATTGCTAAGGGCCACACATTTTATGTGATACGTCTGCTAAGGGCCACACATTTTACGTGCAAATCGGGATATGTCTCGCTAAGGGCACACATCTTATGTCCTATTTGGGAGATGCTTGTTGTACATTTTTGTGTGCTCATATCATGTCTATGCTATGAATATTTGTAAAACATATGTGTGTATGTAAGCATGAGGTTAACTGTTACACGAGTTCCTGGTGCGGACCTTAGCTCTTAACATAGCTTCGTGGTCGGGAGGATTCGAGGACCAAGGAGGGAGGAAAGCAGCAAGCTTAGAGAATCGGCTAAGGACCTTCTTTTGTTTATGTAGTTCTTTTAAGTTAAACACCGGATCAATGTCACAATTCTTGTAACTAGCCAATTGGCATTTTGAATATATATATCGAGTTACTCTTATGCTCCGATGCTCTACTCGATGAAAAAAATTTTCTTGCTTTTGAAAACGGGATGTTACAAATCCCATAAAGAGGATCTATCAACGGCGTATAGATCAAGGTTCGTTAGAAAAAGCGTACCTATTGAACTGGTATGCGTGCCTTGAGAACTCGTGGGCTAACACCTTCGTTAGTTCTTCAAAACGTGAGCTGGAGCTTAGATATAAACTGCGGAGTTAGAAATTCAACTTTACTCATTTTAAAGTACAGGGCTCGAGTTCATAAAAATAGGCTCGAGTTTGACACTATTCATGTCAAACCAAATTAATTATTCAGAAAACCGGAGGTTTGAATATAAACTCTAGAGTTTGCGAAAATATAAAAACTTGGAAGCTCTCGCAAGGGAAAACTCTACACAAAACTCGGAGTTTAAACAAACTCTACACAAAACTCGGAGTTTAAACAAATGGTTTTTAATTGGGAAACTTCCTCGCGAGGCAAACTCGAGCTTGCATCTGCGGGCTCGAGTTTACACATTTGTAAAATCTTAAAACTCAAATTTTTTTTTGAAGGATTAAAACAGAATTTGCATTTCTAAACTAAAGTTTGGTTTTGACAGAAAGATTGCTGATTGAAATTGATTAAGTTTCAAATCCTTTTAACCAAAAGCAAATCAAAAATGAATTTCATATAATCATTGTAAGAGGCAAGGATTAGATATCAACGTAATTCCTTTTATCTTCATAGAAGCTTGCTTGGTTGAGATGGGTTGATGTAGATAACTCCTTTTCCAATGTTCACCATCAACATCCAGCATAGGTTGTTTAGCTTTCTCAAGACTTGGATCATTTCTCTATGTTGCATCTTTGAGAAGCTTTCCTTGATCCTAAAAAGCTGTATAAATCCTTTTCTTTCTTGGTATCCAACCTTCCTTGGATCCAATCTTTGTTAGCTTGTAGAGACCAAAAATTCACATGCTCTTATGAATATAATCAATTCAGCATGGATGAGCACAATGAATTAATCATGACTTTATGCATAAAAGAGATACTTTATTTTCAAATCATCATGTATGCATACAGAATTAAGTTATTAACATTGCAATCCCTTTGAAGAATAAATCAGGATGTTAAAGCCCAATTTTAAAATAGTTTGCAATGTTCATTCCTAAGGTTACAAGAGGTTCTCCTCTTCTTGTTCTCCTCAAGATAGTTGAATGATACTCTATGGTAGTTTGTTCTTGAGGTGGATGATACTCTTCTTACTTGTATCCATTGCTTCCTTTGATGTTTAGACCTTGTAGTTCTAGCAATGGATGCCCCGAGGTTTCTCTTGCTTGATGATATGATCTTCTTCATTGGTGCATGAGAACCTCTTGGCTTCTTGTTCATCTTTTCTATACCCTTATGTCCATTGATTTTCAAATCATTCTGCACACATAAAGCACTAGATGGATGTTTTGGTACCCATTTATACTTGGGTCCTTGATGTTAGTAGTGGACCTTACTTGTCCTTTAGGAACCCAAACTAATTTATTTCTCATATTAGAATTTCTCCTAATATAGCATGTATGAGAGATATGTCCAGAATTTCCACAATAATTGCAAATAATAGAATGATGCATATTATGTTCAGTTTTGCAAGAATTGTATTGATCAAGCGGATGCAATGTCAAATGACCCATATTTGTATATTCTTTATTCCCATATGTTTTTCCGGCATGATTTTCAAAACATGTTCATTTTCAACATAGAATTAGTAAATGGTTGCGAAACAGTTTTATGCAAATGTTCATAAACATTTTTAACTACACAAGAAGAATTGGAATTGTTTACCATATATACATCTCGAGCTCCAAGTAATTGTTGATCACCGTCGTGAACAATGAGCTCTTCTTGGGAATCCTCACTCTCTTGTTCTTACGTATTGACTAGATCATGGAAGTGTTCTAAGATTTCTCCTTCTTTATTCTTCACTTCCAATTGTTCATCAAATGTGGATACACAAATGATAGTTTCGGATGAACTGTCAACACTTTCAACTTCAACACAATTGTTAGAAGCATAAATAGAATCAAGAGTATCCCAAATATCTTTAGCACTAGAGCAACATTTGATTTTCCCAAAATCTTTTCGGTTAAAGACTTGTATAATATGTTCATTGCTCTAATGTTTAATGAAAACATTTTCATATCTGTTTTGTCCAATCCTTTCTTGGAGTAAAGTCAAAAATGTTTGTAAAGACTTTCCACATATCAAAATCAGTTGCTTTTATAAAACTAGTCATTCTAGCTTTCCAAAACCAAAAATCAATATCTTTGAAAAGTGGTGGAATGGTAAAGTCAAAACCTTTCAAAAACGAGCAGCACCCAAAATTAGCCATTTGATAACTCTTGAGACTGTTAAGTCCTTTAAACAAGAGCCTGGCTCTGATACCAAATGAAAGACTTGGCTATCACCCAAGAGGGGGGGTGAATTGGGTGTTTGATTAAAAACTTAGAACTTTAAAAACTTTTCGCAACTTATTGAAAGTAGTTTGAATGACAACAATAAGTTATAAAGTGATAAGCAATCATTCAAATATATATCTTTGGAATGTAAGAGATAAGGGAAGAGAATATGCAAGCGTGATTTATCCTGGTTCGGCTCAATCCTTGACCTACGTCCAGTCCCAAGCTCCACTTGAGATTTTCAATCCACTATCTTCTTTCAACTTGATTACACGTTCGTACTTGAAGTAATCCTCACACTAGGACTTACTCCCCTTACAAACTATAATCAATACACCCGTTTGATTACACACTCTGCACTCAGTAATCCTCTCACTAGGATTCACTCCCTTACAAGTCGTAATCAACACAATGTGTTTCCCACTCAAGATCACCCAATCTTGAGTAACTCACGAATATAAAGATAGGATGTTTACAATGAATCTTCTCTCTCGAAGTGTATGGATGAACACTGAAGTACAATACAAAACATTTCACTCTCTATGATATATAGACATTGAAAAAGCAGTAAATGATATAAAGATCGAGTATTAGCATGTTGAAGATGTCGGCTTGTTCTCTGCTTGTTGTTGTCTCTTTGAAGGCTTGTGTGCAGCTCTATATATAGCGGCAAATCTTCATATGATTTGTTGCTTCTCAATTCTGAATTGTCTCCATTTGAATTTCTAGCTGTTGTGGTCATGGATGAGGAATATAGCCGTTGGGTCATAATGTTTCTTGAATATCTATGTTGATTCTTCAAGAATTGATCCACGATATTCGGGTGCTTTACGTCCGTTTGAAGATGATTATCCACCATTCCAGACAAGTTGCCCATTTTGCTTCGTTTTTGAATGAATATTAGAATAGTGACTGTCATGAACATTAAATTCGAATCTGAATCTGTTTGGCTTATGTCCGTTGGAGTATTTCATCATCTGAATGATTTAATCCTTTGGAGAAGCATTACAATTGAGTATTCAACTTCATTTCTGCAAGTTATCCGTGTTCTTTCCCATTTACGAAATTCGCGCAAGGTTCTTCACAAATCTATCACTTTGAGATTTGCTTCTAATCCTTCATTTTAATCACACAAAACTTATACATAAATGATATAAATAATGTTAAGAAGAAGTATAAGTTATTGGGTAATCATCTGGATGAGAAATGAGACTTTCGAATGGTGTTTTCGATGCGGAGCGTGAACTCGAGTTTACATAAGTAGGCTCGAGTTTGCAAAGCTTTTGAATGTCTGTTCAGTGCAAACCGGAGGTTTAGAGACAAACTCTAGAGTTTGTAAGATCCGAGCTCGAGTCCATACTTATAGGCTCGAGTTTGGGTCTCTTCAAAATCATATTTTGCTCTCTGTCTTGTCTAGGCTCGAGTTTGTAACTTATAGGCTCGAGTTTGGATGATTTTCGCGACCTGATAGCTCTCTGTAACCCGCGAACTCGAGCTTGCCAACTAATAGGCTCGAGTTTGCTTCTCTTTAGCAAATTGCAATACCCAGAACAGACTGTCTACTTTCGGGGGGCCATATCTCCCTGGTCTGAACTCCGTTTTAGTTGTTTAACCTATCGATGGAAAGCCCTTTGAGTCTAATTTCCAATGCCACCGATTTCATCTCAATTGGATTCTCCGTTTGTGAGATAAACTCAAAACATTGAAGGTTGGTCATTTGTGTGACGTGGATTTCACTGTCAACTTCATAAATTCATTACTCCTTCATCTGAACTCCTTTTGGCTTGAATTATATATCTAAATGACGCATTGGGAGTCTAGTTTCATATGCCACTGGTTTCACCTCAATCCGATCTCTAGTTTAGGAGATATCATTGAATTACCACACGTCGCCCGAGTGAAACGTGGAACAGAGTAGCTGAAATGTTGAACACCGCTGTAAGCTCGAGTTTGCCAACTAATAGGCTCGAGTTTGCTTTGTCCAGAGACACCGAAATGCTGAAGACACTACGGGCTCGAGTTTGCTAATGATGGCCTAGAGTTTGGAGTTCCAAACCTGAGGTTTGAGTTCTAAGCTCGAGTTTGGCTTGTCCGAGGCGCCGAGTTGCCGAGGACATTACATGCTCGAGTTTGCAAATCATGGGCTCGAGTTTGCTCATCCCGTAAGTGATTTTTGATGGTTTAAACTCTGAATTAATCCGTTCCAACTTCTATATGATCTTGGAGACTTCTAGCATCAATATAAGAACTTGAGTAAAGATATTCCATTGCATTGCAAGTTCTTCCTTCTTCAATTTCTTCTCTTCTTCTAGATTATCCCCAAAATCATTTGATAACTTCTTGCTTCCTTGATATTATAATATTCTCATTATATTGAGCAAGAGCTTCTTTCTTCAATCAACATTCTCCATTATTTAAACTTTGCATCTACATAAAATATAAGAATTAGTCAAAGTAGAAGATAAATGTAGTATGCAACCTTTTGCTCTTAAGAATGGTATCTATATAAGACATCATCAAAACTAATCAAAACCAACATTGTGAACTTGGTCGAGTAAGCTATATATGCTCTTATATATTTCTTGTTCTTTTTAGACCCGTTGGCAACCGCCAATCGAACTTATGTGGCCCTTACGTCATGAAACACATATATGATATTGTGATCGAGGAAAGACTAAATTCGCCGCAAAGGTAAAATGTTATGGCTGAATTCAGTCCTTGATGGCTTAATGTTACATATGAAATATGCACGTAATATGTTATTTATGTTTCGTCTTTGATGTTACGAGGTTTGCCTCGTGAAAAGCCATTTGATGATGATGAAGTGGAGCACATACGCCATGTGTTTTGTGAATATCTCGTATAAACCGGTCTTAGAAAATCTAAGTCGACAAAAATTAATGTCCTAAATTAATTCATTTGTAATAATATATGCTGTAGCAACAATAGCCTTTTGTACATACATTTGTTTATTTTTTCGACTAGCTAATTCATTCATTTGTAAATATAACGCAATGCAATTCAATAATAAATTTGTTTATTTTTTCGAACAATTTGTGTGTGTCCATTTTGGGTTTCTGAATGAATGAGATGGTGGATAAAGCTATTTAATTAGTGCTTGAAATTTGAGATACAGGCGGATGTTGTAAATGAGCCATAAGAGACTCTGAAAAGTATTCGCGACTTTTAGGACCGTATATTTGTTAAAAGTCTGGTCCTAAAGGTCCTCGTCCATTTTAAGATCAGTATATTTAACAAATATCCGGTCCTAAAAGTCTTCGTCTAATTCTAAAAAGAATGGGTAGACTTTTAGGACCGTATATATGTAAAATATCCGGTCCTAAAACTCTATAAAATATACGGTTAGAATTTTAGGACCGTATATTTAATTAATATCGAGTCCTAAAAGTCTTCAAAAATTCCAAAGTATATGGCTAGACTTTTAAGACCGTATATTTAATTAATATCCGGTCCTAAAATTCTTCGAAAATTCCAAAGAATATGGCTAGACTTTTAGGACCGTGTATTTGTTAGGAGTTAGGTCTTAAAAGTCTTCATTTATTTTAATAGTTTGCCGAAACTTTTAGGACCGTATATTGTTTATTTGTCCGCTCCTAACTTCAAATTTTTAAAATAAGGCTTAACTTTAAGGACTGTGGATTTGTTATATGTCCGGTCTTAATATTATTCCTTTAAATAGAGTTCGTGACTCGGTTTTCGTAAAAATCGTTAGGGTTCAAGACAACCAAGTTTAGGGTGTTCTTCTCAAGTTTTGTGCTTCGTTGTCCTCGTTTTCACTTAACCTAGATGTGGAGATCATCATCGGTGTCCCTTTCTTTGTCCTTTTTCTTTTGTCGGAAAAGAAAGAAGATAACGAAAAGGACACTAAAAATGTTCACACCGGTGGTAAGTAAAGAGGACGACAACGATGGTCCAAACTTGAGAAGAATCGTCACTCTGTTTGTTTTTGTTCGAATAAGGTAAACAATGTTGTTTTTGTATGGTCTTAACGGTAACTCTATTCTCGCAAATTTTTAATGTTGATCACCACGAAGAGGACAATGTTTTGTTTGTTTCCTTTTGTCGAAAAAAGAAAAGAAGATCATAAAGACAAGTACAAGGAAAGCGATTGGGATCTAAACATAGGCGTCGAGTACCGCGTTCACTTCTTGTTGACGGCGTGATAGACCTGAAACAAGCATGCCCAAGCGTCGGTCTATATGACCGACGCGGCTATCATGTGTTCCATCATCCGGTAGAATGATAGGTAGTGAGGCAACAGAGGAGGGTACGGAGGTGGCCGAGGATTTCGCCGAGAAGGAGGACCTCGTGGTGGTGGAGGAGCCATTACAAAGGAGGTTGTAGGAGGAGATGGAGATGAATGTGAAGAAAGTAAAGTAACAACGGGTTTAAATAGAGAACCCATACTGAACAATGTGATACGCCGGAAACATTAATGAGGAGACGCATAGATCCTCATAATACGAGGAGACGCCTAGTTGGAAAGTTTGTATGGAAGCCGAAGAGACTCTCTGAATCATTCATTTAAACGAGGCAACTTTTAATACCGGATACCGTAAAAGATCCGTTTTAAAAGTAATATTTTTTGACAAAAATTATTACTTGAATGAAAAATTGAATTAAAAAAGAAATGAGTTTTAGGACCAGATAAAAGATAAAAACTCGGTCTTAAAATTAATTGAATTGAAAAAATGAGTTTTAGGACCTATACAAGATAAAAGGTCGGTCTTAAAAGTAATTCAATTGATTTAAAAATAAATGACTTTTAGGACCGGATATTTATATAAATACGCTCTTAAAGTAAAAACACTAAATTCATTTGTACCAATTAACTTTATCATCACCGATGCGTATCTCTCCCGCTTCTCTCGTCCTTATTAACTCCTCACACGAACTCTCTCGTCCTTATTAACTCCTCACTACCTCGTAACTCCTCACTACCTAGCTCTCGCCTCCAACCGCTCAAAGCCTCAAACAATGGTTAGATACAAGCAAACCGCTCTTGTGGATGATAATTTTCAGCTTTTTTTCTTTTTCTTTTTCTTGTGTACGTGCATTCTCCAAGAATGTAAGACCACATTAAGAACATAACCCTTTGATATGTTTTTTTGGCTGTTCTTCAAGATTTTTCTTTTTGGTCGTATCTTGTGGATGATAATTTTCCTTTATTTTTTGTCCAAAAAAAATTTTCCTTTATTTTATTCATTCACCAATGTTGTTAAGACCGGACATTTTATAAGTATCGGGTCTAAAAAGAATTTGAATTTTAGGACCGGATGTTTTATAAAACTCGGTCTTAAACTTAAATGACTAATAAAACTTTAGGACCTGGATACTCTTAGAACTCCGGTCTTAAAAAGTTAGTTATAACTTTAGGATTGGACATTTAATAATTAAGCAATTTTAATAAAATCCAAAAAGCTAAATAAGGTGTCGATGTCGCGTGAAAATTAAATTTCCCACTCTAAATATCTCTTGTCGCGCCGAAAGTGATTACTCGTGTTTCGACTCCGGTGTTTGTGGGTTGCTTTGTCGCTGCTTCGCGTACCTCTCTCGACAATCACTGGATCCTTAGCTAAACGTGTATAGACGAAGCCGTAAGAGGTGTTTCGGTTCTATAACTTTATTATTTTTCCACTTATCGTTCGGGTTTTTCATGGGTTTAACGAAATCGATGAAATCTTCTTGTGGGTATTATATGATGTTAATGAATATTGTTTTTCGTAGATTATATTTGCACTTAGACCTACCGAATCGACCAACAAGTGTTTTTGGGTTACTCTTCCTGTCTTGTCTCGCAACATCACCTTTCGTTGCCGGAGAAGTAAGTCTCAAGAAACGCATTTGAATTTATATGCTACGAGTGAGTCCACAAAACCTTCATCCCATGCATTTAATTTCCTCGTCTTGCAATTATTTTGGTTCTTGGATTCACTGTGATGCATTTATGACCAAAAGTGATTCTTTTATGCATTTAATGGGCAAGTTTGGTCTTAAAAGTGATTCTTTGAGCATATATTTGCATTTGGATGTTGGCTTATTTTATATGCAAGTTTCATTTTTTTCGGATTATGTATGATCAATGATTTTCATCTATATATAGGAATTCTACTATGGATCACAGTTGGATAAATGCTTTACGAACGAGTGTTGAATATCAGAATGGGGTGAGGGAATTTATAGAATTTGCTAAACAAAATGCCCATGATGATAGGGGGAAGTATACACACACATTTAATTTGTCACGGATTTTGTAAGACCTATACAAGATGGGTATGGCATGGTGAAAAAGTGACAAGCGGGTCTCAACATGGGAAGTGGCCTTTGATGATAATGACATGGATATGGATGATCGCATAGAGGACATTATCCGTGATGTAGGAGAAGAGGCTTTTGAGCGATCACGCACATATGGTAATATGTGCAATGATGCGAGACACCGCTATACCTGGTGTAAAAATGCCAATTGTTGAACGCCGTATTGAAATTGGTAAGCTTGAAGGCACGTCATGGATGGAGCGACAAGAGTTTTTAGAATTGTATGAGGCTTTGAAGGACATGCTTCCGGATAGTAATGTGTTGCCGCATCGCTACTATGATGCTAAGAAAATACTTTGCCACCGGGGATGGAGTACAAAAAGATCCATGCATGCCCGAATGATTGCGTATTGTATAGAAAAGAGTTTGAAGAGAAGCAGAGTTGTCCGATATGTGAAACCCCACGGTACAAGTCAAATAAGGGGCCTGCAAAAGTGTTTTGGTATCTTCCAATCATACCAAGGTTCAAGCGGTTGTTTGCGAATGAAAATGATGCAAAAAATCGAGGTGGCATGCAGATGAGAGGATTCCGGATAGACAGCTTCGACATCCGGCCGATTCTTCTCAATGGAAGAAAATCGATCAATTATTTCGAACTTCGGCGAAGAACCTAGGAACCTCGAGCTTGCCCTTAGCACGGATGGCATGAATCCCTATGGAAGCCTTAGCATACATAGCTCATGGCCTGTACTCCCGATTGTTTACAACTTATCTCCTATGTTATGCATGAAACGAAAGTACGTCATGTCAGTCTATGTTGATTTCGAGACCAAAACAACCCGAAAATGACATAGATGTTTACCTTGAGCCCTTGATCGAAGACTTGAAGGAGTTGTGGGAAGAAGGTGTCGATGTTTTTGACTCTTTCAAGAAGGAGGTCTTTAAAATGAGAGCCATGATATTTTGTACTATAAACGACTTCCCAGAATATGGGAACTTGTCGTAGTATAGTGTAAAAGGCCATAAAGCATGTCCGGTTTGTGAAGAAGGCACACGCTACCATCAACTTCAACATGGAAGAAAGACGGTGTATCTTGGACATAGGAGATTTCTTAGACTGGGGACACCCATATCGTCGATTAAAGAAGGAATTTTTGGTGGCCAAGAGTATGAAGAAGCTCCGGTGGCATTGACTGGGGAAGCAAGTGTATGAAAAGGTTAAAAATATCGTCATCTTCGGTAAGACCGGAAAGAGTAGAAAAGAAACAAATATATGGAAGAAGAGATCCGTATTCTTCGATCTTCCATATTGGCGCAATCTTGATGTGAGACACTGTATTGATGTCATGCACATGGAGAAAAACGTATGTGATAGTATTATTGGCACGCTTCTCAATATACAAGGTAGTTCGAAGGATGGTGTGAAGGCAAGATTGGATTTGCAAGCAATGGGAATACGCGAAGACTTACATCCAAGGCCATATGGGAAGAGAACTTATTGTCCCCCTGCTTCTCATACTTTGTCTAAGGATGAGAAATGAAGTTTTGTGAGTGTTTACCGGCACAAAAGTTCCCTCGGGTATTCTTCAAATTTTAAGAGGCTTGTCTCGATGAAGGACTTGAAATTAGTAGGCCAAAAGTCTCATGATTGTCATGTCTTGATGCAACAACTACTCCAGTAGCTATTTGAGGCATCGCCGAATATGATCTTCGGGTCGTTTTGACTAGACTTTGTTTCTTCTTCAATGCGGTTTGTAGTAAAGTCTTCGAGATTGAAAAGTTGGATGCCTTGGAGAATGAAGGATATCTTATCTTGTGCCACCTTGAGAAGCTTTTTGTTCCTACATTTTTTGACATCATGGTTCATCTAATTGTTCATCTAGTGAGGGAGATAAAGTTGTGCGGCCCTATCCATTTACGGTGGATGTACCCTATTGAAAGATCTATGAAATTCCTAAAAGGGTACGTGAAGAACGCGTACTGCGGAAGCATCAATTGTTCGAAATATGTTTCAAGAGGCCATGGAATTCTGTCAAAATTATTTGGCCAAAGTAAGACATATTGGGCTTCCAAAACGTCAGCAAGCTGAAGGGTGTAGCAAGGGGCTTCGGTAAAGAGTGTGGATCCTGATGAATTGTCACAGGTCCACTTATATATCTTGAATAATGTTGATGAAGTTCAAGCCAGCATATCTGCACATAAAGAAGCTGTAAGGAAAGAAAGGCTGAATCTATGCACTTCTCCGGTTCGAAAGACAAGAGGCCTAAATTGGCGATCATGCCATATTATGGGGTTATTGAAGAGATTTGGGAGGTGGACTATGTCAAAGTTAGATTTCCCATCTTCAAATGCAAGTGGGTTAATGTCAATAATGGTGTTCAGATCGATCGGCTAGGATTCACTTTAGTCGATGTCAATAATAGAAGTTTTGGAGATGAACCTCTTATTATGGCGGACCATGCAAAACAAGTGTTCTATATCACCGATCAAGAAAATAAAATGTGGTCCGTAGCTCTCCAAGGAAAGAGGGTCATTGATATTGATGAGGAAAGTCATTCAAATTATGGTCTTCCCGAGAGTACTCCTTTTCAAGGGGTCTACCTGACATGATTGAAGAAGATGAAGCGGATAATGAACCCGGCATAAGAAATGATCATCAAGAAGGGATATGGGAGGATATCACTTTATAAAAGAGTCAATTCATAAGGTAATATTCATATGCGAAATTCTTAGAAAACTTTAAGGTTTTAACGATATTATATTCCTTCTATGTTCTTAATTAAACAATGTCATCATTGACTATGAATTTGTTCTTGTTTTGTTTTTGTGGCAAGATCCGATTCAAAGGGGCATGTTATAAAAGAGGATGCATGTTACGTTGTTGGGTGGGAATCGATGAAGGCATGGTGAATAATATATTGAACTACATGTATGTTGATTTACGTGTTTGCATGTATTGTAACTCATTGTGATTGTAATTAGTTATATCTTAGCTTATTGTATAAATTACTTTAGTTGTTGATGAGGACATAGGAGGCGGCATGACCAAGGCAACAAACTTGGAGGAATAAGCCTCAAGGAATATGCATGAAGGCTTCATTTTATTACTTGGCCCAAATTCTCGCACTTAGTTTTATTCTTTTTACTTTTAGTTATATTTTTGTAATAAGGCTTATTGGGCTCACTTATTGGGCTTTGTGTGTAAGCATAATTAGGTTAAACTCAATATGGATGTTGCCCACTATATAAGGGAACACCATAGCCTTTGGATGACGAATTAAGAGTTAACCTTTTTGGTGAGAGACTAGCTTCTCTAGGGTTCTTTTGAGAATCTTTGAACTTATCAAGGGCAACAATCCTTGTTGCGTTCTTCGACTTATCAATTCTTTGGAACTGTGGCGCCTACCTATAATCCAGTTTTCGTTCTATATTTCTTGATTTCGTATCTCCATATTCCCGTGTCCTTTTCGGTGTTTCTTGAGCCAAACTCGTGTTTCGAACGTCATCTTTCCACTCGTTTTGGAATCACTCAAATCCGAGGTCTGTAGCGTTAAATACGTTCTGCTCTTTTCAGGACGCGTTTGGAGGTCGAATTTTCGGTGCGAATTCCAATCCTTGTCGATCCAATCGTCCCTTTCCTCCTGGAATCATATCATGTGGTATCAGAGCTCTTGGTTCTAGGATTGGAATTGGGTTATCTTTTCTCCAATCTGGTCACACATTTGGTAACCCTAATCCCTAAAATTTGTGTTTCTGATTTTGAGTTGTGCAATTCTGTTTTAGCCATTTTTTTTTGTTCCTAATTTGTCTTTCAATCTTCTGGTTGTTGTCTCTTTCAATTTCTTGTTCAGTTCACATATTTCTGCACTTTGTTCTTGGTGTTCATTCCTTATTCATCATTGTTCTTGAATTTTAATCTTTTCAATTCATGTTTCTTGAGTAGTATGTCGTTTGTGTGTTAAGTAATAGCTCGCCTTGTGAGGAATTCTTTCTAGTTTAGTTCTGAATTAGTAAAATTTGATAGCTTGATTCCAAAATCACAAATTCCTTTTGTTGAAGAATCAGTGTTAAAAAAAAAGTCAAACCCAAAAAAAAAAAAAAAAAGAAAAACTATACAAAGACCTTGCTATTCAATTACACGCGCTACTGCTTGTGAATCAAGTCCAAAGTATCTATCTTCCTTGAATAATTCCTCCAAGTTGTTTTGGTTTTCTTTGTCTTGTCTTCTTTGAGATCAGGTCCCAAAGTGTCTTCCTTGAATAATTCCTCCAAATTGTTTTGGTTTTCTTTGTCTTGTCTTCTTTGACATCTTTTCCAATTTCTATTGTGAGTCACCGCCAACTCTTGAGTCTGGGATTTGTGCTCTTGAGTGTTCTTGGAGATTCTGTTAAGAACTTAAAGAGAGCTATTGAGTGGTAAAAGGCAAGAGAGCACACTACACAAAAGCCTTATTAGAGCAACAAACACAAGTGATACATTTTTAAGAGTGTAAACATGTGAGCGAGTGGTGAGGTCCTATTACTTTTATTCTTGTTCTTTTCCCCGAATTATGGCAGGAGCAGGTGGTGAAGATAATAGATTGCTAATTGAAGCCATTACAACTCAAATGCAAAGGATGATGAGGGAACACACAGAGGAGTTATATGAGAGAATTGAGAGAATAGAAAATCAAGGGAATGAATGAAGGAGAAGAAGAGGTAATGAGAATGATGCTAGAGAGGATAGAAATAAGGGAGTGAAGCTTAATATACCATCTTTTAAAGGGAAAAGTGATCCGGAGGCCTATTTAGAGTGGGAAATGAAGATTGAGCACTTATTTGCATGTCACAATTATACTGAAGAGAAGAAAATGAAGGTGGCAGCCATGGAGTTTAGTGATTATGCTCTCATTTGGTGGGACCAATTGCAAAGGGAGAGGGTGAGATATGAAGAACCATTGGTGGATAGTTGGGTGGAGATGAAAAGGCTAATGAGAAGAAGATTTGTTCCTTCCCATTATCATCGAGACCTTCACAATAAACTTCAAAGGCTCACACAAGGTAACAATAATGTAGATGAGTATTATAAAGAGATGGAGGTGTCCTTGATTAGAGCAAATATTAGTGAAGAACGGGAGGCTACTATGGCACGTTTCTTACATGGGCTGAATAGTGATATAAGGGATGTTGTGGAGTTACAAAATTATGTGGAGTTGGAGGATTTAGTGCAACAAGCTAGTAAGGTTGAACAACAACTCAAGAGAAAGGGTGTCATGAGGAAAAACTCTTCAAATTTTAATTCTTCAAGTTGGAAGGATAAAAATAAGGAGGAGGTACTTCATCAAGCAATCCCACTGCTACACCTAAATCCAATGAGATCCCTAAAAAGACAAGGAGTAGTGAAATAAAATGCTTCAAGTGTTTGGGGAGAGGTCACATAGCTTCGAATGTCCAACTAAGAAGACTATGTTACTTAAAGAGGATGGAGAGCTTACTAGTGATTCTTCTTGATTCGCCTCACATGATGATGAAGATGAAGAAATAATTCCGAAGGAGATTTGTTTATGGTAAGAAGGATGTTGGGTAGCCAAGCAAAAGACATGGATGATAGTCAAAGAGAGAACATCTTTCATTCTAGATGCCTTATCCAAGGGAAGGTATGTTCTTTAATTATTGATGGAGGAGTTGTACCAATGTTGCAAGTGCTAGAATGGTGTCTAAATTGGGCATGGAAACCAAACCTCACCCGCTGCCATACAAGCTTCAATGGCTTAGGGAGGATGGTGAAGTGACTGTAAACAAACAAGTGGAGGTGAACTTCTCTGTAGGGAGTATAATGATACAGTTTTATGTGATGTGGTACCAATGGAGGCTTGTCATTTCCTTATTGGGAGACCTTGGCAATATGATAAGAAAGTTATGCATGATGGTTGCACCAACAAGTTCTCTTTTGTACATAAAGGACGCAAGACTATTCTTGCACCTTTGACACCAAGAGAAGTTAGTGAGGATAATTTTAAAATGAGAGAAAAAGAAAGCAAGAGAGAAAAGAGAGTGGAAGAGAGCAAGAAAAAAAGGAGAAAAAGAGAGAAAAGCACCAAACTTGTTTATAAAAGAAAAAGAGGTGAAAAAGGCAATGCATTTGAAAAAGCCAATGCTTTTGCTTTTGAGTAAAGAGAATAATTTACAGATGCATGCCCTACTAACTCTCCTCCAAATGAGGTTTCTAATTTGTTGCAGGAATTTAAAGATGTTTTTGCTAAAGATGTACCTCAAGGACTACCACCTCTAAGAGGCATAGAACATCAAATTGATCTCATTCCAGGGAGCTTCATTGCCTAACGAGCCAGCCTATAGGAGTAACCACCAAGATACCAAGGAGATTCAAAGAAGAGTTGGAGACTTGATGCAAAAAGGCAACTCTTTTCTCAGCATAAATATGGTAAGAGCAAGGCTGAATATGTGTGGAAACTACATGAGAAGGTAAAGGCAAACATTGGAAAAAGGCAGAGAGTTACGTCAAGCAAGCGAACAAAGGAAGTAAAAGGGTAGTGTTTGAGCCGGAGGAGAGGATTAAAATTTGAGGACAAATTCTTCGAAGAAGGAGAATGATGAGGACATAGGAGGCGGCATGACCAAGGCAACAAACTTGGAGGAATAAGCCTCAAGGGATATGCATGAAGGCTTCATTTTATTACTTGGCCCAAATTTTGCACTTAGTTTTATTCTTTTTACTTTTAGTTATATTTTTGTAATAAGGCTTATTGGGCTTTGTGTGTAAGCATAATTAGGTTAAACTCAATATGGATGTTGCCCACTATATAAGGGAACACCATAGCCTTTTGGACGACAAATTAAGAGTTAACCTTTTTGGTGAGAGACTAGCTTCTCTAGGGTTCTTTTGAGAATCTTTGAACTTATCAAGGGCAACAATCCTTGTGGCGTTCTTCGGCTTATCAATTCTTTGGAATTGTGGCGCCTACCTATAATCCAGTTTTCGTTCTATATTTCTTGATTTCGTATCTCCATATTCCCGTGTCCGTTTTCGGTGTTTCTTGAGCCAAACTCGTGTTTCGGAACGTCATCTTTCCACTCGTTTTGGAATCACTCAAATCTGAGGTGCAGTAGCGTTAAATACGTTTCGCTCTTTCAGGACGCGTTTGCAGGTCGAATTTTTGGTGCGAATTCCATTCCTTGTCGATCCAATCGTCCCTTTCTTTCGGGAATCATATCGGTTGTTGTAGACTTAAGAGGCCACATAACTCATGGTGGATAATATTTGTATTCTTTTTCCCAATTCAATTTATTCATGTTTATAGCTTGTAGCTTAAAGTATATCGACTTTTATGTCTTGTTTTGGATGGTGGATTTGTGTATATATATGATCGGGAAGAACAGAACGAGGGAAAAAATTCGGAAAATTTAGACCGCAAATAAAAAAGACGGTCTTAAATGTTGAAATGTTAAGACCGGATGTACTTCTATGACCGCTCTTAAAGATATTAAGCCGGTCTTAAAAGTTGGTCTTTTAAGACCGTCCATTTATAACATCCCGTCTTGAAAGTCAATCTTTTAAGGCCGGGTAATTAGTCCTCTCAGTCTTAGAGTCCGCTATCTTTTGGACCGGATTGATATTTGTCCGGTCTTAATATTTGGATCTTTTAATAGCGGTCGAGTTTATGTCCAGTGTTAAAGTTTGAGTTTTAGGACCGAACCAAAAATATTTGATTTATTTAGTACGACTTTTGAGACGAAGGTTTAAAATGTCCTATCTAAAAGAAACTCTTTAAGACCGTTTACAAGTCTGGTCTTAAAGGGAGACTTTTAATACCGCTGGAACAATACTCGGTCGCGGGTCCGGTCCTAATATACCTTTTGTCCGATCTTGAAAGCCCTTTTTCCACCCGTGTATTAGCTGAACCAAGTGCTCGGAGGTTAACGATCACTTCATTTACTTCATCTTGCCGCACTGGCAACTTCGTTTTAATTTAATTTCGGGAAGAAATTAATTTGAGCGATTTCTTAAATCATTTTTTACTTGTTGAAAATGAATGCTCTAGTCCAAAAGGTTTGTTGTTCAAGTCAATGTGAGTTGTCATAGATGGTAAGGGATCGTGACTAGACCCTTGGGTGCAGTGGGTTCGATCCCCTGCCGTCGTTGGGACTCCTTTGGTAGGCGATCTCGTAAGTTCTCGGTAAGTCTTTCATAGCCGGCCGGGCCGTCTCACCTTGATGGGGGACCGATGTCGAACCCCTTCAAAACTTTTTCCTATCAAAAAAAAAAAAAAAAAGGGTTTGTTCAATCTTTGAAAAGTCTTTGGGAAATTAACACACTAAAGTTTGGCTGACTTGCGTCAACCCCACCTTCAATTCCACGCCACGTACGGTTCGGTGCCTCCATTATTGACCACCTCAAGTCTAAATTAGAAAGTCCAAATTTACAATTTCTGATTGATAACTATATTTTTAAATATTGATATTTTTTTTTATATTCATTTAAATAAATTTAAATATAATAATAAAATAATTTAATTCGGAGTTATGCATACTTAATTTCTTTATCATAGAAGTTAACTCTCTCGAAGATAATAGTATAGTTCACTTCTAATTACTCTGTTTCTAATTAATTAAACTTCAAAACACATTAAGCTTCTTGAATTGCTTTCTCAATTTAATGCCATCATTTTAAGGGGTGTTTTAGGTAAAATGCTTTAATTACCTTAAAATTAAATTTACAAAGAAACTCATATTTAGAAACAAATAAAGACTTATAATTAGAGACTAAAAAGGTATTGAAGTTTCCACGAAAAACAGAGTCATTAAAACTCCAAAAACTATGAAAGCCTATTTGCCTAGTCTTAAACACCAATGACAACCCCGCACCTTCAACCTCACCATGATTTTTCCCAACTGCTTCTTACTCTTCTTCGTTATCATTATCTTCCTCTGTTCTTCCACCATTGAAGCACGAGCTACTTATCTTTACCACAACTGCTCCACCGCCGGCAAAACCTTCGCGGTTGATAGCGCCTTCAATCCCGACGGACCACCCTCCTCTCTTCCATAGCCTCCCCAATGCCGACTTCCGCAACACCACCGTTCCCGGAGGCGGCAACGACACCATCTACGGCCTCTACATGTGCCGTGGTGACGTCTCCCTCCAGGTGTGCAACCAATGCGTCCTTAACGCAACCCAACGACTACCTTCCGAGTGCCCGTTTTCGAAGGAGGCTGTGATCTGGTACGACGAGTGCATGCTTCGCTATTCCAACATCTCTTTCTTCTCCATTATCGACCAATGGCCGACTGTCGTCATAGTGAACCCGAAGAATATCTCGGTCTCATCCCCAACAGGATTCAGTAATTTTTGCTGAGTTTTATGAATGAGACCATAAGTATGGCGGCGGCGGCGGCGGTGGGGGAACCTGCATCGGAGGCGAAGATATATGCGAAGAACCAGAAGAAGTTTCAGTCTGAAACTTTGTATAGCCTAGCTCAGTGCACACCGGACCTACGGCTTCAAGATTGCAGAAGTTGTCTGAGTGGTGTGATTCGGAATATTCCGTTGTGTAGTGATAAGAAGATCGGAGGAAGGGCTGTGAATCCAAGTTGCAACATTCGCTATGAGTTGTTTTCATTTTTTGATCCCAATCATCCAGTCTCGTTGACCCGGTCGCGTTCATTTTTCCATCGACCTGCAGGTAAAGAGTTAAACATCAATGCTTTTTTTTTCCTGGATTGTTTTTGTTTTTTGAAAGATATTAGGTTGAGCTATAAGAAAAAAATTATACTTTTGTTAGTAAAGAAAACTATAAGTTTTAGCTTTAAACTCTTCTTAACTTATCGATCCACTATTTGATTTAACTCAGAATAATACAATCCTTAGAATTTCTTAGAACTAGTTAGTACGTACGTAAATTTTTTAACACAATAAATTAAAAGAATTGAGTTCTTTTAGTCAAAGTCGACTTGTTTGGACTAAAACTTTTTTTTGTGTGTGCCTTTTCATCTATATATCTGCAAATTAAATGTACGGGGAATGAGGTTGATTTTATGGGCATAGCGGTGATTCTACCTGTCGATCAGGACCACCAATAATTGAAGGGATTTTTTTTTCTTTCCCAAAGTGCCTATCCGAACTCGCGACTAACCAGTTAGGGGTAGAGCGCCCAAACCAGTAAGCCACGAGTATAGAGTGAGACATTAAAGATAAGGCATATATTTATGGGAGAATTTTATTAAAAGACCACAAGATATAATTAATTTCAATCAAGGACCAATTGGTCCTTCTGAAATTTTACTTCTGGACCAAGGACCAAAATGAAAAAAAGTTTTGTAGGTAAAAAGACAATAATGCCTTTTTTAAAAAATAAAAATAAAAATGTCATCATTGCGAGCTCCGACAACTGTTCGATGGCCGCCGTCAAGCCAAAGCAAGCATCACCGGTTGCTGTCAGAGCTCCAATATCGACCAACCGGAGCTTTGACCGCCAAAAATTAATGTGTTGTTCAGAGGAGAATTTCACTTGTTCCTAAAGAGTTGCACACTTGTTCATGATTCTGTTATTCTTGAATAAGTCTGCAATTCTTCATCAACAAGTGGAATCCTCCTATGAATAACATTAATTTTTTGTAGTCGAAGCCTCGACAACTAGCCGACGGTGGCCACTTCGGTTGGTTGTCGATGCTCTAATCACTGGAAATTAAAATTAATGTGTTGTTCATAAGAGGATTCCATGTATTCATGAAGAGTTGCACACTTTTTCATGATCCTACTCTTCATGAATGAGTTTGCATATCTTCATGAACAAGTGGAATCCTCCTATGAACAAGACCGGCCGACAGAGCTCCGTGACGATCAAATCTTTTTTTTTAAATAAAAAAATGAGAATTATTGTCTTTTTACCTCCAAAACTTATTTTCATTTTGGTTATTGGTCCGACAATGAAATTTCGAATGTTTTGGTTTTTGATTGAAATTAATTTGTCTATGGTGTTTTAGTGAAAGTTTCCCTATGTTTTAGCCTGCCATTATTTTTACCCATTTACATCAGCCTAAATTTGAATGAGATATAAGAAAAAAGGATAGTGGGAAAAAGAATATTTTGTTCTAAATCTCTATAAAGAGTATAATGGATGCATAAGTTATGGGAAAAATGATATTTTTGTTTACAACTATTCAGAATTTGATACTACTCAATTCATAAATTAAAAAATTGTAGACTGTGGCTAACAGATAAAATGCTGTAGGGCATCGGAAGTAATAAATATTTTGGTCAGTCAATACATGATGTATAAATATATAAAACTATTTTGTGGGGATGGTTGATCACTCTACCTACCAGTCTAGCTCTAAAGTAGGTGGCCCTATAAAACTTTTGGATTAGGATTTTCGTCCGCTGATGGCCTTCAACCCAAAACTACGTAGTTTGGGACTAAAAAGAAAAACAAAAAGAGCATCCAGTACTTATAAATATTTTCTTAGCGGTATTCAATATCCAAAATTAATTTTTACTATACCCGGTATCCTAAAATATTTTTTAGTGACACCCAATATCCAGAACCCAACACTTAAGAGTACTTTTTTAATAACACTCAGTATCTTAAATTGATTTTTAGTGCATTTTTTAGCACTCGTAAAACTGGATGCCACTGTAACATCCCAACTTTTCAAAAGCAGTATAAATTTTTTTTTTTCATCAAACATCTTTTCAAAATCATCAGAGTAGAGCAACAGAGCGATTGAGTAACTGATATGTATATATAAAACGCCGTAAGTCCTGGTCGGTTACAATAGCGGTGCAAGAACCGCGTGGTTCAAAAGTACATAACGACAAAGAAAGGCTTCACTGGAACAACGAAAGGAAGTCCTCACTGGATCTTCTATGCGGGTTGCTTGTCTCTCTCCTCGGCACTCGGTCCTCCCGACCACGACGCTATATTAAGAGCCGAGGTCCATTGCAATCGGACCTCGTAATTCATTAACCTCATATTTACATATAGCAAGATATGGACTACGAGACAATCACAACATTAACAAAGACAAATTCATTCAATGAGATATAGCACGAGATAAACATATCCCGACAAAGACATAGGCCTTACCCCGCAACGTATCCACGACAACACATAGGCCTCGACGAAGGCACGTAGGCCCCCGACAAAGACTTAGGCCTCCGACAACACATAGGCCCACTTGAAACGTATCCCAATAACCAGTAAGTATAATCATAACAACGGTACACAATCATACCACGAGCATACAATACACATAGCACATATATGCATACGATAAACATCAGTGTTAAGGTTACCAGTACGCGAACGTACATTCGTTGACGAGCGTTTAGTACGTTTACGGAAAATTGTACTTTTGACGGAAAAATAATGAAATGTCCGAGAAACGCACGCCGTCGACAGAATAACGGCAGCAGATCAAGGTTTCCGATGTCCTATAAGAGTAATATCACTTTCATTAGTGATTTGACATCATAATCGACATTTTGGTAAAATTACCATTTTGCCCCTATACCCCTAACCAGCGGAATTTCGCCAAAGACTTCGTTACTTTAACTCCCAACTTTCGAAACTCAATCCCTACTATGTTTTCACCTCGTCGTGCATCTTTAAATGCAATGAGGCTTCAAAACAAGAATAGGACTCTCATCTCCTACTTCCTAGATCTAACTAACAACTCTACTAAAACTACCGAAAGCTTAAGACTCGTGCAGAAAACTTACCCAGAGCTTCGCTGCTTTTTCCCCCAGAGCTTCTCTCTCTATGTTTTGAATTTGCTAAGGCAAATGGTGTGAGATTTGTGAAGAGGATGCAAGCCTATTTATAGGAAAACTGAAGGGTATTTTGGTAATTTCACAATTCCTTCTCTTTGAATATAAACCATGGAATTTTTGCACAATTCTCCTCCTCATAACCAAACTTTCCGACCTGCTCCCTCCTCCAAAGTCAAAGAATTGATAATTAACTCTTGCTTTTATGGTGCTTTATTTGATAAAGTTCCCCGATCGGTGTCCGATTCGCGTACTCTCGGAAAATCCCAAAAATTCAGAATTACAACTTTGAAGATATTTTCTCACTTATTAGAAATGTCCAAGTTAACCTAAATTTTGATTCCATACAGGGTTCCAACAGTCATTCTGAAATTCCTCGAAAAGCGTGCACGGTTACGGAATTGAATTCCAGAATCATCAACTTCTGGATAAAAATTCACTGATTCCAAATATGTCCAGATTATCATAAACTCATCTCCAAATGTTGAGTTACAATTTATTTTGTTCAAATCCTAAATTTATGACTATCTCGTCTATTTATCATATTTTCCCTATTTCGTCTTTTTACTAACTTCTTCTACCCATCTCTAATTAACTTAGGAAAAGACCACTTCAAGATAAAATCCACCGATCGATATTGTATCCCGATTTTAGAAATCCTGTTCTGGTTCTCTAGATAGGATCCGTTTCCTATAAATAATTATTTACTTTTTACTATTTACTTTACTTATTATTTAATTAGAGTTTTATGTTTACATCTTTCTATTTTATTTTTCCTCCTTTCCCTTAATTCATGTCGGCACACACACATTTATATTTATATATTTTATTTTATTTTTTAATTAATTATTATATAATTTAATAATTTTTTTCCATAATTTTTCATAACTTTTTCCTATTGGTCCATACTTGTATTTAGGCTCAAAATACTTAATATCAAATATTTTTCTCTATATTTGCCAATTAATTAGCCAATATATTTATGCTAATTTTCTAGCCATAAATCACTAATTATAGAGTTCTACATAATTTATCACAATTATTCCATTGTTCAAGCTTAAATAATTAACCAATAATTATTTAATCAATCACTAATTATTTTTTGATAATTTTCTTATCTAGAACTAATTACTTCCTCTCAAAATCTGAACTAACATTGCTATTTCATCTCCCATGTAAAATATCAATAATTATGGAGTTAGTTATTATCTCCAAATACTTTAATTGTTATTTTACAATTTCTCCAAGCTTATAATTTATTAAATTACCAAAATCGAGACAATATACTCTCTCAATTTTAATAATTATTTTACCGCCTTTCAGGATTTTTCACAATTTTCCTAAGTCATTATATGCTCCATAGGGGCATTTTGGTCATTTTGGCTCATTATTACATTTTTGCCTAATTTCCAAGAAATTTTCCTTTAGAAAATAAGATAAATTGAACATATTCTTTGAGACCACATATTCACCTATTTTTAATAGGTATTATTTCCTAATTTATGACATTTACCCTAAGTGTGATTTTTAGGGTATTACATTTCTCCCCGTTAAACAAAATTTCGTCTCGAAATTTGTACTAAACAAACTAAACTTTGTACGAACTAAACTCCGTCCTATTCGGACCTTTAGACTCCACGCGTCGATCTTTACTTTGTCTGCCAGCCGCTCCTCTTAATGATCGAGAATTCGCTTTGGTTTGACCAAAAAGATCTGGTCATTTCGTACTTTGATATATGATGTTTTTCCGTGGTTCCCATACACCGCGGTCAATACCACGAATATCAAAACGAGATACTTTAAATGTTTTCATGGCTCCCATACACCATGATACCACAAAATACCTCATACTTTATGACACGATCACGGTCGAATTGTACTAACGAAGAAACATAGATTACGTATCATAAGTAATCTACGTATCACACGATTTAGTCGAATAACTAATACCTAGTTCATGCAATGCATAGAGAAAATTCCTTACTAAGAGAGATAGTACCTTGGACTCTCTCCGGAAGTTCTCTGTCCATTGTGTCGGTTAACGCGCACATTCGGCCCGGGTTCTGTGGCCTTATCTCCGTAGGTTTCTCAGGACAGTCTCGGATAATGTGGCCTGGCTTTCGACATCTGTAACAGACCCGTCTCCTTTCACAAGCAACACCCGGATGATAATCTCCGCACCTTCGGCATGGTTGATTCCCCAGATCCTTGGGTTGCTCGGCCCAGACCGAATGGCCTCTTGCTCTCTTGTTGGAATTCACTCCATGGTGCTTCTCTCCGCGAGGAATCTCCATGGTGACCTCGCTACGACTGCGTTGTTGTTGTTGAAGTTTCGGATTTCGAATCCTTTCGATTGCACTCACTCATCCGCAAGTTTCCACCGCATTCGTCAAATCCTCGGAATCGTTGAGACATGAGTCTTTCACCAATTTCATACTTTAGCCTCGTGAATCGGTATGTTCACCATACTTCTTTCACCGTTGCCTCTTCGCAGGTGCGATGAGTATCGAGACAGGTTGGTGAATCGCACGTAGTAATCGCCAAAAGATTCCTCTTGTCCTCGCCGGATATGGAGAAACTCCGACTCCTTATTCATTTGCACCGAAGGAGGAAAATATCGTTCATGAAATTTCTCTAGAAATTTCTCCCATGTTACTGACAAGATTGGTGCAGTAAGGTTGTTGCTATTACTTCCCACCAACGGTCTGCGTCCCCTTCTAGCCGGTAGATCGCCAATTGAGCCTTGCGATTTTCAGTGGCATTCAATCACCTTGAAGATTTTCTCCAACCTCTTTAACCAATCCTCTGCCAAGTCCAGTTTACCTCAGAAAGCTGGTGGTTTCACTTCTGAATTGGTTTACTCGGTATGTGTGGTCTCGCCCAACTCTTCCTCGTCAAGGAGGTGATTGGGATCTATCGGACCCCTCGATTCCTCATTGTGTTCGTCCCCCTGCTCGTTTTTTTTCCTTTGTTAAGGAAACGTTAGATGTACTCAAAGAAATCAACAATTAGTACTATACTGCACATAGACGGTATCGTGCTACACCTAGACTCTATCGCACGTAGTATTTTCTGCTCTACACGTAGGCTTTGTCGTACGTAGTTTTCACACTATAAACAAATAGACACTCGCAACGTTTCTTCCGTTAGATTCTCGTTGATTCTCTATATTCGAAAAAATGGGTACAAAAATACGTCTCTAAGTTCTACATGAGTCAAATATCGCATGCATTAGGATAGAATTACCGCTCGCAAGATAAACCGGAGACTATCGAGATGATATCAACACAAGCACAGTGATGGATTCACCGGCTCTGGGTTGAAGTGATGCACCGAGAAGGTGGTACACGGTTCAGGATGGTATACCAAGATGAGACTAGTACACCGAGGTATGGTGGTACACCGACCGTAGGCTATATCGCACTCATTTTCAAAATATGCTCCAAAAGTTTTGAAAAGGCTTAGAACCTAACTCCGTTAACCGAACAGAATGGCCAGGTAAGTGTCTACCATGGGGGCCTCACCGACTTATACAGCGACTCAATGGCACACCCACGTAGACTAGCATTGCCTTCGGCACCAAATTGTCCGTAATAACATAGTTAAATTCATGCCAGGACTACTGCTCTGATACCAAAATGTAACATCCCAACTTTTCAAAAGCAGTATAAATTTTTTTTTCATCAAACATCTTTTCAAAATCATCAGAGTAGAGCAACAGAGCGATTGAGTAACTGATATGTATATATAAAACGCCGTAAGTCTGGTTGGTTACAACAATGACAGATATGAATCGCGTGGTTCAAAAGTACATAACGACAAAGAAAGGCTTCCACTGAACAACGAAAGGAAGTCCTCACTGGATCTTCTATGCGGGTTGCTTGTCTCTCTCCTCGCACTCGGCCCTCCCGACCTAACGCTATATTAAGAGCCGAGGTCCATTGCAATCGGACCTCGTAACGGTTAACCTCATATTTACATATAGCAAGATATGGACTACATACAATCACAACATTAACAAAGACAAATTCATTCAACAGATATAGCACGGATAAACATATCCTAACAAAGACATAGGCCCTACCCCCGCAACGTATCTCGACAAAGACATAGGCCTCTCGACAAGACGTAGGCCCCCGACAGCACCTAGGCCTCCGACAAAGACATAGGCCCACTTGAAACGTATCCCAATAACCGCAAGTATAATCATAACAACGGTACACAATCATACCACAGAGCATACAATACACATAGCACGTATATGCATACGATAAACATCAGTGTTAGGGTTACCGATGACGCGAACGTACTTTCGTTGACGAGCGTTTAGTACGTTTACGGAAAATTGTACTTTGACTAAAAACAGCGAAATGTCCGACAACGCACGTCGACAACAGTAATTCGGCGAGAGATCAAGGTTTCGATGTCCTATAAGAGTAATATCACTTTCATTAGTGATTTGACATCATAAATGGCATTTTTGGTAAAAATTACCATTTTTCCCTATACCCCTAACCTAGGCGGAATTTCGCCAAAGACTTCGTTACTTTAACTCCCAACTTTCGAAACTCAATCCCTACTATGTTTTCACCTCGTCGGGCATCTTTCAATTGAATGAGGCTTCAAAACAAGAATATGACTCTCATCTCCTACTTCCTAGATCTAACTAACAACAATACTAAAACTACCGAAAGCTTAAGACTCGCATGCAAAAACTTACCCAGAGCTTATTGCTTTTCCCCCAGAGCTTCTCTCTCTAAAACCTCTCTCTATGTTTTGAATTTGCTAAGGCAAATGGTGTGAGATTTGTGAAGAGGATGCAAGCCTATTTATAGGAAAACTCAAGGGTATTTTGGTAATTTCACAACTCCTTCTCTCTGAATATAAACCATGGAATTTTTGCACAATTCTCCTCCTCATAACCAAACTTGCCGACCTGCTGCCTCCTCCAAAGTCAAAGAATTGATAATTAACTCTTGCTTTATGGTGCTTTATTTGATAAAGTTCCCCGATCGGTGTCCGATTCGCGTAATCTCGGAAAATCCCAAAAATTCGGAATTACAACTTTGAAGACATTTTCTCACTTATTAGAAATGTCCAAGTTAACCTAAATTTTGATTCCATACAGGGTTCCAACAGTTACCGATTCCAAATATGTCCAGATTATCATAAACTCATCTCCAAATGTTGAGTTACAATTTATTTCGTTCAAATCCTAATTTTATGACTATCCGCCTATTTATCGATTTTCCTATTTCGTCTTATTACTAACTTCTTCTACCGATCTCTAATTAACTTCCGGAAAAGACCACTTCAAGATAAAAATCCACCGATCAATATTATATCCCGATTTTAGAAATCTTGTTCCTGGTTCTCTAGATAGGATCCGTTTCCTATAAATAATTATTTACTTTTACTATTTACTTTAATTATTATTTAATTAGAGTTTTATGTTTACACTCTTTCTATTTTATTTTTCCTCCTTTCCTTAATTCATGTCGGCACACTCACACATTTATATTTATATATTTTATTTTATTTTATTTTTAATTAATTATTATATAATTTAATAATTATTTTTCCATAATTTTTTTCATAACTTTTTCCTATTGGTCCATACTTGTATTTAGGCTCAAAAATACTTAATATCAAATATTTTTCTCTATATTTTCCAATTAATTAGCCAATATATTTATGCTAACTTTCTAGCCATAAATCACTAATTATAGAGTTCTACATAATTTATTACAATTATTCCATTGTTCAAGCTTAAATAATTAACCAATAATTATTTAATCAATCACTAATTATTTGTTGATAATTTTATTATCTAGAACTAATTACTTCCCCTCAAAATCTGAACTAACATTGCTATTTCATCTCCCATGTAAAATATCAATAATTATGGAGTTAGTTATTATCTCCAAATACTTTGATTGTTATTTTACAATTTCTCCAAACTTATAATTTATTAAATTACCATAATTAGAGAAAATATACTCTCTCAATTTTAATAATTATTTTACCGCCTTTCAGGATTTTTCACAATTTTCCTAAGTCATTATATGCTCCATAGGGGCATTTTGGTCATTTTGGCTCATTATTACATTTTTGCCTAATTTCCAAGAAATTTTCCTTTAGAAAATAAGATAAATTGAACATATTCTTTGAGACCACATATTCACCTATTTTTAATAGGTATTATTTCCTATTTTCGATATTTACCCTAAGTGTGATTTTTAGGGTATTACAGCCACTAAAAATGATTTTAGGGTATTGAGTATACTAAAAATTAATTTAAGATAATAAATACCACTAAAAAAAAATTCACATATAATGAATGCTTGTTTTTCTTATTAAAAAAAAAAAAAAAAAGCTTCCCTTGTTTTTTAGCCCAAACATATTGTAAAGGATGGGAGCAGACCGATAGGGTAGAGGGGAGAATCCCACTGTTATGGTTGTTTTGAAGGTGGGATTCTGATCACTGGTTCCCATCGGGTTTTTTTCAAATTCTGTTTTATTTTTTATGTTAGATCTGTTGGAACAAAGAGTGAGGTTATGCCACGTGGGCATACCATCGAGGCACAGTTGGGTCAACCAACTTTCAAACCTTTGGATTTGTCAAAGTTGGGTAATACTGCACTGTTTTTAAAGTATTGGGTGAATATGGTTCCTTTTAATACTTAAGGATATCCGTTACATATCAGTGGATATTTGGTGGGTAGTTTTGCACTTCAACTCTTTACTTTTCTAAGGGGGAAAAACATGACGAAGAATGTGAATTCTTTCTTTGTATATCATTCAAAATACAAATTGTTTTTATTTTTAAAAAAATATTTGTGAGCATTACATTCTCATTATAAAATTATATTTAATTAGATAATTTATGAACTTTTATTTTAATCAATCTCTTTTTTTCTCGCCTTAATTTTTTTTTTTTCAAAAATGAAATGATTTTATATTTTTTCCTTTTTATATTCTTAGTAATAAGTCATAACAATTCTATTATACAAATTTCATTACTGAAGCTTTCCATTCCTTTGTCTTCAAAACTCTGAAACTCCAGCAAGGATAAGTGCGATAGTTGTGGCTTCTCTCGTTGTTGGCGGGATAATATTTTATTTCGCTTACTATCTCCTAAAGATTAGAGTGGAAAAACGTCATAGGGCTAATCTCAGACAAAAATACTGTAAGTAATTTTCATTTATCCTTTTACACATACAATTTGCCAAGTATGTAAATTCGGTATAGCTTATGTATTTATTTGGTTTATTTGTGAAGTTGGAAGGGAAAGCACAACTTTAGAGCATCTGCGATTTAGTCTAGCTACAATTGAAGCTGCGACAAATAAGTTTTCTCATGAATATAGATTAGGGAGAGGTGGATTTGGACAAGTTTTCAAGGTAATAAACGTCATTAGTGTTGTTTTATTTATTATGTGTGTATGTATATATTTGTTTTTTTAAATCCAACCAACTATTATTCTAGGGTATTCTTCCAAATGGGGAAGAAATAGCTGTAAAGAGACTTTCGAAAGGTTCTGGCCAAGGTGCAGCAGAGTTTAAGAACGAGGTTTTATTGATAGCTAGACTCCAGCACAGAAATTTGGTGACGCTATTAGGATTCTGCATTGAAGAGCAAGAGAAACTACTTGTTTATGAATATGTTCCTAACAGAAGCCTTGATTACTTTTTATTTGGTCGGACTCTTACAAACTCATTTTAACTTTTAATTAAAATTTATATTTCATTTATGTCATGCTTTTTATTATTTATTTGGAGTCTTTTGTTATGTTTTAGCGTTTCATGCACTAATTGAGATTATTTTCATTAATTTTGTTGCTTTAGTGATCACTTACAACAAATTTATGCAGGTTCCCAAAATACCAAAGTGTTAGATTGGATGGAGCGTAGCAAAATTATAGGAGGAGTTGCTCGAGGAATTCTTTATCTTCATGAATATTCTCGCCTGAAAATCATACATCGTGATCTCAAACCTAGTAATATTTTGCTAGATGATGAAATGAATCCAAAAATTTCAGATTTTGGCCTAGCTAAGATGGTTGCAGTCAGTGAAGATGAGGGAAGTACAAATCGAATTGTTGGAACATAGTAAGTTCTTTATATGCATATACATATATATCTTGATATAATTAAATGAAAAAAAAGTAACTTAATTGTATATATAACAGTAGTTTGCCTTTCAAGTAATAATCATTTTAAATGTTCAGATCTTATCATCTTGTGAACTAAATTTCATTGACATTGTGTTTTTGTACAGTGGTTATATGTCTCCGGAATATGCAATGTTTGGACAATATTCTGAAAAATCAGATGTTTTCAGTTTTGGAGTTATAGTTTTAGAAATTATTAGTAGAAAGAAGAATACAGGATCTCATGATTCCCAATATGCTGATGGCCTATTAAGCTATGTAAGTTATGATAATATTAATTTGAATTGGAGAAAGATTAATTTGACAATATTGTACGTGGAGCTAATAAAAGAGTAATAATTGAAATAATAAGTTTATCTGAATTGTGGCAGACATGGAAGAAATGGAGGGATGACAAGTTGGCAGAGATATTGGATTCAAATATAAATGAATTGGGATCATTCAACGAAGTGATCAAGTGCATCCAAATTGGTTTGTTATGTGTTCAAGAAAATCCAAATGCAAGGCCTTCCATGGCTACAGTTGTTTCATATCTTAGTAATGATTCTATTCAAATGCCTTTGCCCCAAGAACCTGCTTTCTTTTTGCATGGTCATAAACCACAGCCAATTATCTCCAATAATGGAAGTGGAGAGTCATGCTCTGTTAATGAAACTTCTATGAGTGAATTCTTTCCTCGCTAGTACAAGGCTATTATTTCTTCTTTTTCTTGTACGATGTGGCCTTTGATCAGCTTATTTTTCAATGGTTCCGATTGATTTAGAGCGGTTTGTTTAATATAAATTCAATGTCATGTTTGGTATTCAGGAAATTATGGAGTTTGAAGAAGAGGAGAAGAGACAAATGTACATCTTTGTACATGATATTTATATATGTTTCTAAGGAATTAATGATTCCCTCAAAAATGGGAAGTCTCCCTTACTTGGGTAAAGGAAAATTGGAAATAAGTTGTATAACATTTTGATCATTTTGCAAGTTTGTGGTTAATTATTGGATATGTTCATAAAGAGCCTAGGGAGCATCACATTGCAAGTTGTACGTAGATATGTATATTAAAAAACTGTGAACAGCATCACTTGCTTTTTGAACGTAGATATGTATATTAAAAAACTTGACTGGCTGGCCAACCAGTCAAGTTTTCTATTAAATATTTATTCTTTTTGAATAAATTACATATTCTTTGAGAATAGCCTGGTAGTGAATCTTGATGAAATACAATGAACTCGAGAAGCAATTTTGTCGTTTTACATCACACTGGCTAAGTGCAAGAAGACCTACTAGAAAAGAGGTTTAGAAAGAGTATATGACATGCCCAGTGGCATCATTATCCTATGCTACCACTACTACAAAAAATATTACTTGTAACGCTTAATTTTTTATTTTTGTAGTGTTTTTGAAACGATACAACCCCAACCACTACAAAAGTAAGTTTTAGCACTTTACAAAGCGCTACAGTAGACATTTAAAAAAAAACCACAAGCTGTAGTATTTGCTTAGGAAAGCGCTACAATAGAATTTATTTTTATAAATATATGGGGTTAAGGTGCAAATTTGTTTTGGAAATTTTCGCAGAGGAGCAATATCCTCCTAGAAGGTGTTTTAGGTTTAATGTCACTTCGGAAGTTTCAAAATGTAGTAATGTTGCCTCATACCGTTAAAAAGTTAACATTGACTATTAAGAGGGAAAATAGTTGTGGTGCTTATTAAAGAGAAAATGTTAGAAAATCGTTTGAGGTGACTTTGACATGTATGGACAAAGAAAGTTGTTGGAGGCGCCACTAAGGAGCTATGGAGTCCTTTGAAAAAGGGTAGAGGAAGATTGAAGAGAATACTTAATGAATGATGTTATTAAATGAAACCTTTTGGTTAATAATCTGTCCAATAATGTACTTGTTATAAAGTATAATAACATCATGTTATTCTTGTAATCGAACTTCCTTGGTGGGATAAGGCTTGTTGGTGTTATTGTCATAAAGTAGCATATTGCAAGCTATTTTGGATAGATGAATAATGTTGGAGTTCGTTGCAAGTTTAATACTTGTGTGATTGTGTTCTTCATTGAATACAATTAAAGCTGTATCATGAGAGATCTACCCTTTTGGTAGAACTGATGAAGGTATTCCTTTCTGGCCCTTATTCATCAATTTAATGTACTTAACGCGTCCCATTTATTGTTTTAATGGCTATTTTTTCTCAACACGGTTTGAGTTTGACGGTTTTAGTTTTAAACTTTTGAAGGCCAGACGTTGTTTTATAGCTAACCTAAACTATGAGCCAATTAACTGCAGTTTTTCCATGCATGTTACTATTCTTTTTAGTTGTTAGGAAAATTAATCTTTTGGTCCTTCAAGTTTTAATTGGGTTATGAATTAGTCCTTCAATTATGATTGGCTGTGATTTAGTTCCTAAATTGTTAAGTTAGTTATATAACTCAGTCCTTAATATTTTCCCATTTTATAAATTAATCCTTGTCACAAATAATTCACCTGGACCAGTCATCCACGCGGCACAAGAGATAGTTGACACTGTCAAAAATGCTAACGTGGCTAAGATCCACATGGCTGGGAATGTAGACCTGAAGCATATCAGTTTCGGATAAGAAGAAGAGACTTAACTCTGAACTCAATGGCGTAGTCTAGGCATGGCGATTTGGCTTGTACCTCGTCCTTGCCTCCTTTCACCAGAATCTGATTGGTTCCTCCTTGATGAAGAGCCGATTTTGTTCACCCCACTTGCCACACTCTCTTAACCATTAGAGCTTGATAGAGAAATGAGATTGTCAAGTTTAATAGCCTAAAGCCCAATTTGAAACCATTGGGAATAAAGGCCCAAAGGGCTAAGGCCCATTATTATATGTATATACTATTACTTATTCTTTTGTCTATATGTACACCTGGCTAAAGTATGGAAACCCTAGCATACTGTCATGTATATAAATATCAATACAAAGGCTGGCACATTACTATGCCCTTTTACAGAAATAAGCTTTTCTCAAATATTATCTTGATATCAGAGCTGTAAAGGTAAACAACCTTAGTTGAGACATCTTCCAAATCATTAGTTCTTCTGCACATTCGAAATCCCTTGCTTCTATTGCAACTTTACCAAAGGATCCTCCAACAACAACATCAATCAAGTTTGCTCCATCAAGCTGGATGGAACGAACTTTTTGGTATGGCAGACTCATGTTCTTCCCATTATCAAGGGTCACAAGCTTGAAGGTTTTCTTAATAGCACCAAAAGGTGTCCATCACAGTTCATCAATGAAAATGATGTGAAGTCAAATCTAGCTCTTGAAGATTGATTGCTGCAGATCAACTTCTTTTTGGCAGGCTCCTAAACACAATGAGTTTGAAAGTATCTTCTCAAATGGTAGCTGTCTCAACTACTCTAGTCTTTAAGAGGCTATAAAACAAGTCGTTAGTGCTCAAACTAAACCTAGATAGGCTGGTAAGGCTTTTGTCCATTGTAGTTACCAGGTGGGTCATAGTTATAGCCTATGAAAGTTCCTCCATTGTCACATGTCACTTTGGCACAGCCAACACGAACCAAATCCTTCCAAGCCACCTGAGTATAGTGCCCACACTCTTGCCCACTAGCGCACGAGTTGTTGTCGTTGTCATAGTACACCTTCTCATCCACCCACATCTTCACGGCATCGGCTCCACTCATGTCGCCGAAGCTCCATGCAATGTTCTCTCCGTATTGGCCATTGAATGGATCAGTTGGGAGTCAGCCTTGTGTTGGCTGGCATAGTTTTGTGCATAAGCAGGGACAGTATCATCCCAAGCTATGTTTGGAACTCCCACTTGTGATCTTGCTGCGTTGTGGTCATTCTCGTAGTCTTGTGGTGAATCCAAAAAGATTGGATGATAACTCCATTTTGTGTATATGTTGTGATGTGTTGTGTTTAATGAAGAAATGGGAGCCCTTGAGGAGGTATTTATAGGGATTTTTGTTCGCCTCGCAAGTGTACGAGATTCGTAAGTAATAAAGTGATAAGTAAAGTATCGTTCCCACAAGGATTTGTTTAACAAATTGGTCAAGCAAGAGGCTTAGTGAATTTCATCAAGTTGAGCTAAAACAAAGTTTTGAGTTGGAATAAGAATGTTTAAAGACTATTTCTAAAACTTAAAGTTGATAAAGGCAAATGATTCTTTAACTTCAAGGATAATTGAGCCTAGGATTCTTTTTCCCCTTTTGCATTTCATAAAACTTGGTTAATTTCCTCTCTAGTAGCATTTCAATATATATATGTATTAATCTAAGGTTCTAAAACACTTGACCCGCTCTCTCAAGTCAAAATCAAGTTTCTCTTCTCATTAAAATGCACAATCTCTTGCTACAATTAATGAGAATCAATATTTAAACAACAACCCAAATGTGACAATGCAAGGTTAGTAAATATATATCTATTTTACCAACAAATTAACCATCCATTTATCAAGTAAACTTCAATAGAAGCATGATTTCAATCAAGTTCTACACCTAGATTAGCTCTCTCAAGTCAAAACCTAAGTGAATAAATCATCTAAATGGAGGCCAATCACTTAGAAGCATTAAGCCAAGGTTGAAATCAACACATATATATATTTATCAACCAAAAGATAGGAATATTCAAGTATCAATCCACACAAAAGGGTCAAAAGAACCCTAGAATAAAAGATTTAGCTACTCATATCCAAATACATAGAGATTCTAAACAAAGTTCATGAATACATGAAGAAACTTCCGCCGGGTCTCTAAGCGTGCCGCTCCCTCTCTCCTTGGTCCTTGGTCCTTCCGAAACGAAGCTAAGTTAAGCGCTGGAGTCCATGCATCGAACCCTGTAGTAGTAGGTTAACCTCATATTTACATACACAAAGATATGGACTACGATGCAGTTATTTTAACAACAGTATATGTGCATTCATCGCCCAAAAGCATGCATACATATATCGCCCAAAAACAATATACATATATTGCCCAACAGCATGTAGATATATCGCCCATAGCAAACGTAAACATATAAACAGCACATAGACATACCATCGAGCCATAAGTTACCACATACACTACACCTAACACATACATGCATACGGTAAACATCAGCGTTAAGGTTACCGGTGATGCGAACATACCTTCGTTTGATGGTACTTCGATACTTTGACGAAATGGCACGTTTACGAAAAACGGCGAAACGTCTAACACGCGTCTCGTCGACAACAGAATAGCAACGAAATCGAGTTTCGATGTCCTATAAGAGTAATATCACTTCCATTAGTGATTTGACACAATAATGGCATTTTAGGTAAAAATTACCATTTTGCCCCTATGCCCCTAATTGGCGGAATTTCGCCAAAGACTTTGTTACTCTTATAAATTTTCTTCCGAAATTTCGCCAGAACTTCGACGCAACTATGATTTTCGAAAATAATGACTAAAATAGCCCTCCCATATGATACCCAATCATACTTGAAAGATTAAATACTAATCTAACATTACTACTCTAACTATCGAAAGAACTACGGAAGCTTAAAGCTCGATGCACGAAAACTACTCCTTACGTTTTACTATCTCTGGTCATTCTCATTCCGAATTGCTCCTACTTTGTCTAGAATAGATAATAGCATCGTTGCATCATGGAACATGACCCAAACATTTTATTTCGACTGGCCCAACACTCACATTTTGCTAGTCTAGTAAAGAGTCACATCCTTTACCTACTACGAATCGTCATCATTCTTGGCGTTCCACTTCTTATTCTGAACAGATGAGGACGTCGTCAATCAACGCCTCTCGTAACCTGCCTATGTATTCGAGAGAAAATACTTAATTTAAGCGCTCTAAGAGCATGATAGGTGCACTTGTTAACGTACAAAGTGTCACAAGAAATTTTCAAGCGCGTGATTCAAGTCCTAAAGACTATCTTCAAAACATTGCTAGTTTTGGTTTACAACCGGTAGTATTCAGGCGTAAGTCGTCTTTGACGGGATGTAGGAATTTAGATAATGGAATAGATCGTCGATCTTTGGAAGTGAATATTTACTTAGAACAGTTGCCCAGTTCACTAACAAAGTAGTTGATACTACGTTAAAAACTTGAGTCTTTCCACCTAGTGATCGAAAATTTGCTTTGATTTGATTTATAATTTTTTTATCATGTTTAAAATTGATATATACAAGTGTTTAGTGGCGTCAAAACACCGCGTACTTTATATATATTGCTTAGTGGCACCCATAACACCGCGTACTTTAGTGTTTTATCATGCTTTAAATTGATATATATAGTGTTTCCGTGGCGTCTATTACACCGCGTACTTTATATATATTGATTCCGTGGCACCCATAACACCGCGTACTTTAGTGTTTTATAGTTACTTAAGAAACATGATGCTGATTATCACTATGCTATTGTGTGGATTGGTTCGACTTTAAGAGACTTGAGATTGGTAAGTTATCACATTTGTCATGTTTGCAAACTAGACATATCCCAATTCGGGTACCATTAAAAATATTTGGATTTGGGATAACCAATTTCTTGGTGCGGTAATCAACTTCTCACTCAATTTATGAAAACTTGTCCCACAGTCTTTGTTCAACATAAATGATTTAATTTCTTACTCCTGAGCCTTGTTTATTGGCACGTTACGCGAAATTCGCTTGAATAAAGATTCGGTTTCCGCATCAGTTCTATCTCTGCTTGTGAGAATCATATATTCTTTTTGTCACCGTTCTTCCTCACCGTTAGTTTAACACTATTTTGAACGTCGTTGACACTATGAAGTAGTAGTACGATTTATATTATACCCGCGACTTGGTTCAAAACACGCTTTACAAGCTAAAAGCTCACACCCAATGGTGTAGCTACTATTACAACGTAAGGAAATATACGTATCCATCCCAAAAGGATCCGTACCAGCATCAAAAGGAAATGATCGGTTTAGCACTTGGATCGATTCATATCTGAAATAGTTTTTTCCTAAACGATAATATCGTGGATCGTTGGAGATTCTCCGACTTCCTTTTTAATTGGTGCCATCATCTGGCCTGAGTTCTGTAGCCCTAACTCTGCAGCTTTCTGGGTTCAATCTTGATCATGTGCCCGGCTTCCGACATTTGTAGCAACGTCCTATCCCAATACAACTAACACCAGGATGGAACCCCGCAGCTTGGACACTTGTCGGAGTTTCGGCGTCTTCGGATAGCTCTTGCTTTCGGTTTGCACTATCTTCTCGTCTCTTCCTTGGTAGTTGTCCTCGGGTAACTTCCTTTATTAAGAAAACGTTAGATACGGGAGACATTTCGCATATCGGAGATTTTATCGCACTTAGAACTTACTCGCACATAGACCTTTTGCGCCTAGTATTTTCTACACATAGGCTTTGCTATACGCAGTTTTCACACCATAAACAAATAGACACTCGCAACGTTTCCTTCGTCAGATTATCGTTGGTTCTTTCTACTCAACAATGGGTACGGAAATACGTATCGGAAGTTCCTATACATGAGTCAAATACTGCATGTACTTATCTTTATTGGTTTCGGAGTTTCATCCGGCGTGGCCTATCATCGCATATAAGCTCGATGCTAGGAAAGAATCACCGTCCAGCACAAACTGGCGGTTATCAGAGGTATCAGAGACTGATATCAGAGTTATCAGAATTCATGTCAGAACTGATTTTCAAGATCCATGATCTCCCGGGTTGTCAAAGTGGTCGTCGATAGGCGACTTTATCAGGGTTATCAGTGGTATCAGGGGTATCCGGGTTTCCAATGGTATCAGTGGTATCAGAGGTATCTGGGTTTTCAACGGTATCAGTGGTATCGAGATATCCGGGTTTTTAACGATATCGGTGGTATCGAGGTATTTGGGTTTTTAACGGTATCGGAGTATCGAATTATCGATAACAGGCGTATGCACAAGTGATGAATTCACCGGCTATAGGTTAGAATGATGCACCGACCAAGGGTGGTACACCGGTTCGGATAGTATCTGGTTCAAAATGGTATACCGAAATGAAATGGTACACCGACTCGGGGCTATATCGTACTACTCATTTTCAAAATATGCTCCAAAATTTTTGAAAAGGCTTAGAACCTAACTCCGTTAATTGAAGCAGGAATGGCGGAGTAAGTGTCTACCATGGGGGCCTCACCGACTTTACGGCGACTAATTGGCTTACCCACGTAGACTAGCCTTGCCTTCGGCACCAAACTATCCGTATTAACATAGTCAGATCCATGCCAGGAAATCGCCTCGATACCAAAAATGTCTCTCGTGGCGCCAATACGCCGTGACAACATAAGATACCTCGGTAGCTAGTTTTACGCATAACCTCACGACGGATGCAACCTATCCTGGCTAGCCATTTCAACCATGTCGGTAAGAGCCAATGATGCCATGAATCACACCGTGAGAACCCCGATCATAGTCGAATTTGCCATCAGCTTATACTAGCTCTGATACCAAAATGTAACATCCCAATTTTTTAAAGCAGTATAATTTTTTTTTTCATGAAACATCATTTCAAATTGTCAGAGTAGAGCAACGGAGCAAAGAGTAAGCGATATTTAGATTCCAAAATGCGTAAGTCCATTTGGTTACAACAATGATGAAACCTAGGGTGGTTCAAAAGTAGATAACAACATCAAAAGGAAGGCTTCGACGAGAATGAAAAGAAATCTTCCGCCGGTCTCTAAGCGTCTTGCTTCCTCTCTCCTTGGTCCTTGGTCCTTCCGCGAAGCTAAGTTAGCGGGGAGTCCATGCATCGAACCCTGTGTAACGGTTAACCTCATATTTACATACACAGCATATGGACTACAGACAGGTTATATTAACAACGGTATATGTGCATTCATCGCCCAAAAGCATGCATACATATATCACCCAAAAACAATATACATATATCGCCCAACAAAGATGTAGATATATCGCCCATAGCAAACGTAAACATATAAACAGCACATAGACATACCATCGAGCCATAAGTTACCACATACACTACACCTAACACATACATGCATACGGTAAACATCAGCGTTAAGGTTACCAGTACGCGAACGTACCTTCGTTTGATGGTACTTCGATACTTTTGACGGAAATGGCACGTTTTACGAAAAAACGGCGAAACGTCTAACAGCGGCTCGTCGGACAGCGTAACGGCAGCAAATCAGAGTTTCTGATGTCCTATAAGAGTAATATCACTTCCATTAGTGATTTGACACAATAACTGGCATTTTAGGTAAAAATTACCATTTTGCCCCTATGCCCCTAATTGGCGGAATTTCGCCAAGACGTTACTCTTATAAATTTTCTTCCCGAAATTTCGCCAGAACTTCGACGCAACTATGATTTTCGAAAATAATGACTAAAATAGCCCTCCCATATGATACCCAATCATACTTGAAAGATTAAATACTAATCTAACATTACTACTCTAACTATCGAAAGAACTACGGAAGCTTAAAGCTCGGTGCAGAAAAACTTACCCAGAGCTTCGCTGCGAATTTCCCGAGACTCCTCCCCGGCAGATTCTCTCTCTAACCTCTCTCTAGGATCTCAACTTTTGGTGTGAAAATGAAGAGGAAGGGGGGGTATATATAGGAATTTTAAGGGACATAAAGGGAATTATTCAATTTGTTATAAACCATGGAAAACAAAACTTAAATGGTGTTTCATTCTTGTCCAGGGAAGGCTTTTGGTCGACATACATAGCTGATTTGGCAGCAATGGATTGGTTCCAAGTGATGACTTATGTTGCTTTATAGCCGGTCTAATAGAATTTCCGATCGGTACCGATTCGCGTGATTTCGGAGAAATCTCAAAATTCTGGATTTACAACTTTGAAGACATGTTCTCTCTTACTAGAAATGTCCAAGTTAACCTAAATTTTGATTCCATATAGGGCTTCAACATCAGAGTTGAAGTTTCCTTGAAAACGTGTCCGATCGCGTCGGTTTCGAACGCATTTACGAAATTATCAACTTCTTCGAGAAAAATTCACTGATTCCAAATATGTCAAAATAAATTCAAACTCATGCCTAGATGTTGAGTTAGAATTTATTTTCTCTTTATCCTATATGCATTTTTCCCTATTTTGTTTTATTAGGAAATGCACAAACGACTTCAGAATTTACTTCCGTAAGAGTCTAACGGAAGACAAAATTTCACTGATCATTATTTTTCCCGACTTTGGAAATCCCATTCCTAGATCTCTAGATAGGATCCGTTTCCTAATTTCTAAATCACTATTCATCATTTTTACTTTAATTTAATTTTTTATTATTATATTTGCAACTTGCTATAAAAATCTTAGATATTCTTTGCTTGTTCCAATCTTCCTTTTGCAAGCAAAATTTCGGCTGACCAAAATAATAATAAATATTTATTTAATTAATTATTTAAATCATTTATTTATTTAATTTTTCAAAAATTTCACAAAATTACCTAATTGGTCCATTCTTGTATTTAGGCTTAAAAATACCTAAACTCAACTATTTTCCACAATAATTTCCAATTAATTAGTAAATATATTTTTACTAATTTTAAACCAATTACCACTAATTTTTGAGTTTTACATAATTATTTCATAATTTCCTTTGCTCGAGACTTAAGTAATTAGCTAGAAATTACTTAATCAATTTATTATCATTAGTTGATAATTTTCTTAATTAGAATGTCCCACTACCTCATAATTATAACACCGACATTTCTGTTTTCATGTGTTCTGCGGTATTTTAGAATTTGTAAGGGCATTATAGTCATTACAATACTTTTGAATATCTTTATTCAATTTCTCCAAGTTTGTAATTTATTAAATTACCCTAATTAGAGATAACATACTCTCATTATTCAAATAATTATTTCACGACTTTTAGGATTTTTCACAATTTTTCCTAAATCATTTATGTCCCTTAGGGCATTTTGGTCATTGGTACTTTGGCCCTCAAATTCTCTAATTTCCAATAGATTTTCCTTAGAAAATAAGATAATTATATCTTAACATTTGATACCCCATATTCAACTACTTTCTATAGGTATAATTTTACCAAATTATAATATAGATTTTTAGGGTATTACACTAAAACTTCAAGAACTACCGAACTAAAGACTAGAGCAGAAGAACTTACCCGTTGAAGAACTTCGCTACAACTTTCCCAGGCTTCTCTCTCTAACTTCTCTCTACTCTTTAGAATGCTCTCAAGTTGTGAAGAAATATGAAGAGAACTCATGGCTATTTATAGAGGAAAAATGGGCCAACTTTGGTAATTTTCCCTAAACCTTTTCTTCAATTCTAACCATGGAAATTAGGGTTTGGGAGGTGGCAATTTCTCCTCCATGAAGTCCCTTTGCACGAAATTTTGGCCCCAAAAGTCAACAAAAATGATGCCAAGTGGTGCCACCTTGCTTTGTTCTAGAAGACTTTACACCGATAAAGTCAGGTTCGGTGTTCGAATCGCGTAATCTTGTAAAATCTCAAAATTTCGGAATAGACAATTTGAAGATATTTTCTTACTTATTAGAAATGTCCGGGTTAACTAAATTTTTGATCCCTTTCGTGTCTTCTCGCCCTGCGAAGATTTATGGAAAAACGCGTCGGTTACGGAACGAACTTCGGAATCATCAATCTCTGGACAAAAATTCACTGATTCCAAATATGTCCAGATAATTATCAACTCATCCCCAGATGTTGAGTTATAATTTATTTTCTTCAAACTCCAATTCGTGACTATCTGCCTTTTTCACAGATTACCCTATTTCGTCTTATTACCTAAGTATTCTACCGATCACGGAAATGACTTCTTTTATTTTCATTTTTATTTAATAATTAATTAATATTATATAAAATAATTATTTAATAATTTTTATATAATTTTTTTACAAAATTTCCCTATTGGTCCATACTTGTTTTTAAGCTTAAAATTAATTAACCTCACCAATTTTCCTTCATATTTTCCAATTAATTAGAAAATACATTTTATGCTAATTTTAGCCATAAACCACTAATTATGGGGTTTTCCATAATTATCTTTAGATTTTTCTTTGTTTAAGCTTAAGTAATTAGCCAATAATTACTTAATTAATCCCCCACTAATTGTTGATAATTTTCTTATTTAGAATAACTCATTTTCTCACAACTATTGGATTTACATTGTTATTTTATGCTTTACATAAAATATTAAAAATCATGGGGTCAATAATGATCCCGGAATACTTTTTAATTTTTCCCTCACTATTTTCCAACGAAATAAATCCCAAAATTGTCTAAATTAGAGACAACATACTCTCTAATTTTTAATTATTATTTTATTGCCTCTAAGGATTTTTCATAATTTCCTTAAGTCTTTTATGCTCCACAAGGCATTTTTGTAATTTTGGCTCTAATTTTCAAGAGATTTTCCCTACAAATTTGACACCACATATTCACCTATTTCTAATCGGTATTATTTATTAAAATATAATACTCCAGATAAATAATTATCCGGGTATTACAAATATGATAAGAAAAATAAGCAAATAACTTTGTGAAAAAAAATAAAGGAAAAGAAAAGAAAAATCTTAAATTAGTAAAAATAATTTTATCCAAAATAAGGAATTTAGTATGATCAAAGCAAACTAGTAAATAAAATTTATTTCAACAGAAAGGTCTACTGACAGAAAGATAAACTCTATCAAAACAAACGCACATGTCTTACTAATAACTAACTTAATTATTTTTGTTATTTCTACAAATTAGTTATTTAACTCTTACATTTAGAAAGAGAGGAGAATTAGTCATATTCGTATGCCTGCAAATATATAGAGGAACATGTATTCCCATCCGGCTTCATCATATAGGCTTTGTTTTGCTGCTTCATATATCTCATTCCGAGCCCGCCTTTTCGTTTTTCTTGTCACTCCGCATTCCAAGCAACCAAATACATCTTTCTCTTTTCATCAGAAGAGGCCTAAAAAGTCCCTTGCTTTCTTCTCTATGGCATCACATATAGGAACAGGAAGCTTCACCATTTGCATAATGTAAGTGGGCATGGCGGAAATAACTGATTTAGCTATAAGGTGTCCCGACCCGCAAATGAGATATTGGATATTTCCTATGAACTTAAGCGTCTGCATACTTTGTCAATGATCAATTGGTATCCTTTGTCACTCTGTCATAATGGTGAAGAGGAACGCCTAGGTATCTACCCAGATCAGATGTATGAGTAAAACCCAAGGCCTCACTTAGCTGAGTAGTTCTATTGTGGTTGATGTTTCTCGAGAAGAACGCCCTAGTTTTGCTATTGTTGACCTTTTGTCCAGATGCATTGCAAAAATTATTCAGACATCACTTGATAACCTCCACCTTCTCCATGCTAGCTTCTGCAAAAACATCTAATCGTGAGCAAAACATAATTTTTGGGGGCTGGGGGCATTCTTACTCCAGTTTATTGGTTTCCTACGACTAGCGCCAATCTCGGACTGAATAAGGTGCACAAGCTTCTCACGCATATTACAAACAAATTGGGTGACATTGCATCTCCTTGTCATTTGTTTTATATATATATCGACATCGTCAATATTTTTGCATATGATGACCAAATAAGTCAGAGACGTGTCAAGTTTCAGACATTCAAATTAAGGATTGAAAACAATGGTTTATCGAGTTAATGTCATTTCTGTTTAGAAACTTCTAATTATTCATTATTATATTATTTTCCACTTGATGAATATAACTTGGTTGAATATCCCACTCTTTGATTCCAATTAGCTAGGCTCTTTCAATTACATTATTTTATGTATTGGTCCACAGTTTCAACAGTTTTAATCTTTTAGTCATGAGGATCTAGAACCAGCCAGCTATGACGAAGCTAGCGACCAGAAAAATTTGATTCAAAATTTCTTCACGTGCATATTATTATACCAATTGGTCGTTAGAATAACATTGTTTGTTAATTTAACTTAAATTAAATACACTAGACTTTTGATATGTTTACTATATGCGATGTTGAAAGAGCCACCATAGGTAGCTACAATTAATAATTGTGTTAATTGGCTTATTTTTACCAAACACTATTTGTTCTCTTTTACTTGCAAGGGGGACATTGGAATGCCTTTCTAATTTTGAGGAAAACATCACACTACACGATAGTTTAGGTCACATTTAACAGTGCTGGCATTTTTGTTCATATTTTAAATATTCATGGGTATTTTTGCACTATGGAAATGTATATGGTTCTAGACGCAGTTTGAGTAAAAGTTTATGGGTATTTTTGCACCTTCCCCAATATTACATAAATAAAAATAAAATCAATATTCTATGTTTAGGATATTTTTTAAAAATCTTAATATCATGTTTTGAAATATGTTTAATATTTCTACTACGTAAATTAATAAAATAAAATATCTAATTTAAATAATATAGTTATAACTTTTGTTACACAGAAAATAAAGGCAAACACGTTTTATAGCTAAGGCCTTGACTATTGAAGAAGATTTCTAACGAAATATATTACTAATCTATTAATTGATTTATTGATGTACTGTAGCCTATATTTAAACATAAAATCCAGAAGATGATCATGTCATGCAATCGATGTATGAGGGAAAAAATTATCAAACCTGTGGAAACTAGTAAATTACTGTGAATCTTATATTCCTATTCCCATTAGCCAATTGGTCACAAAATAAACTACGAATTAAAGGAGCCGTGATAGAAGAATGAAGAAAAAATTGGCTTCATAGTTCATACATAAACGAAATCCAACTACTGACCCTACTTTCACAGCATAAAGTCATCACTTTTGTGTTTTGTTCTGAAAAACCGGACATTAAGTGTAACATCTCATTTTCAAAAGCGGAATAATTTTTTTTTCATTTAAAATCATCAGAGTAGAGCATCGGAGCAAAAGAGTAACTAATACTTATATTCAAAATGCCATCAGTCTGGCTAATTACAGTATCGATACATTGATCCGAGTGTTTAACGTAAACGTAACTACATAACAACAGATACAATAACCATCAGAGTTAGTGTTACAGTACGCGAACGTACCTTCGCTGACGAAATATGGTACGTCTGTTGGTCGGAACGTAATCACAGATATCCTATAAGGATAACAACGTTTCTATTAATGATCAACATTATAACAGTCATTTTAGTCAAAAATGACCATTTTACCCCTGACTTTCCTAATCGGCGGAATTTCGCCAGAGCTTCGCTACTTTGACTCTAATCTTTCAAAAATTTTCCATATCTCTTTCTCCATCATATTTTCGAAATAAATACCATATTTAATCCTAAAACATGATATCAAAATCATACTTGGAAGATTAAAGACCAAACTAGCATTTCTACTATAACTACCGAAAGAACTACTAGAACTTAAGACTAGAGACCAAAGAAATTACCCAGACTTCGCTACTCCTTCTCCGAGCTCTTCCTTCTCTCTAAACTCTCTCTAATTTCGAAATGGCTAAGGCAATTTGGTGTGTGAAACTCAAATGGCATGAAGGCTATTTATAGGCAACATCTTGCACTATTCATCACTTTTTCTTCTTGACTCCTAACCCTTGGATCAAAGACTTTGCTCAAGCTCAAATCTCCTCCATCCAATTGCCCATGCCGACCTCCCCCCCTTCTTTTCTCAAAAATGATGTTATCAAGGTGATGTCACCTCTTGCTTTATGGACTTTCTACCGATAAAGTTCCTGTTCGGTGTTCTAATCGCGTAATCTTATCAAATCTCAAAAATTCATTAACGTAGTCTTGGAGGTCTCGCTTACTCTTGAGAAATATTTGGATTAGCAAAATTTTTGGTCTCATTAAGGGTATTTCCTAGCCTGCTGATCAATTTAGGACAAACGCGTCGGTTACGGAAATGACAATGGGTAACATCAACTTGTGACAAAAATTCACCGATTCATAATATGTCCTGTTGTTAACTACTTAATCCAAGGATTTCAAGGTATGATTTAATTTCTATTGGTTCTCATTTATCCTATTTGCTTTTTACAAAATATCTCTTCCTTTATCCCAAAATATCATGATATTTTTCACAATTTTTCTCTCCAAAAACTATTTAATCACTTACTAATTGTTGATAATTTTCTTAATTAGGATTAACCATTTTCTCACAACTACTTTATCGACATTGATATTTTATGCTCCATGCATTATATCAAAAATCATGGGGTCATTTAGGGTTCCCAAAATAATATTTAATTTTCCCTCTTATTATTTCCAAGGAAATAATTTAGAGTAAATACCCTTTTGGTCACTTGGAAAACACACGGATGCCCTTTTTGGTCCCCGAGCCAAAATTAGAGACAATATTCTCTCCTATTTTTAATAAATATTTTATTGCCTCTTAAGATTTATCATAATATTCTCAGGCTGTTTTACGAAGCATAAAGGCATTTTTGGATATTTGGCACATTATTCTTCCTAATTTTAAGAGATTTTACCTTAGAAAAATGAGGTAAATGTGACACAATATTTGAGACCACATATTCACTTATCAAAAATAGCTATTTATTTATCTCAATATAATATTCCAGATAAATAGTAATCCGGGTATTACATTTCTCCCCCTCCGTTAATCAAAATTTTGCCCTCGAAATTTGCTCCATACTAACCAAGCTCCGTACTATCTAGACTTTGGACCATATGCTCCGAACTTTACTCTATCTCCTAGCTTGACTACAAAGATCTTGTCATGTCGTACCTTGATATATAATATTTCCGTGGCGCCCATACACCGCGTCAACACTGGATATCATAAATGTGTCCATGGCGCCCATACACCATGGCAACACAAGTACCTTAAATGTTTCCATGGCGCCCATACACCATGGCAACACAAGATACCTCCTACTTAATGACACGTTCGCGGTCCGGTTGTAATAACTAAGAAACATGCATTAAAAACTCAAGTTTTTATGCCAGGTAAGGTAGCTATTTATCAAGTCATAGGGAAATCTATAGGCATGCATTCCTAGGTGTTTCGCATAATCATATGATGCCCGAAGAAGATTCCTACTAAAAGAGATAGTACCTTGGACCATCTCACGGGAGTTCTCTCCCTCTGCCTTTGGTTAGTGCGTACACTCGACTCAGGTTACGTGGCCTTAACTCCGTAGGTTTCTCGGGACAGTCTCGGATAATGTGTCCCGGCTTCCGACACCTATAGCAAACCCGCCTCCTAATGCAATCACCAAGATGGTACTTCCCGTGTCTGGACATGGTCGGGTCTCCGGCATTCTTGGGTTGCTCACGCCTAGATTGGAATGGCATCTTGCTTTCTATTTGAGAGTTACTCCATGGTGCCTCTCTCTTCCGCGAGTTGATTAATGACAAACTCGAGTTTGCGCCAAGCAGAAAGCTTTGCTTTATTTCAATGTTTTGAAAACTCCAGTTTACTATTTGAAACTCCAGTTTTGAGGTTTTGGACTTAAACATGCTTTTCACTAAATAGTCCAAAACTCGAGTTTGTCAATAATCAACTCGAGTTTTGCCTCAGCGCTCAAAGTATGATTTTAAACTCAAAACACGACTTTCTTCTCTAGAAGAAGAAAACTCGAGTTTTCTAATGGAAACTCGAGTTTCCACTTTGAGTACAGTGACAAACTCCAGTTTGAATAAACAAACTCGAGTTTGTGTCGCTGGATTTGAATTTTCAAGATGAACGAATTTGCGAAATCTTTGTGTTTGATCCTAATACTTTATATCATCACTCATTACTATTCCTAACTATGTTTAATCAATTTGTTAGTGAGTTTCGATGATTTAGAAATGATTAAATGAAGGATTAGCATAAAGCATAAAGTGATGTCGAATATTAAATGCAAAGTCCGGAAAACTTGCATTCTTTTGGACAATCATTCTCCACACATTTTGAAGGAATTAATGTTTCCTTTCCACATCAAGTAGCTGCTCTTCCAACGGATTAAAAGTCAAGAAGTCAAGCTCGAACTTGTCCACTGGATTAACCGAGTAGAGAGAGAAGAAGACTAAACCATCAACTAATCAACCTGCAATGTTACCAACGGTTACATTAAGGATTACAGCGGTCATTTAATGATCTCTAGCTATAAATAGAGATGCATTCAATTCTTCTTAAGTTTCAACTACTCTTTGAGTTTTCTTGTGAGAAGTATCTTTTGATACATTTGTACTTGATGATTATCTTATCCACTCTTTGAGAGAGTTCATTTATTGTGAATCATTCATTGTAAAGAATCTCAAGTTAGGGGACTTGAGATTGGGTTATTGATTACAACTTGTAAGGGGGAGTAAGTTCTAGTGAGAGAATTACTCTTGAGTGCAAAGAGTGTAATCAATTGTGATAGTGAGAAATCCCAGAGTCTGGGATGGACGTAGGTCAAAAGATTGGACCGAACCAAGTATAAATCCTTTGTGTATCCTTTGTGTCTTGCTTCTCTTCTATATACTCTGTTTATCTTTGTTTTACTACACGAAAACAGTCACACGAAAGTTTTTAGAATCCCCAATTCACCCCCTCTTGGTGATTCAGCTCCGCTTTCAAATATCACTACAAGCTTGGTCAAGCACGACAGGTCTTCACTCTTCAATTGAAGGTGCAAGGTCTACAATGCTATCTCGAGGCCAAAAATTCCGGTGAATAACGCCCTTTTAAAATAAGTAAATAAAATACTAAATGAATAAATTAAGCAAGTTAAATTTCATAATAACAAAATGACAATTATATTCAATTTCCAAGTACAAAATCATAAACGTATATGATATTATATATAAGGTTATTAATAAGAAAATAATAGATAAACAAATAACTCATCGATGAAATCAAGTACCAACTGATATGAAAAACTCATTCTAAATGAGGACTTAAACAGAACGATAAACAAGCATGGACACACAGTCCACAAGGGTAAGTAACCAAGTGCAGCTCAAGGCCACAAAAACAAGCGTGGACACACAATCTACGGGGTAAAACCAATCAAATGCAGCATGAGGCTGCAAAAAAGTGTTGGTACAAGACCCACAAATAACAAGTGTGAGAACAAATCCAACGACTATCAAGTGAGCTCGAGGTTAACCATGGTGCACCAAGGACTAACAGTACTGCTGTTAGTAACCGTGATTCTGTATTCGAGTCCTCTAAAAACGTTTTCAAGCTCGAGGTTGTTTGCTTCTTGTTGAACAAGGAGACAACCGAGTTACCAAGAAATTGACATTGACCACTTGTACTCTTTCTATCCATCTTGTATCTAGCATGATCTGTTTCTAGATATGCCACCAAATGTTAAGGTTGACCGTTGGGAAACCATGATCCCAACTCCTCTGTATCGCAATATATTTGAATATCCTCTTCACATGCTCAACATGAGCCTCTTTAGGAGCGGATTGCAATCTAGCACACATGCCCACACCGAACTGGATATCGTGCCGACTTGCTGTTAGGTAGAGAAATGATATAATCATTCCTCATACCTTGTGATGTTGAAATCATTTCCTTCTCATCAACATCCTAGGAGGCGGTAGAGGCGATCAGTGTGTCGGCTCCATTGCATTCGTTCGGACCATACTTTTTCAAAGAAATCTCTTAGATATTTGGTCTGAGAAATGAAGATGACATTCTTGCATTGCTTGATTTCCAGGACCAAGGAAATAGTTGAGTTCTCCCATCATGCATATTCTTAGCAAATTCTTCACACAAAACATCATTAGAAGCACCAAATATGATATCATCAACATAAATTTGTACAATTAATATATCATTAAGCTTATTACTCTTTATGAAGAGAGTTGTGTCTCTTTACCTCTAACAAACCCTTGATCAAGAAGGAATTTTCTTAAACGCTCATACCAAGCCCTAAGAGCTTGCTTAAGAGCATATAAGGCTTTCTTAAGGTGATAAACATGATCGGATGATGATCACTTTGAAAACTAAGAGGTTGTTCGACATAAACTTCCTCCTGAATAAGACCATTCAAAAAGCACTTTTTACATCCATATGATACAGCTTGAATCCTTTGATACAAGCAAAGGCTAAAAGAACCCTTATAGCTTCCAATCTTGCCACTAGAGCATAAGTTTCTTCATAATCAATTCCTTCTTCTCGATTATAGCATTTTGCAACCAATCTTGCCTTATTACGAACAATCATTGTAGATTCATTATGTTTTTCCTTAAATACCCATTTAGTGTCAATGACCGGATGATCTTTAGGCCTCGACATTAAGTCCCAAACTTGATTTCTTTCAAATTAATGTAATTCCTCTTGCATTGCGATAACCCAATCATTGTTGAAAGGGCTTCATCAATTTTAGAGGGCTCAATCTCGGATATGAAAGCAGAAAATGTAACTTCATTCAAAGTACTTTTTCTAGTCCTTACACCTTGATTCACATCACCTACCACTTGGTCCCAAGGATGATTCCTAATAAACTTCTAAGCTTTATGTTGGGATTGACCAGAATTTTCGTGAAAGTTTTGAGGTTCAACTTCAAAAATATTTTTAGGATTTTCAATAGAGGCGGGAGTAGTTTTTGAAAAGAATTGCGTTTTGAAAACAAGTTCCTTATCATCATCCAAGAGCTTATCGATTTGGTTTCACAAAACACAACATGCATGGATTCTTCAACAATACGAGTATGAGTATTAAACACTCTATAAGCTTTACTTCTATTCAAATAACCCAAAATATATCTTCATCCAACTTTGAATCAAACTTTCCCAAGTTATCCTTACCATTGTTGTGGATGAAACATTTGCATCGAAATATGTGCAAATATGCTAAGTTGGGCATCCTACCTTTGTACAACTCGTATAGAATTTTGTTCAACTTCTTCGAAGATATGCCTAATTTGAGATGTTGCAAGCCGTACTCAAGGCATCATCCCAAAACACTTGGGAGATGTGATTCACATGAGCTAATCGCTTGTGCAACAACAAACTTTCATCCAAGTTATCAATAAAATATTTTTCGAAACAAGACTATTTCTAGAGAGATTATGAGTATAACAATTACCTTATCTAGGAGCCCCGAATAAGGCTTTAGATTTAATGTTGTCCAAGGAGGGAACATCCTTGCTCAAATGTTACACCCCTACCGACCTCGCCCTTTCGGGTGGCGGGTTAGAGGGATTCCTTTTATTAGTTGCATTTTCTTCGTTATTAAGTCCATTTAACATGTATCGAGTGAGCGCAACGAGAGAATCTAACCGGTTTAAACGATCTATTGTCTTTGGTAAAGTAAATAAACGAAAGTAAAAGTCCTCGGAGGGTTAAGGTAAAGTCATCCAAAAATAAATACTTAAAATATATACAGTTATCGAAAAGGAGATACAAAATAATTAGGGCATCCCCTTTTCTTCAACTGCATCGATACGCCTTACCTTTCCGAAAAGATTCTTCAAGCTTCGTGCACGACCCCCGTGTTTACTGAGCGGCGGAGTCCAATACTAGCCCCGGAGTAACCGTCAATACTCAAATACTAAATGTGTAATGTGTATGCATGTAACCATGTACGATATAAAAAAATAGGAAATATGCTAATTATACCACATACGCAAACAGAACCAACACATCATTGACTACCACGTGTCGTCAGTTGCCTTACCAAGGCAAGCCTTGGACTTATCGGAGTCACGATCCGTAGAGCCGCTGCACCAAGACAGGCCCGGACCTATCAACCCGTACAGCTGCCAATTAAGGCTGACCTCGGACTCATTGTCCTCAGCGCTAGGAACCACATAGTTAGGGACTCTCACCCCAACACGCTCTGATTGCATATTTGGCACTAATACAAAAACATACACACACATGGAAAAACAAACATACAACAAAACACATAAAGATATCTAAGTAAAGCGGTCACTACCTGGTGGGGTTTGTACCGTCTTAAATTTTTAGTATGCCCGATTGCTTTTCCAAATATGCCCTTGTCCTAAACAACACCAAAATACATTATTTTAGCATTTTCCAACATTACCCATGCATTTTTAATTTTATGCCTGTAAAATTTCATCTTAATCCAATATCATTTACGTTTTCAAAAACGCGCATGAAGCTTCGCTGCCCAGATTTTCCAGAAACTGGCAGCAAGCTTGTTTTTAGGTTTTTCGGTGTTTTCGAGTTCGGAAACTTAAACCATAGCTTAACCCCATAAAAAATAATGTTTTAAAATATTTGGGACAATTAAAAACACAAAAATAAGACTTCAACATCAAGCTCTATCTTTTGAACGAAAACCTTAACTAGAAACTCAAAAGCTTTGGATTTTCGGTGTTTACCCGAATTCGAGTTCGGCTTGATGATCTTGGTGATTAGTCTCTCGTTCTTGGATATGGAAGCTCAGCTGATCCTTATCTCCTCCCTGAAATTTTCTTTCCTTATGGTTAAGAGAGAGAGACAGATTTTATGCCCTTTTTAAAATGATTAAAAAATCCAAGCAAGTCTAAAATAACGTGTAAATTCTGTCCAAGAATTAATGAATTGGGTCCGGCATTTTGGCTTATTTCCCAATAAAATCCATAGAATTCCAGAGATCTCTAGGGAGTGGAAAATTTTCACATCCCCTCCATTCATCTCAGATTTTATTTTTCAAATGGAGAAAATTACCTTCTTTGGCCCAAAATGTATGAAAATTACTAGTTTTGGCCCCGAACTTCTTTATTATTCTTTTATTTTTCCGCAAGCTCTCTAGATGATTCTGAGGGTTAGGTGGCACCATCTTGATCCCAAAAATCAGATCCCTTAATTTTTATTTAATTTTCCCAATTTATCGGATCTATCCCTTTTTATGCGAAGCGGGACCCACACTTTGACTTTTGGTGATATTGCTTTTCTTTTATTCCAAGAAAATTTTAAGAATTATAAGGGCTAGGTGGTTCCATTTGGGCCCCACTAAATATTCCCTCACACTTTTGGAATTATGTTGTACATTAGATGATATTTGATTATGTAAAGAAAGTTGATGATGATAGAAGGAATATTGAGGAAATATACTTAAAGTTCGGATAAGGAAAAAAATAGTATCAATATTATAAGAAGGAAAAATAAAACATTGAAATCAAAGATTTTGGAAGGGTGGAAGAAATGAGAGAAAACGAGAGAGAAGGGGTGAAAAGAAATGAATATATGTATGAGATGAGGTGTGGTGGGGATATTTATAGGGATATACGTAATATTTTGTAGCGGTTGATGTGACGGATTTTGTAGCAGTTAAAAACCGCTACAAAAATTCATTAGTATTTTAAAAAAATAAATAATTTTAAAATTGTGTAGTGGTTACACTAACAACCGCTACAAATGAATCAATGTTGGCGGGATTCGAAATATTCAAATTTTAATATTACACACTTTGTAGCGGTTTATGTGACGCTTTTGTAGCGGTTACAAAACCACTTCAAGAATTCATTGGTATTTAAAAAAATAAAATAAATTTCAAAATATCACACTTAGTAGCGGTTATACTAACAATTGCTACAAATATGAACATATTTTTTAAAAAATAAACTTGGCGGGATTTGAAATATTCAAATTTCAATATTAGACACTTTGTAGCGGTTCACATTTGTAGCGGTTTTTTTTTTTTTTTGCGTTCTGTAGCAGTTTCAAAACCTCTAAAAAAATTCATTGGTATTTTTTTAAAAATATCCCATTTTGTAGCGGTTATACTAACAACTACTACACATATGAACATATATATATATTTTTTTAAAATAAACTTGGCGGGATTCGAAATATTTAAATTTCAATATTACAGACTTTGTAGCGGTTGATGTAACGGTTTTGTAGCGGTTCACATTTGTAGCGGTTATTTTTTTAACGTTTTGTAGCGGTTTGAAACCGCCACTAATGGCGCGCTATAAGACGCCAAACCGGCACCATATTTGTGACGGGTTGTATAAATAAACAACTACAAAATAACGCTACAAATTTGGCGCCAACTTGCGCCATATTTTGTAGCGGTTAGTGTATGATAACCGCTACAAAGTCGTTCATGAACCAGCGCGCCACTTGGCACGAGTCATACTACTACAAATTTGTAGTAGTTTCGGTATAAACCGCTACAAATTCGCATATTTGTAGCGGTTTATTTTGACCGCAACAAAATAACCGCCACAAAGTGGCATTTTTTGTAGTGAAAGTATTAGACCGAACCAATATAAATTGCCTCGTGTCTATTTCCTGTTTATCTTTGCTTGCTTGTATCCGTGTGGGTCTTGCAAAAAGATTTTTGAGATCACCTATTCACCCTCCTCTAGGTGATATTCCATCTTTAATTTTGCCCTTACTTTTTCCTCTTTTAACCCCGTGATGACACGTGTCCCTATGTGATGATTACATTGTCCTATATAGCTGAGTTACTTAGTCCCTAAAAGGCTTCCTTTCTCTCGACATTCTTGCGACTCTTCCCAAACCGGCTTAGTCGTCCGCCTACTTTAGGCCTATTCTCAATTCTCGGGGTCCAAAGTTTGGGATATTACATTCCACAAGGTAAACATTTTTGTTTGTGGTCCTTCATTGTTTCCAACTTCTTTAATTCTAGTAATCCTTCCGGATAGCTTTCCACTAAAGGTCACCTTGCCACCATCCTTTGGCTTGACTGTAGCAAACTTGGATTGATCTCCCGTCATGTGTCTAGAGCATCCACTGTCAATGTACCATTTGTTGGATTTTGATGCTCGAGACAAACCTGTATGACACAAAAGATCAAGTCTTAGGTACCCATCTTTCTTGGGTCCTTTTGGGTTAGTTTGTGTGTTAGGAACCTTATAAGATCCTTAAGGCGCCCATTGATAATTACGTCCGTGCTTACTCTTTCTTTCCTTTTTATGAAAACAGGAAGAACTAGTATGACCTTTACAATTGCGTAATTGCAACAAGCAAAAGGATTAGAAGAATGAACTATTTTTTGAAAATAGATCGTATCGACTTTTCTCCAAACTTGTTTTAGCCTTTCTTTCTATCAAAATCAGGTTTATAACCAATTCTGATTTGTCATTTGTAAACCTTTGTTGTTTTAAGATGACATTAAGCATTTCACCGCCTTGAGTGAACTTCTCAAGTGTTTTCATAAGATAACCATTTCCTTTCTCTAAAACACGGCATTTGTCACAAACATTTTCCAAAATCATTTCGCAATGTTTTTCGAGATATTTTTGTAAGTAGAAATAGGTAACTTGATGTGGCCAAGCTTTTCTCACTCGTAGCATATGATTGGCTTCTTAGGCTCAGTGCTGGAACTACCCTTGTGAAACTTTCTGAAACCTTGGTCCTTCTTGTAGAATTTCTTGAATCTTCGGACCATCATGCCTAGCTCTTCATCTTCGTCCTCATCTTCTTCATCATCTGATTATTTTACCTCTTTGACAGTCTTAAGGGCAATTCCCTTGTTCTTGCCACTGATCTCATCAAGTCCCTTTTTACCTTTCCATCATTATTAAACCATTTAACAATAAGTCAAAGCATGCACAACAGAGCATAGGATTGGTTTGGACAAGCTAACGTCTTGGTAAAAAGTAAAATCAACAAAAGTAAAGTCCCTGAGGGTTAAGATACGATCATCCAACAAGTAAATACCAAAATATATACAATAAGCCCAAAAACAAGGTAGGTACAAAATATGGTAGGGCATCCCCTATCCTTCAACAAGAAGGCCATCCCTACCTTTCCAAAAGGTCTTTATAGTTCAAGCACTTCCTCTTGTATCACCAAAAGCTTCTAGAGTCCAACAAGGCCCCAAAGTAACCATCAATACTCATGCACTAAATGTGAGATGCGTATGTATGCAACCATAAAATCGTAGAATGTGTAAACACATATAATATGCCAAATACCACATATGCAAGCGCACACAAACATCACAACACGTCTTCGACCGTCGAGCCGCCTTACCAAGCGCAGCCCTGAATTACCGTAATTACAGGCCGCTCCCGTTGACCCCACATAGGCGCACCCCGGCAGCATCCTCACCGTTAGGAACTCAATCACAAACATTGTTTCGTATGCATATTTGTCCAACACAAACAAAAACACATATGGCAAGCAACACATACAACAAACACATAAAAGTGTTTGAGTAAAGTGGTTACTACCTGGAGTGTGGATACTGCTTTTAATATTTTTAAGTCCAATGACGTTTTCCCAAAATACCTCGACCTAAAATACATCAAAATATTCCATTTTCGTATTTACAAAAATACCTTTACATTTTTCTTGCTAAAACCGAGCTCAACACGAATTTCTAGAGATTCGGTGATTCGGACTAACTTCCATAGAATTCCAAGTGGCACAGCCCCACATAAATATATCATTTTTTTTTTGCTTTTAGGGCAAATTACCTGTTTTGGCCTGAAACTTTTGTAAATTACAATTGTGGCTTGGAACTTACTAATTATTACCAGCTTTTCCCCATGCTTTTTCCTGCCCAAAGGGGACATATGTGGCGCCATTTTGGGCCCACATGTTAGGATGTTAATCCTTAAGTAGATAATCAATGCTCGATAACAAATTTAAATAAAGGAAATCACCAAGAGGGGGTGAATTGGGGATATTAACAATTCTCTTTGAAGCACCCAAACAATACACGAAGAACAAGGTAAAACGAGAGATAAGGAGAGAGCTTGACACAAGAAGATTTATATTAGTTCGGTCTCAACTCTTGACCAACGTCTAGTTCCCGAAACTCTAGGATTTTCACTATCACTATAAATGATACACACTATGTACTTGAAAGCTATCCTCTCACTAGGATACACTCCCTTTACAAGTTGTAACCGATAATCCAATCTCAAAGTCCCACAACTCGAGATTTTACAATAAATTATAATCAATAAGAAACTCTCTTGAAAGACCGGATGAAATAATCATCAAGGTCAATGTATCGAAGATACTTTACAGATGAGTAGAAAACAAGAAATGAAAATGACTCTTTGATAGATTGTTTTTACGTATTTTGGTTGTTGTAGAGAATTGAATGCTTCAAATTATATATGATGGAATCATTAAAAGATTTGAAGTTTAAAATGAAGATGTATATGTAAGAACTGGAGTTTAGAATATTTTACTCAAGTGTATGACTCGAGTTTAATTACATAAACTCGAGTTTTGAACTTCTTTCAAAATGAGCATCTCGATAGCATCTAAAAACATTGAGATCATGGAAACTCAAATCATTAAGTGACAAACTCGAGTTTGAGGCCTTTTAAATTGAGAATAAATTTAAGTCCACAAACACAAACTGGAGTGTCTAAGAAGTAGGCTCGAGTCACTTTAGGCTTAAAATAACTTGAAAGCTCTTGGTTTGGCATAAACTTGAGTTTACAAATATTGGCTCAAGTTTAGTTTGAATAAATTTTTTGAGAACTCTCACCAAGGATAAACTTGAGTTTAACAACAATAGGCTTGAGTTTGTTTAAAAATAAAATTATTTAAAAAGGAAAAGAAAATAAAAACTCTTGGCCAATCTCAAACTCAAGTTTCCACGTCCAAGCTCGAGTCAAGATATGTTCAAATAACTTGTCTTACTCTTTGTTAAGTACAAACTCGAGTTTTACAACTCCAAATTCGAGTTTGTCTTTGACAAGAAGTTTTGGGTTAAGTTTGAACTAGTTTTAAACACTTTTAACTTAACTAGAACAAACTTCATTTAAGTTTACAATTGTCGCTTATCATCAAAACACATAGAGAACTAACAAATGGAGGGAGAAAGGGCAGGGGAAGAGTCTTATTGTGGTGAAAGGTCACGTAGATGGGGAGTAGTGCATGGGACTGTGTTGTGTGGATTTTGTGGGCTAGACCCATGAGGATTCCAACATGTGATTAAAAATTTTGAACTTGAAGGAAAACAGATACTAGAGTTTAGAAACTAACTGGTTGAACACGGTGACTTGGGCAACATTAAGGAGGTGTGTAGGCGGCTAGGTGTCCTAGTGTCACGTGGTGCTCTTTAATATATATATATTTGGAACCATTTGGGTTGCCTCCCAATAGCGCTTAGTTTATAGTCTTCAACCTAACTTGGTCATGAGATTTTAATCCGAGTTCGAGCATCAATGTTGACCCTCTCTATGGCTTCATTCTCATCCCAATGATTCGACTTCTTTCTCAAAAGGTGGTGTCATTATCCTAATTTGAAGTGCCTTCTTGGGTATGAGATATCCATCTTAGATCATCTTAACAGGGCAAGCGGGTGCTTGGTATTATGTTAAGGATGGAACATTCTTCTGGAGTTTCTAGGTACTATAGAGTCCTCAATTGAAAATGTCACCTGGTCCTCGTTGACTTGTATTGTGAGTTCACCACTTTCAACATCGATCAAGGTCAAAAATATTCACGTAGAGTTTGCTTAGATATTCGTCCGTATTAAAACCATATATGATATTTGTGAAGATTTTAATTAATCTGTCACATTACATTCTAGCGCCTTCGACCGAATCTAATACGGAGTAATGGCAATCCGTCACATGTTCAAACTCAATTTTTAACCAACGTTTTAAATATTTTGACCTGATCGGGGTCATCATGACGGTTCACTTCATTACCCCGGAAAAAACATGTTAATGCGTCATTACTATGAAGGCTTACAACAATGGCTTCGCTTTGTCTAAGGTCAGGTTTAACTACACCGCTTCATCTATTGATTTATTCCTTCGCACTTGCCACAATTTGCAACAATGTGACGCATCATTCTCGGTTATCTCGGGTTCCAAACATAACATGAAACACAAATTTAATCTGTATAATTTTCAGTTTATCCGGGTTCCAATTAAGGAACGCGGTTTTAACCGTATAACTTTTAGTTTATCCGAGTTCCAATTAAGGAACGCGATTTTAACCGCATAATCTGCGCTTTATCCGGGTCCAATTAAGGAATGCAGATTTAACTATATAATTTTCAGTTTGTCCGCGGTCCTAATTAAGGAGCGCGGGTTCAACTAAATAACTTTCAGTGTAATAACCCAATATGTAATGGCTCAAGAAAATAAAACAAATAAATAAATCATATTATATTATATTACTATAAGCTAATTATATATTTATTACTCGTTGTAGTTAGGAGTCAAAATAAACCTTGTAGCTTGATGGTATGGGGATGATTAAAGGTCTTTTGAATCCCGGGTTCGAATCCTCCTTAAGTAAAGGTGTGATTTTTATTTTTGCCTCGGCTTGGGGAATTTACCAAAATACCCTTATATGTGTTTCTAAAAAAATTAAGAACATTAAACTTTCTTTTTAGCGCACAACTTCACCGTTTGGGCAGCGAAGCTTCATGACTTTGGAACCCAAAACCTCAGCCCCCATTGCTTGACTCGTCCTTTCACCCTTCCTTGCCATTGCTGTGGATGTCGTCCGTCCAACCACCGCCGGCGTCTTCCCTTCTCCACCATCGTCATCTCACCATCTCCCTCGTTCTTCAAAGAGTCATGACTGTGAGTAGAGTGTGGGTGTGATTGTTCACTTTTACCTTCTTCCTTCATTCAACATCGTCTCTGTTCTCTTTTTTTTCCTTTCTCAATCGGCGTTTCAACATCAAGAGAAGAGGAGGAAATTTTTGAAAGTGGCTTGGAAATACCTTCCTCCCGATTGGTGTCTTTGACTTTTATTCTTCATTGTAGGTGTGTTCTTCAATCTTCTTAATTTATTTATTTTACATAATTAGTTCCACCTCTCTACTCGTGATTGTGGCTGATTTAAGTCACTCTCTTGTTCCTCCTTTATCTCTTTCGCAAGTGGTAAGCATGAATCCTTTAATTTCATTGATTGTGGGATGTTGAATGTTTGTATAAGAGGGATTAATTGGATCTAGATACTGATTCACTACAAAAAAAATGAGCTTTTGTCGCGGTTAATTTGTCGCTGTTAAAAACAACCGTTTCAAAATATCATTTTGTCACGATTTTCACCCTAAACCGCCACTAAATTGTAGCGGAAGCCATATTTGTAGCTGTTATTCAAAAACACCGCAACAAAATTGGCGCCACGTTGGCGCGCTAGCGCGGGAAATTTTGTGACAATGTTTTTGTAGCGGTTTATAAAAACCGCAACAAAATTGGCGCCAAGTTGGCGCGCTAGCGCGGGAATCTTTGTGACAGTGTCTTTGTAGCGGTTTATTTATTATAACCGCGACAAAATTTGAAGGGTCAGCTATTTTGTAGCGGTTTTGGTAACCGCTACAAAATAGCACGAAGAGCGAGACATTTTGTAGCGGTTGTTGTGGCGGTAATTTTACAACCGTTACACAGATGTAAACTTTGTAGCGGTTTATTTCGATAACCACTACAAAATCGTACGACTTTATAAACAAGTGACTCACCATTTTTCAAAGTCACTTCTAACGGTTTGAGTTTTCATCGTTTCTACCTTAACCTGTTTGAGTTTTCACCGTTTCTACCTTTTAACCCAACGGTTTGCGTTTTCACCGTTTTTATTGTTAAACTTACACCTTTCAACATTATGGATTCGGACGAGGTAAGGGAAAAGGAAAAGTAATTGGCCCACCAAGAAGGGGTTTAAGGGGCGGTAGTAGTAGAGGGACCGGACGAGAGGGCGTGTGACCCGACATATACCTCCGCCTCTCCGGGGCGGCGAGTTTGCCTCGCTCTTCGCCGATGAAGAAATTCCAAACACGGGGACCGTAGGGGAAGATCGAGAAGCAAGTTTGTCGTTCGACGATTTAGACGACGAGAATGAGGACATCCCTCTTAATATTCCCATAGCAGATGTAGAGCAGTTCATCGATGGGGAAAACCAATGGGACCACGGAACCCCGACCGGCGTCTTCGCGTTCCACCGGATTTGTAGTGGATGTCGAAGGTATATGTAATTAGTTTTTGTGAGAAATTAATTTAATATCGGTACGTTTAATTCAATTTTTGTAAACTTGCGAGATAGACACGGAACATCAGCGGGAGGACGCTGGATGTTTTCGCTCTCACTCGCACGGACCGGAGATGGCCGGGTGTCGGGTCGTAGTCCCGTGGAACGACTGCATGTGACCGGGCGACGGCAACGCTGGCCACCGATGAACCGATTCTGTCCGAGTTTGGTGGCCATTGGGGGTGGTTCCCAATTTATTTCAAGGATTGGAAGAAAGTGACGAAGGAGACAAAGAACAAGGCGTTCTGTATGTTCTGCAGTAATCAATATTGTTTAATTAAATTGTACATGTTAATAGTTATCGGTTTTAGTTTATTTCTTTCCTTATTTGTTTCTTAATTCATTAATAATTAATAATGAAATTATGATATAGAACAAGTTTAAACTCGCGCGAACGACACAAGAGGTAATGTTATGATGAAAGTGGGGAAGGGTGGAAGAGCCGAGGAACCGTCTCTACAATATTATGAATGGAGACGACACTATTCCTCTCAGCAGTGATTGAGAGAGTCCCAGACGGCGTGGTACCGGATCGGTGGGCGTCTTTCGTCCAATATAGGAGGGGTGCTGACGGGCGGTGTACATTTTATTAAATTAATTAATTGTTTCACTTAATTGATAATTTAAATTGATTTTAGGGTTTAAATTTAAATTTTGTTTCCTCCTCCTTGCAGGCTTTGTCGCAAAGGAACACAAGAAGCTCTGGGCCCGGTCGAGCATCCCGGCGCGTTAGGGGTTTTGGCCTTGGTGCCGAGCCTAGCATGGTGTACCCAAGACAGGCTCCTCCTCTCGCTCCCGCACCCTCCGGCTCGAGAAGGCCACCGGCGGGAGATTTCGAGGCGATCATTCCGAGAAGGTTGCCGAGAGTTGCCGCAGTGAGGCTGCACGGAGGGCCGACGAGGAGGCCAGAATAGGCGCAGCGTGAGAGCATCGACCGTTGGTGGGACCGTCATAGCTCAAACCGGACTTCTTGTGTGGCGTCTTGAACAAGCCGTGTCCCGACGCACGCCTTCCATCTCCCGAGCCTCCTCCGTTCCTCTTTGATGATTCCACCACTTCTTTGCCGATGACGACGAGGGTGTCAACTCTCGTCATGGACCACCCTCCCGAGACAGCACCCCCGAGACAAACCCCCTCGAGAGAGGACTTGATGATCATGCTCCCGAAATGTAGACCTTTTTTTTCTCTTTTCATGTCCAAATAGAGTTGATTGAGATAACTATATTTGATTATATTGTTTTCTTGTTGATCACGTTTCTTTTCTTGTTGATGAGCTTTTTTTCCATTGCTTTTTAAAAAGTGCTTTAATTATAAGTTAAGCACTTCTAATGTTTGGATATACCATTTAACTCATGATTGACTAATCGGTCATATATTAACTCAATTAATCAAATGATTAGTTGAGACACATATGATTAATTAAGCAAAAGCAAATTTTGGCGTCAAAGCTTTGTGCTTTTTTACTAATTTTGTGCGCAAAAGCAAATTATTCAATGACTAATCAGTATTATATTAACTTCTAATTTTGTGCTTTTTTACTAATTTTGTTTTTTCCCAAAGCTTTGTCGCGGTTCCATGGAATATAACCGCAACAAATATGAATTTTGGCGCCACATTTTGTCACGGTTTCTTCCTTCAACCGCTACAAATTTTGTGTTTGTAGCGATTATTGTCGCGGTTAAAAACCGCTACTGAATTCGCGGGATTTTGGATTCATTTTGTCACGGTTTTTAACCGTGACAAAGGTGTCTAGGATATGTGCAACGGTTGTTGTAGCGGTTTTGTAACCGCTACAAACCAATCGATGCATTTAAAGATCCCAATTTTTGCTTGAATGTAATTAAAGTGAGTCGTCCACATTTATGTTCTATCCTAAATTTGTTTGTTACATATGGATAAGTCATGGATCAAGCAACCAGCGTAGTTCTCCTGTATATTTAGCGAGATTGAACACTTTCTTAGATTTCGCCTTCTCTCACGCTTGCATTAATGGCAAGATCGTGTGTCCTTGTTTGCAATGTAAGTTTAAGAAGTGGCAAACACAAGATTGTGCTTTGGAACATCTTCTTGTAAAGCCTTTCCGGGGAGCAACGTGGTATGGGATATGGGCTCCATCTTCCTCGAACCTCACAAGTAGGAAATCAAGTACATCAAGATGATCCGGTTAATGAAGCTGTTCGTGATGCTTTTGGTGTTCAGGACGACAACTTCACAGCAGAGGTGCAGGGTCCAGAACCTGTTTTCTTCAGGAACGATGCAGCTCGGGAATTTTTCAGCCTCATGGATGAGAGCAATCGTCCTTTGTATCAAGGTTGTCGAAATACTAAAAGTTATCTTTTCTTATCAAAGTGTACCATATCAAGTGCATGTGTGGGATCACTGATAAGGCAATGTCGATGTTCCTGGAATTACTTCGAGATGCTTTCCCTGACGCGGACATTCCCCCATCCTTCTACGAGGCGAAGAAGATAATCAACAGATTAGGCTTGAACTACCAAAAAATAGATGCCTGCCCAAATGACTGTATGCTTTATTGGGGAGAGGACGATCGGAGGGAGACTTGTAAGAAGTGTCACACTTCGAGGTTCAGGCGGACCCTAGGAATGTTCGTCTTGCTTTGGCGACCGACGGTTTTAATCCGTTTGGGAATCTTAGCACAAGCTATAGTATATGGCCAGTTATGTTGATACCCTACAATTTGCCCCCGTGGATGTGTATGAAACAAAGCTCCTTCATTATGTCCATGATCATTCCAGGGAGAAGGCACCGGGAAATGACATCGATGTGTATCTCCAACCACCGATCAAGGAGTTGGTGGAGTTATGGAATGTAGGTGTGGAGACGTACGATGCGCACGAAGACACTTTTCAACTTGCGTGCGGCCTTGATCTAGACGATAAGCGACTTGCCCGGCCTCGGGACATTATCCGGTGGAATGTGCATACCGGCCTTGCGTGCCCAGCTTGCAATTTTGACTCGACTCAAGTGCCTTCCTTACACTGTAAGTGGTGCTTCATGGGTCATCGGAGGTTTCTCGATGGTACGCACAGTTTAGGTTGCAACGCAACCGCTTTAATGGGCAACAGGAAAAAGAGGACCTCCTCGGAATTTATCTCGCGAAGACATCATAGAGCAACTTCGGGATGTTGATGCGAGTATGGGAAAAATACGACCCAGCAAGGCCGGGACAAAGACTGGCAGGGCTTCTGGTTCTACGCCCCAGCAATGGCGAAAGATTAGTGTCTTCTTCTCTCTTCCGTATTGGAAAGATAATTTGCTCCGACACGCCTCGGACGTCATGCACATTGAAAAGAATGTGTGCGACAATGTGTTGTACACGATTCTCAACGAACCAGCAAGTCCAAAGATCATCTCGCAGCCAGGAAAGATCTACGGGAGATGGGCGTTTGTGGAGACGCGTGGCCGGATGAGCATGACAGATTTCAACCGGCAAGATTCACCCTGACAAAACCGAATAAGGAAATCTTTCTCACTACCTTGAAGAAAATAAAAGTTCCTGACGGGTATTCAAGCAACATATCACGATGTATTGACTTGCGTGCTCGAAAGGTTACAGGGTGAAGAGTCATGACTCACATGTGCTTATGCAACAGCTTACTTCCACCGGCCATGAAAATACGCTGCCTCTCGATGTGTCTCTCGTTTTGGTCGAGCTTTGTACTTTCTTCCGAAAGCTGTGTTCCAAGGTTTTGATAGTGGAGGAGCTCGACCAGCTGCAGCAGAAAATCATTCTTACGCTGTGTCATTTGGAGATGCTCTTTCCTCCGTCATTCTTTACGGTCATGGTTCACCTGACAATACACCTTGTTCACGAGACAAAGCTTGCTGGCCCAGTTCAAGATCGATGGATGTATCCTATTGAGAGGTAATTGTTTAAAAATAATTACTTTAGCATTACTCCCTATTCGCATGTTTAACCATTGATGCATCGAAATTTTTCCTTGTCTACTTTATAGGTTTCTTGGGAAACTTAAATCTTACGTGAGGAATAAGGCGTGGCTCAAGGTTCAATAGCGTAAGGTTATATCGGGGATGAGGTACTTCGATGACATTGAGACGTCATTCAACCGACCGCCTCGTGTAGATGATTGTCCTGAGCCTGAGCCGGAGCCGGAGGCAACTGAGTTGTTAATCCCTCGTGTTGGTAGAGCAGTTGGCGGGAGTGAGAAATTCAAACTCACGGCACTTGAGAAGTTTCAAGCACACCGACATGTCTTGATTAACTGCACCAAAGTTGAACCGTACCTTCAGTAAGCATTTCATATCGTTATATATATACATTTCCTTACATTTTATACGTACTCACATGTCATTGCATGTTTAATTGCAGGAATTCGGGAGTCATGTGAAGCGTGATTTGAGGAACCGCATACGTATTTGAGATTTGATGTTTTAAAAACGGATTTTGTTAAACAAAATGATTGATTACGCATTTGGATTTATTTGATTCATAATCCTATATAGAGGTTTATTGCCATATCGTTGTTATTTAAGGTAAATACGTTTAAATTATTTTCTCATGTATTTCACCAAATTATATAAATGGGACGTTATTCACCGAAAAACTTTTGGCTTCGATGGCATTGATGAGCTTGCACCTTCGCTTGAACTGTAAAGACTGTCATTGCTGACCAAGCTTCTAGAAATATTTTGGAGCATTGGCAAGTGGATGTAATGTTAATTTTTCATTCATGTATTAATATTTGTGGTTTAGATGCTTCACGTAATCTATAGGTAGGATCCCTATTTTTGTTTTATTGTAATTTGGAATATATATGTATATGCTATATAGAATGGAGTCCTAAATGTTGTAATGAAAATACGGACCATTGTAGAATATATATATATATATATTGGAAGTTTAGTTTATAAGTTTAAGGCTTAAGGAATGTGAGTCCCCTCTATTCGTGTCGGTCACCCCTTAGTTTTCGGGCGTGACATTCGGTTTGTCTCGAGGTCCAATTAAGGAGCGCAGATTCAATCTGTATAATTTTCATTTTGTCTCGAGGTCCAATTAAGGAACACGGTTTTAATCGTATAATTTTCAGTTTATCCGGGTCCAATTAAGGAACACGGATTCAAATGTATAATTTTCAATTGATCTGCGGTCCAATTAAGGAGTGCATTCAATCGTATAATTTTCAATTTATTTGAGGTCCAATTAAGGAGCGGTGATTCAGCTGTATATTTTTAGTTTATCCAGGTTCCAATTAAAGAACACGGTTTTAACTCTATAATTTGCGCTTTATCCAAGGTCCAATCAAGGAACACATATTTAATCGTATAATTTTTGTTTATCTCGGTGTCCAATTAAGGAGCGCAATCGGTTTATTCGAGTTCTAATCACGGAACACGGTCATTTTATCCGAGTTCCAATCACAAAACATGATCAGTTTATCCAAGTTCTAATCAAGAAACACAGTCTTTAATTGTTATTTTTTGCGGTTTATCCAAGTTCCAAACTCAACATGGAACACGGATTTACTTGTTATTTCCATTTGCTTCACTCCTCGGTTTATCCAGTTCCAAACTGAACATGGAACATGGTATTTAACCGTAATTTCTTTCATTTCATTTTACGCGAAACTCATATTTTGACCGCAATGCATTCAATTTAACTAGGTTTAGCGTTCTTCTATTTTTGGAGGTGGATCGAACTCGGATTTTAACTCTTTTCTCCTTTGCCGCAAACTTTACACGAAACTCGATTTTAACTTTAATCAATTTAACCGGGTTCCTTGTTCTTCTATTTTTGGAGGTGGACTCCTCCTTTTTGCATTCCCGCAAAACTTTACATGGAACTCAGATTTTAACCGCAATCGCTTAAACCAAGCTCCGCGTTTAATTGCTCAATCCGAACTTCATCTTCCATAATCATTTGACAGAAAAGTTTAAGGGTTCAAAAGTGTCCCTTCCTTCCATCAAACTTTTATCCCTTCAACCACATATCAAGTTACATATAGCACCCTTGCGCCCAAGTGACGATAAGGCACCAATGGCTCAAAGGAAACACATAGATATGTGGACTTGAGGAAATATGCAATGAACAATTACATATAAAGAAACAAGATTTAAAATAAAAATGTACCTGGCCTCCAAGACATTGTGAGAAGGAATTTCTTCAAATATTTCCTACATGAAGCTTCTGGTATCACTACAAGCTCGGTATCACCTTTGGCTAGATGAACATAAATGTGCACAATTTGCTTAAGCAAATGCTTGGGACAAAATTCATACTTTTCCAGATCTTTCAGAGAATTATTTCCATTGAGAACCTACTAGTTGCAGAAGAAAGTAATTGAGCTTGCTGGCTACTCTGAAGTAAATGAGAGCATACTAACCTCTTCATTTTCCAACTTTATGTGTATTCAAATAATGTTTACTTGTGAGTGGAATAGCCGTGTACTCTCCTACCTTTCTTGAGCTGGTCGTTGCTCCCATTCAGTGGTATTTGATGTCTCTGCTTTCAATTCTTTTAACTCAAGAATTTTGTTTAAACTTTCATCTAGAAGGTAAATACTACCATTGATTAGGAAGTTTAAGATTCTTAAATAGACACCATTTTCCTCTTCTTTAGCAATCTGTCTCCAAGCATTACGATGACTAAGGACTTGCCATAGGTATTCTAGCAGTTCGGTTACATTATGGCGGATGTTAAATTTGTCATAAAACTAAGTGGGAGAACCAGTGAACTCAATGTCAATGTAAAGCTTCAAAAGATTCCTCACAAGATACTCAAGAGGTAGCTTGTGCCCTTCAAATAGAGTGGCTGTAGCAGATGAGCCACTTCTACGGGGTATCCAGCAATTCAATATTTCAACCACCTTTGCTCTCAGATATGGGTTTTGATAAATTCAAGAGTGGCCATGAACATAATCATAAAGTTCATGAATTCATCCATCACAACACCATCTAAGGCTTTAGGAATCCGAGAAGCAAATAGGAGCAATTCCATTGCATCCTCTACAAAATACTCGGGCATCTTAAATCCCCCAACCAAACCATCATCAAACAATAGAAGGAAAGAGCATTTTGAATAAATGTGTTATCCCGCAATATCTGAGCTTCATAACAAAGCTTTTCCTAAGAGTGCAACTCTATTTCTTTCTCAAGTTGAGCCATATCTAATTCCAACTGAGGGGAGGATGCATGTGCCTGCATGTCTTTGAGTGTTGAAAGATTTTGTAATTTGTTAAATTTTAAGCCAAAAACCGAAGCCGCCTTTGTTTCTTATTTCTTCTTCAATCTGTTGCCACACAAAAAGCTACGAAATAAACATTGTTTTTATCATCTTCAATCAATGATGTTCTCGTTCCCACACATGAAGACGTATAGGATAGGCTTCCTTTACCAAACACTTGGTCAAATTGGGGAATGAATGCAGCTGAAGGTAGTTTCAATAAGGAAATTGAGCTTGAATCTTCTCTTCTTGAAAAAGATTAGTCTAGCAGCTCAAGTGTATGTGGAGGATTGTCTAAGAAATCGATTCAACAGACAGCCCTTTCATGTGATCAGCTTCAAAACATTTCAAGATTCAAACACATGGATGACATTTGCTTGTACAAATATTACCTCTTGGATTAAGATACTTGATATATGCCTGTAGGATTAGAATATAGCTTCGGAAATGCTTTAACTTGGCATGAGTTTGCTCTAAATCGTAGGAAGTCCTGTGCAATTGAATTGCTCCTGGGATTCCATGCTTGAAGCTATACCCAATGTTGAAAATATAAAGACATCCTTTGGCCTCTCCTCTAATCTCCAATTCAGAAATGCAGCTGGTGGATTGCCGCAAGGAATTGCAGTTTCAAGCCTTGTTGTTCCATGCAACACAACATATGATGATTACCAGGATGTAAAGGTGCCACCAGTCAAATTCTTGGGCCTTTTTAAGCAGAGCAATACAGATGAGGGTATAAACCAGCAGTCATTTGTTAAGGAATCTATATTACAGGATCTTGAGATGGTATATTACAGAATCTGCTTCCTTGACGCCCTATACTAACTTGCTAGAAACACACAACAACAGCATGTGGTGCAAGACCAGAATGTAGACCTTAGCACACAAAGAACAGCGCCACAGACCAATCACAGCGAGACGACGAGCTATGAGAAAAAGAAGCGGTTTGAATCAAACCGAGAGCACTCTAAGTTTTTCAAGTTTAAGCAAACTCGAGTCTGTCATGGTAAACTCGAGTTTCTATTAGATAGAGAGTTTTCATCTTTTAAGCAAACTCGAGTTTGAGTTAGCAAACTCGAGTTTGAGTTAGCAAACTCGAGTTTGAGTTACCAAACTCCTGTTTGTGGCGGACGAGTGCTCCTCAATATTTTGAACTTAATAAAACTCCGGTTTGCATCCGAAAACTCCAGTTTGAGCTTTGTGGACTTTAACATATTTTCACTTCAAAAAGTCCCAAACTTGAGTTTGTCACTTAATGACTCGAGTTTGCTCCTATTTCAAAATGTTCTTTTAAGCTCAATTGCAATGACCTTATATGAGAAAGAACCAAACTCGAGTTTGAGTTTTTAAACTCAAGTTTGGCTCCCGAGTAAAAGTTGCAAACTCCAACTTGTTTGAACAAACTCGAGTTTGTGTCACTTTGTTTGAAAATCAGCTTTCTCGAATTTGCGAAATCTTCATGTATGATCTAGATACTTCTTATCATCATTGATTATTATTCTTAACTATGTTTAATCAGTTTTGTTAGTGAGTTCCGGATGATTAAAAGTGTTTTAGAATGAGGATTAAGCTTAAAGCAAAAGGTGACGTCAACACATTTATTGTTGGTCCGTAAAACTTAGCATCCATTTGGAAAATCATTCTTTGGACTTTGCAAAGGTTTAAATTTTTCTTTCACCCTATGGAAGCTTCACCTCTCAATAGATTAATTTGAAGGAAAGTCAACAAGACTAGCTGAGCACTTGGATTAACTCAAAGCAAGAGAGAGACTAGACCAAGTTGCAACCTAACAACTATATTAATGTCTCCAACGATTACATTAATGATTCCAACGGTCATTTAATGCTCTCTTCATATATAAGCTATAGCATTGAAGTCTCAACAACAACTAATATTTAAGAAAACGAAAAGCTATCAATTGTTATTTGCATTTAGTGTTTTCTACCTACTCGCATGGTATCTTTGATACATTGTACTTCATTGATTATTTCATCTGCTCTTTTAGAGAGTTTAACATTTAATATCATTTATTGTAAGAATCTCAAGTCGTGGAACTATGAGATTGGGATTATCGGTTACAACTTGTAAGGGAAAGTGTATCCTAGTGAGAGGATAACTTTCGAGTACGAGTGTGTAATCGATCGAGTGATAGTGAAAAATCTTAGAGTGTATGGGGACTGAATGTAGGTCAAGGATTTAGACCGAACCAAAGATAAATCCTCTTGTGTCAAGCTTTACTCCATCTCCTCTGTTTTACCCTGTTTTCTTGTTTGTGCTTGGGTGTTCAAAATAATTTTTAAATCCCTAATTCACCCCCTCTTGGTCATTTCCTCCATTTACAAAAGCCTCAATTCCTTGCCTTCACGAGCATCATAGTTTTTGTCAATTCCATATAAATGACTATAGGGTTGTTTCACGTGGCATCGGTAAGGGAAATAAAATAAAATTTCCTGATAATTATATCCTCAACTTCTTGAGGAATCCTTTGGGGTTTTGTGGCCGCTATATCGTGACCCAAAGGAATCATCTTCGAGTCTACAATTTTCTTTACCGGCTCGGACTCAATAACCCTAGAATGAAAGAGCTTTAACTTGTTAGATGAGAAAGCACCAGAATGAAACTCTATGATTGTTCGCTCCGCATTTGGGAATTGGAATCATTGACCATCTTTGCTTACGGGGATCACAAATTTATTGACTCCCCACAGACGGCGCCAATGTTCTATTCAAGAACAAGAGATGTCTAACCCTAATGGACTAGTATGTTGATGTAGGATCGTTTAACTTTCTCTCCTAGGCATCTATGGAACAAATACCTATAAGGATGATGGATCATTGTACACGATAGGCGTTTAGCCAAAGGGGGTGTGTGTGTGTGCATAGTGACGACTAATTTGTAAATAGCCTAAGAAAGTATGCATACCTTTAGGGTTTACCTCTTATTTTATAGAGTGTACCTTAGGGTTGGGTTTGGACTTGTAGGCCTTTGTACCTCTAAGTCCAAGTGATGTGTCGTCATATATGTGCCACGTGGATTGCCCCTTGTTCGCCATATATTGAATATGGGCCTTATACAAGTCCGTAACAGGTTGGAACCCGATGAAGAATGTGAAGATGAAATATCACCTAGAAGGGGTGGATAGGTTATCTCAAAATTATTTTTCGCAAGAACCAAACAGATAAAGATGAACGAAGATAAATAGGAGAAAGACACGAGACAATTTATACTGGTTCGATCTAATACTTTGACCTACGTCCAGTCCCCAAGCACACCTTGGGATTTCCACTAACTCTTCAAATGAACACAATTACACACACTGTATAGACGATCCTTCCGTCTCGGACTCGCTCCCCCTTACAAGTTGTAATTGTACACCACACTTAAGGTTCCACAACCTTAAGATTTTACAAAACAATGATCAAAATAAGTGTTTAGAAACTCCTCACGAGTTGATAAAAGTTGAACACTGAAGTCCACAAGATATCCGAAGATATTAATGAAACAATAGAAGTTGTAATAAATTCGATTTGAATGCATAGCGTTTCAGTAGTTTGGTGAATTCAATGCTTCGGCTATTTATAGATGTTGTAATAAATTACCGTTGGTGAAGCTTGAAGATTATCTGTTGAGACTCATGAATGTATCTGTTAGATAGTGAAGGCTCGGATAATATTTTCGCCGCCCAAATAATCCAGGTGGATTTTTCAGTTTAACATTCTTCTTCATTCCTTTTGTTTTGCCCGTTGTGAGACGGCATTTAATGCGTAGATGGAATGTAGAAGAAACCTTTACATCGATCAGAGTATTGGTTACAAAGATTATCACAGATTTTGGCAACAACATTTAATGCTTCTCGACACAAATTGCTTTATGTAAATCGATGTCTAATCCATGCTTAAGTCATATGAAACTCATTAACAAACTAATTGAAAGCATTTAGGATTAATAATGAGTAACATTTAGAAGTAATGAAATAAATACATTGATATCATAGATTACGCAGACGAAGATTTCGAACGTATGGATATTGCTCGAGCAACAATCCTCGCTTGCTCGGGCAAGCTTCCCTTGAATAAGTTAAAAGATGTCATCGTCACGATGCTCGAGCAAGGATTTTCATCTGCTCGAGCATGGTGCTCAAGCATGAATAATTCATGCTCGGGCAAGGCTTTTCACAAGAGTTGAATAGTGTTCGTAGTCGCCGATGCTCGAGCATTCCAATACTCTTACTTGAGCAAGACACGACAGAGGCGAGAATTTGAGAATTCGGTGATGCCGCTTGAGCATGCTTTTTCTCTTGCTCGAGCATGGTATTGTCATGCTCAGCAAAGGCCATATAGAAGTGAAAAATGAGAACTTGAGGGATGCTGCTCGAGCAAGCATTTGTCTCTGCTCGAGCATGGTGCTCGAGCATGAAAATTTCATACTCGGGCAAGCGCCACGCAGGCGAAGAATGATTGATTGATGGATGCTGCTCGAGCAAGTATTTGTCTCTGCCGAACATAGTGCTCGAGCATGCCTTCCTTGCTACTCGAGCAAGACTTTTTGACTTGCATATTCTTGCTTCGCTCGATGCTGCTCGAGCAAGGAATTGCTCCTACTCGAGCATGGTTGCTTAGCTAATTACAATGCTCGTCTCGACGTTGCTTGGGCATAACAGATGTGTTGCTCGAGCATAACTATTAAAAATTACTTCCTTGCTCTGAAACCCGATGATGCTCGGGCATGATCAATGAGCTGCTCGAGCAAACCATAATTTAGACGATTATGACTCAATTTAATAACTTAGAATTTGTAATCATCAAAACACCGAGAACTAACCGAAGGAAGATATGGAAATAATCAATGTGGAGCAAAATGCTTTCATCTTCGAATTCGTCGATAGGAGTATCAAATCCCGATTCGAGAGGAACGCCAAGGTCGATCCAAGGTATCTATAAATTCTATAATTTTGTTTTTAAGTAGCATTGTTAATTCTGTTAAATAACGTGGTTTTGTTTTTATATTCCTTCATAATTGAAATTTTTTTCTCCATAAATCAAAGAGTTGACATACTTTAAAATTATATATATGTTTTTTTTAAAATATTATAAATATTAGGGGACTTAGTTTGGATCTCGATAGAGACTTCGGCAAGTGCACCCATTGTTACAAGTAATAAAGTAGTGAGTAAAAGATCGTTCCCACGAGGAATAGTACTCCAACCACTAATTCGTTATTTCACTTTAGTTGGACCAATGAGTAATAGGAGGTGAGTTGTAACCAAACAGAATTTTTAAGGAATTTAATCGAAAACACGCATTCAAGATTAAGAATCTCAAAACGATTGTTTAGAAAAATTAATCAATAGAGAAAAACGCAGCTAGGGCATAGAAATCCCCTATGTTCATCCAAGTATTTGAATTAAATCCCTAATTGACTATTACTCCCATGATTGACGATCAATTCTCTAAAATTAGACTAAGTCCCAATGTCTTGACGCTACCTTAGTCCGTTATCTTTCAAAACAACTTAATGTCTTAGTATTGTTTGGAAAGATCAATGTATTTAAACCAGAATTATGAGATCGCATAAACTCGTAAGCCTATGTCTAGGTCATGCAACTTTATGACGAATTATCGGTTCGATTAAATGCACCAACATCTCTATTGTCATACACCAACCTATGAACAATCTAAAAGGTGATCAATCTTTAAGAAAGCTTTAAGCAAAGATAATTCATTCAATCATGGTAAATAACGTTCAATCAAGAATTCAAACAAATACTTAAACTCGCATAGGGTTCATCCTCGCCCTAACTACTAAAGAAGACTAGCCAAGCATGGCTAGGTTAGCAAAATAGAAGAAGAGAGATGAAAATTAGAATTGTTCTTGCGTCCTCTTTCTTCCTTCAAATGCCTCGAACTTTTATTCCTTCGTCCTTTCTCTCTAAACCTTTGGTAAATACCGAGATTTAGAGAGCATAAGGATGTTTCTTTTCTTTTTTTTGTGCTTTTCTCACTTGAGTGTCTTGTCTCTCTGTGGTCTGTGTGTCTCTCCCTTGTTCTTTATATAGAAATTCCCTTAGGCTGACTTGGGCCGTGATCTGATCCTGTCTTAAATAAAAGATATGCAATATCCTTTTGAGATCTCCAATCACCTCCAAATATTTTGTAATCCACTCTCTCATATCACACAATTAATTCAAATTGATTTCCTTTCTCTGCTCCTTTCTCAATCACTAATAACTCCTGCAAGATATATAAAATAGTAATAAATTTAATCCAATATATCTCGAATTGATACTCATTTAATTATAAAATATGCACTTATCGGATTCATTAATCAATAACTATACTTTATTGATTATTATTTTGAAATTTTTGTTTATGTCTTTTATAATTGATTTTTTAATCTCCAAATTAATCAATAAAAATAATTTATTGATGATTACTTTCTGATTTCCTTTTTTCTTTTATATTCCTGATTTGGTTCTAATTTGTTTAGATTATGTCTTTGCGTTGTGATTTGTTATAGGCTTTTGAACTTAAGTGCAAAAATATTAATATAAATTTAAAGAATTTCAAAGTCTTGAAGAAATTCCCTTTATCTCTTAATGTTGTATGCTCTTGGAAAAATTTGAATGAGCCAAAAGAAAAAACATATACAAGTGCCTACACTTATAACTGATTTCATATAACCTAATTGAGTTATCATGTATATATGAACTTCCTCACGCTCACGGGCACTGACTCTTCTTTTGTTAAAAGAGGAGAGACCTGTATAATTAAGGTAAAAGAAAAAGGTGGAATTTAAGTATTTTACTCAGAGAGAGAGAGATTCCCATTGTTCCTATATATAAGAGTTTAATAAGCGACATAGTTTAATAAAGCAGTTAAAAATAATAAGTATATATGAAACAAAATTTTGTTTTCCAAGTATAACCTTATTTATGATGGGGCAAGTAAGAAAGAGAAATAAAGTAAATAAAACTATCACCAACATTTTAATTAATACAATACATATAATTAATTATGGGTAAAAACGGCAGAAAAAGTCATTAAATCTTGAGACAAATCTTCTCAAACTCTTATAAAAATACGAAAAGAATTTAAATCTTGACCTCTTACAAAATTGACAAATAAACATTTATTACCCTCTAAATTTTATTTTTAATAAAGATTATTACTCTCTAAGTTAGTTATATCACGGAATAACCCATTTTTTTAGAAAGCACTGTGAACCACTGCCAGGGAGTAATAACGACTTTTTACGTGAACACTCTTTCTTTCTTGCCAGCAACGCCGATCGCGAAGGCTTTTCCTCTGAGACATGCCGTCGAGCACTATGAAGCAGGTGGAAATGGAATGCCACATTCCCTACGGATTCCCCCAGAAGTCTTAAGTAGTATTTTCGAGAGACTTCCGGTAAGAACCCTAATCCAATTGCAATATGTGTGCAAAGATTGGAAAAATCTCTTAAACAAACCATCTTTCATCCAATAACATCTCCGATTCTCCGCTCATGAAGACCCATCTCTTCTTATTCATTGCCCTACCGCTCTTAATCCTTTGGAATTATATACCTTTAATAGCGAGATGCAAGTCCTTCCAGTTGAAAGCGTACAGTTGACTGAATTCTCACGCGGTGCTACAGTAATCGGTTCTATCAATGGCTTGGTCTGTGTCAAATCCAATTACAAATTTCTTAACATCTTAGTTTGGAATCCAGCAATAAGTAAGTTCAGACTGTTGACCAGAGAGGCTAATCTTTCTGTCCAACTGGGATTCGGGTTCTGTTCAATCGTGAAAGATACAAGGTTGTGAGTATTAGTAATCGTGGTCATGGAATCTCTGGCCTTATTCGTCAAGTGGAAGTTTATTCATTGAGCACATATTCATGGAAGGAAGTAGAAGTTAGGGATTATTGGATGGCTTGGAGATTAGATCTGATGGGTGCAGTACTAATGGAGCTATCTTTTGGTTTGGGTTTAAGAAGGGTAATGGCCATTTGTTAGTTTCATATTGCATTGAAACAGAAGAGTTTGCCTTGATACCATCATCTATTTCACCCCCTGTATGGATTGATTCATTTTTCTATAGCCTTTCTGTGTATGAGAATAAACTTGATTTGCTTTCTCATACTACCACTGGAAACAATGAATATTCTTTGATTGATTTGTGGGTGATGGAGGAGGGTAAACATAGTATATCTGAGGAAAGATGGAGTTGGACTAAGAAATATAGTATCGAGCACCCTTACGCGTTACTTCCATGGGTTGTATGGAGGAACATGATAGTTTGCGATGTTGTATCTAAACATGAAGTGGTAGATCGTGGACTAATAAATTTTGTTCTGGTCAATCTCACTACCGATGAATTGAAGAGGTTTGCGTTCCACAAATATGGCATTGCTTTTTATGTTTTCAGTTATGTGGAAAGCCTTGTGCCGGTTGACTAAATCCTTCAGGAGTATATTGCAGATTTACTTAAGAGATATTTTGCTGGAAAGGAATATGTGACAGTTAAGATCATTTTGTACATGTTAGACTTGATACCCGGTATAGATTTTATCTAGAATTACAACGGTTAATGCAAATACTCAATACATGACGTTTGTAGCTTTATTAGACCTACCTACTGTGCTATCCAATTGTTCAGTTTTCACAAGTGTTATACAAGTGATTTTGAATATACAGTTTTATAAGCAGTTTTCCAATTTTCAGGTGGTTATGTGATCTTTTTATGATTGCATTGTTGATGAATTAAAAAATATTCAAGTTTTTGGGGAAGTTGACAATACAAAGACCTTTTTCCCCATCCCAATCCGTTTAATATCACTTTTCATAGCATTTTCATTTTTTCATTATCTCTTGGTGCCTACCAAACATAAATGTTTTTCGTCTTCCTGTCAATTTTTTCTACTAGACAAAGATCACTATGAAATAATTGGCAATGGACCATGACAAAGATCTTCTGTCGGACAATATTATTTTAGACAGTTCTGAAAGGCTGCTTAAAAGATCCCTCATCATATTTGATTCATTTTGCAAAGATTTCTTATTTAGATACTATAAATGTCACCTTTCACCATGGCTGACCTCATCCAGTTTTCTCACCAAGCATTATGATGGAATGGGAGATTCATATATAAAAGATTCATAAATAATTTCGTATGACCCAGAACAGAAGATCCAGAAAGGCTTAAACCCTGTGTTCAGGAGATTTTTCCTTATTTTGATAATCGCAAGAGTAAAGAGGTGGTAGACAAGTAAGGGTTAGGTGCAATAAGAGGTATAGGCAGTGATAGCTTTTGGCGTAGAGAACCTTGATTTCAAGAAGCGTATGGGAAATTCTGTCAATTTTAGTGAAGTTAAGGTTTTTTAGAGGCCAGAACTCCGGCTTTGTGCGGCTTACTACTATGTTATTATGGTAACTATCTGATTTCTTCTTTTGTGATTTTCATTCTGTATTTAGGTGTATTTGGGTTTAGAGGTTTAGCTGGAATCAGTTTCCTCTGAAGTACTTTTTAATTCCAGTCAATACCCTACATATAGCTTTCAACCCCTAGTCCCATGAATTTTTGTATTAAAATATATGGATCATTATAATCTGTTTAAAAGCATAATATCAATTTTCTCCAAAATACTCCGTCCGCGCAGTTGTCTTCAATTTATAAGCAGCTTTCTCTCATATCATATGTTTCGTTCTACACATAAGCAACAATTTGACTTTGTTTAAGAATTGAATGCATTTTTTTCATTTTCACACCAACAAATGGCATGTTTCTCTTGTTTCATTTTCCCACACATTCTCTCTTGTCCATTTTCCAGCTACTACCTTTATTTTTATTTTTATTTTGTATTTTTCAAAAAAGCCCCACAGCCACTTATCAAAGTAAAAGCATGTAATCATTCCAATTACTCAAAATTCTCTGAACTAAACCATTAACTCTCAAAGCCTTGCATGTTTTTGGTTCTCGTCTTCACAACATCTTTCAGGATTGTCGTTCCTTCTAATGCAAAACAAACCCCACCAATTTCAGATATCTTCAAAATCCACCATGTTTGGCGCCAAGTTCAGCAATGGGGAAACAAAAATATGAATTCTAAACACCCCATGATCATCATTCACTTACATCTCTCCCAAATGTGTCAGCAGCAATCTTCTGCTTCACAGCTTCCTCTATTTCCAGTGTCAGTGGAATAGGAGGTGGGGCTCATTTCATACCCATTTTAACTATTGTGGCCAAACAAGACCTCAAAACAACTTCAAGTCTCTCATCTTTCACGGTCACAGGAGGATCAATCGCAAATGTCATGTTCAATTTGCGCAGAACAAATTCCAAGTTCGGAGGCAAGTCATTGATTGATTATGACATAGCACTTTCTTTAGAACCAAGCATGCTTCTTGTGTGAGTGTTGTAGTAATCTGCAACACGGCGTTCCCACAATGGTTAGTCACTCTTCTGTTGGTTGTTTTTCTTGCCTGGTCAGTCATAGTGATATGTAAGAAAGGGTTGAAGACTTGAAGTTATGGAAGACTGAATCAGAAGAGATAAGGAGAAATTCTGGGAATACTGAAGAAAATGGAAATGACAAGTTTGAGGAACCTCACCATGGGTAATAATGAAAATAGCAGATTGAAGCTTCCACAGCTGAAATTAGGGGTTTGCTTCTGGTTTGGCTTTCTTTCTTCGCTATCTATTTTCTTCGTGGCAGTAGAAATGGACAGGTAACGGATCTTTTCCTCTTCCTCTTCCTCCTCAGTGTCTGATTTAATTTGCTGACACTGGGATTAGATTAAGAATTATAACCATGAATATTTGACAAAGATATAACCCTCGACACGAAACAATTATTTTATTACAATAAAATTGTAGTGTCTAAGCTTATTAAAAATTCACAACATATTTGGTACTCCTTTAGGCCTAAATGTAGGAGCTAGTTTAAAAGCATATTTTGATCCTAAATGTAAGACATTTTTTTATTTTATTTCTCATATTTATCAATTTTTTCCATACTAATTTATCTAATTTAGAAATTAATATCAAATATACTATTACACATGAGGCCCTGTGGTGTGGGATATTGGATTCTGTCATCAGTTCAAATACCAGTTGCTCTGATTTTAACAGCTTGGGTTGTGTTTTGTGAAAGAATCCCACAACACCAAACTCAATGACAACACGTCCTTAAAAAGCAAATTATTGAAAAATATTTTTCTCTAGCTATTAAATGTTTCTCACAACCTCATTCAATCAAAATAAAGCTAACTTCAATGGAAATATAATGCAGGGTCAAGACCAGTGCAGAGATGTAACATCAAAGAAGCTTCTCTTTCCATTGATGGCATTACTAGTAGGGATCTTAGGCGGTGTTTTTGGGAAGGGTTCATCGTTTGTTATGTCACTGACATAAGGTATGTCAAGTCACTCCAAAATTACGTCGTTTTGGCCTTTTGGGAGTTCATTAATTCCCCTAACCCCAAAACAACGTTATTTTGGGGGTTAGGAGAATTAATGAAAGGTATTTTGGTATTTTTGTTTTTGTATTTATTACATGATTTTTATCAAAACACCCTTCATTAATTCCACTAACTCCTAAAACGACGTCGTTTTGGGGTAACTTGACATAATTTTATGTCAAGTGACATTACAAACGATAAACCCTTTTGGGAATAGGAGGTGGAATGCTAATGAGTCCACTTCTTCAGGAAAAACCTGATTTTGGAGAACAGAGTTTCTCAAAAGCTAATCAGTCCAACTTCTCCCCAAACCATGGTTACTTCATTAATCTTTTTTTTTTTTTTTTTTTGGGGGCTTGGATGAAATCACACAAAACCTTGGTTTTACTTGAAAAAGTGCTTTTCTGCTGGTTGGCTAAACATTACACTAAGGAGTAAAATACAAAGAATGAGTCTCTAAAGCTGATACCCTCTAATGTTGGTGAAGTTACAAAGAAATGAAAAACAATAGGCATGGTATAACTTCACCAACATCTTTAAGAATTCCCATCCGTAAAATAGTTTCAGCTCCCTGAATTTAGCAGACTAAAAATCTATTTTCATAGTAAATAAAAAATTACTTATTTAACATTAAAGTCAAGAAAGTCAAAGTATTTTTCTTCAGAATTGATATTTGACACCTTCTTTCACGGTTCGAAGCAGCAGCACCTGTTGCCCCTTATAAATGGAGCTGAAGAGTACAGATATCTGGATGACCAAGAAAACAGCTCTTGATTACCTGCTTATACAAACCAGGCACCATATCAAAAGTAGTTCAATTCTTTAGTTTCATTTGCTAAGTAAAAGTTTGTGAATAATTTGTATTGCAATCATCTAATATACTTCTCTTCACCTCTGGTGTTATATTGTCAAAAGCAAATCTCAAGGGTTGGCATATTGGTTAAAAATTTACTTTATTGCCTCACCTGGTTGATAATGAAGATACAACCTTCACATTGTCCACGACAGATTTAGTCTCAGTTGACACAAAAGCTGATTTAAAAATATCCTCACCATAAATAAATAAATAAAAACAAGGCCTGCATGTACCTGTTCTCTGCAAATTTGACATGATAGATAAACTATACAGACGTAGTGACCAAAGCAATCAAATCTTAAAACTTGAATGCCATATCATAAAGGCTCATATTTTTCCATCCCTTAATTATATTCACGGTAATATTCTTATCCCTTAAATTTTATTTTTTTCTCAAAAATCTCTACCTTTCAAACATCATCAGATATTCCTTCAGTCTCATTCTATTAGTGTTATCATCAATGGTCCATACTTTCTCTTAATACTTACTTTCATATGCACTCTGATATGTCGATTCAATCTAATGATTGAGAAAAGAAAATATCTCAAGCTTTCTTTACCTCGATTGTACCCAATATACTTATTGCATATTCACCATAATAAGTTTTTTCAGCCTATGAAGTATCAGCAAGAATAACTTGAATAAACATAAAACCAGGTCTCAAAAACAGAAAATGGGTTATAGCAGCACCACTAGCGAATCCTAATTGCATAAGCAAAAAGTAGGGGAAAATCACTGTCAGTCTCAAAGTACATAATTAATCACAAAAAGTCCCACACCAAATTCTCCTCAAGGGACTTTTTGTGATTAGTTGTGAATGAGTTACTGAATTCCCCTCACAAAAAGTCTCATTGTCAATATGGCTTTTAGGTTGTCAAAATGGTTTTATTAGTTGTTAAAATTTTCCTATGAAAATCTCGTTGTGAAAATGACTTCTAATGTTGTCAAAATGGCTTTTTGTTGCAAAAATTGTCCAGTTCCTAAAATTCTACACACCGGAGGAAAAACTTGCAGAATTTTTACAACATGAGAAGTCATTTTGACAATATAAGAAGCCATTTTCACAACGAGATTTTCATAGGGCATTTTAACAACTAATAAAGTCATTTTGACAATGAGAGTTTTTGTGAGAGGAATTCAGCCATTAATAACAAAAAGTCCCTATGTGGGGAATTTGATTTGGTACTTTTTGTGATTAATTCGGTACCTTGGGACCTAATAGTGATTTTCCCAAAAGTATTGAGAGAAAATGAAGACGACCGAATTCTGTTTAGAAAGAATTAGTTCAAATTTTCATATGAACATTATTAATGAAGATAAAAAGAACTAGATATTACTATGGGAAAATTAATTTTTTAATCCTATATATTTTCACTCGATCATAACTCGGTCACTAAAGTTTAATTCAATGCAACTCGTCTCTCAAGTTTTACTCATTTAATCCATCATGTAACATCCCAATTTCAGAGCCAATTTTTTTTTTTCAAACAGTAGAGCATCGGAACAAAATATTGAGTAGTTGATTATAACAATAACAGTGGCGTAATCGCCTGTTCATAAAGATTAATACATTATCTGTTTAATGACTAGACGTCCTTGATCGGGTCTCCACGCGATCTTCATCTTCATGTGAGCTGTCCGCTCCGCTTACTCTTATCCTCCGTCCTTGGTCTCTCTCTCCGCACCTTGATGTGATGCTATAGTAAGACACGAGATCCAATGCCCATCGGATCTCGTAACAGTTAACCTCATGCTTATATAACAAGATATGATCAACATATATTTCTAGAAATACAGAATGATCCTTGATCATTAAATAACAACTACCCTACAAGCAAAGTTATCTCGCTGCACTATTCACCGGTGACACGATGATCGGTCGTGTCCTCAATGCTAGGAAAACATAACGGTATTATCAAAACCATAACCCGTGAAGTCAGTATAGTGATTATCTAAGTTTATTACCTTAGTCAATGTGCATGGCCTGAACGAGTTCCACCCATGGCTTATGAAACTATCCGTATCATATATAAGCGAGACTATAAGCATCAGAGTCAGTGTTACAGTACGCCGCGAACGTACCTTCGTTTGATGGTACTTCGGTACTTTTGACGGAAATGACACGTTTTACGGAAAACGGCGAGACGTCCAACAAGGCACGTCGGATAGCGTAACGGCAGAGAAATCGAGTTTCGATGTCCAATAAGAGTAATATCACTTTTATTAGTGATTTGACATTATAATGCATTTTAGGTAAAAATTACCATTTTGCCCCTATACCCCTAATTGGCGGAATTTCGCCAGCACTTCGTTACTTTGGCTCCGATTTTCCAAAATTTTGCCAGAACTTCGACCCAATGATAATTTTCGAAATTCTAGACTAATATAGCCCTATCATATGATATCCAATCATGCTTGAAAAATTAAAGGCTATACTAGCAGTACTACTCTAACTACGAAAGCTTAAAGCTTGCTATTTTAACTTTCAACTTTCGAGACTCAATCCCTACTATGTTTTCACCTTGTCGGGCATCTTTCAATGCAATGAGGCCTAAAAACAAGAATAGGAATCTCATCTCCTACTTCCTAGATCTAACTAACAGTTCTACCAAAACTACCGAAAGAACTAAAGACTAAGGACCGAAGAACTTACCCGTTGAAGACTTCTGCACAATTTTGCCCAGAGCTTCTCTCTCTACTTTCCCTCTCTAGATTCGGCCAAGAGGAGTGAAATGGATGTGAGAATCCAAGAGCACCTTATGCCTATTTATAGGAATCTGTAAGGACATAAATGTCATTTTCCACTTTGATCTTAAACCATGTAAATTCAAGCTTAAATGGTGTATAATTCTTGTCCATGGAAGCTTGTTTGGTCGAAATAAGGGGTGATGTGGCTGCTTTGGAGTGGTTCCAAGAATGGTGACTCTTGTTGCTTTATGGCCCGGTCTGATAGAATTTCCCGATCGGTACCCGATTCGCGTAATTTCGGAAAAATCTCAAACTTCTGAATTCATAACTCTGAAGATCTTCTCTTCCTCATCAATAATATCTAATTTAACTTAGATTTCGGTCTCTTACAGGGTTCCAACAGTCCAGTTGAAGTTTTCTCGAAAAACGTGTCCGAACGTGTCCTAGGTTTGAACGCATTTCGGAATCATCAACTTCTTGAAAAAATTCACCGATTCCATATATGTCCAGATAAATTCAAACTCATTCCTAGATGTTGAGTTAGAATTTATTTTCTTCATATCCAAAAATGTGCGTATCTGCATTTTTCCCTATTTCGTCTTATTAGGAAAATGCACAATCGGCTTCAGAATTAACTTCCGGAAGAGTCTAACGGAAGATAAAATTCCACTGATCAATATTTTACCTTGACTTTGGAAATCTCATTCCTAGATCTCTAGATAGGGTCCGTTTCCTATTTATCAAATCACTATTCACAAAATTATATTATAAAATAATATAACATTAATTAATTATATTATATAATAATAAAATTTCTAAACTAAGTTTCTCGTTTTTTTTTCTGCCCTTTTTTTCTTTTATTTCGTTTTTTATTATTATTTATTTATTATTTATTTGATTAATTATTTATTTATTTAAATAATTATTTTTACAAAATTTTCCTATTGGTCTATTATTGCATTTAGGCTTAAAAATACCTAAACTCAACTATTTTTCTCCAAAATTTCCAATTAATTAGTAAACATGTTTTTACTAATTTTAAAACAAAAACCACTAATTTTAGGGTTTTACATAATTACTGTGAATTTCCTTTGCTTATGTTTAAGTAATTAGCCCAATATTACCTAATTACTTAATTATCACAAATTGATAATTTTCTTACTTAGAATGCCACATTACCTCATAACTTTTGCCCGACATTTTTGCTTTCATGTCTTACGCATTATATTAGAATTTACAAGGGTAATTTAGTCATTTCAATACTTTTGAGCATTCTTATTCAATTTCTCCAAGTTTGTAATTAAATTACCACAATTAGAGATAATATACTCTCTCAATTTTAATAATTATTTCCTTGCCTCTTAGGATTTTTCACAATTTTCCTAAGTTATTTATGTCCCTTAGGGCATTTTCATCATTTGGCACTTTGGCCCTTAGATTCTCTAATTTCCAAGAGATTTTTCTTAAGCTAATTATTACTTAATATTTGACACCTCATATTCACCTACTTTCTATAGGTATAATTTTTACCAAATTATGATACGGATTTTTGGGGTATTACATATCAATTCTGATATTAAGGGGAGAAAAATATATATATAAAAGGACCTTTTACACAACACCACACCAGTATAAAACAGTGAAATAATGTTGCAAGATTAGAACAACTAAAAAAATGTGGTTTCCTATTTAAGCATTATATATCCTTGCTTGTCCTCCGCCTTGACATACTTTACGTTTATTAGCTATAATCCTTATATATTAAGCGTTATGAATGCTCAAATCTGTAGTAGTGATTGTGTAATGTGCTTGATGAAGAAATGGAAGGCCTTGAGGAGGAATTTATAGGCATTTTCATGTGGAAAATTAGACTACCGTGTAATTCATGCAATGGGAGTGAAAGAGACTGGTGAATCTATTTCTAAATAGTGTAGAAGGTAAATTTTGGAGGGATCCTAAGTGTTAAAAACTAAAAGGATTGATACAATCATTAATCCCTCAAATTTCTTCTTATTTTGGTTTTGGACTCATGTTTCAAATCATGAGTTTTAGTCTCTCAAAGAGTAAAACGATTTAGATTTTTATTAAATTATAAGGATCCATGTTTTAAACAGAGTGAAATAAGAGGAATCAAAACCAAAATGAGGGCAAACTTGAGGGACCAATGATTGTAGTAACCCAAACTAAAAATAATACACTCGTGAAGATGTTAATGATCTCTGAGGACTCCTTGTGAATGTGAATGGATAGAAATTCTCCATGAAACCCTAGTATTAAATATCTACATCAATGTTTTTGTATATTTTATTAGTCTCTTGAATTGGGTAGTTCTGATAATATTGGGGGTTGGCTGGGGGTTTTATATGGAAAATGTCTTTCTCTTTTTTTACTTAACAACTTCGTTATTGGATATTTCCAAAAAAAAACTTCGGTAATTTATTTGTGTTTTGAATCAATTTTTAACTTTGGAGTTTTATCCCAGAATAACATAAAGAATTGAAGAAGAAGAAGAAGAAAGTTCCTACAAAATTTACTCGAGAAATAACATCAGGCATATATAATGAAAGAGTATAAAAATTGGATATTAATTAATTCACATTCTTTATTATTTTTTATTAATTGCAATTTACAATATATTATTAAGTACTATAAAAAATTTAAATTTAATTATTTTTGAATAATAAATGAACAGATAGAAGGAATCTCGGTTGAATTATAATTAATTAATTATCATTCGAAATAAAACAACTACTTAAAATTAGATGTTGTCCATATTCATGTGCTAAATAATAACTTATTCTGATGTACCTACTATTTTCTTTTCAATTTCATATAACTAAAGTTGTTGATTTTTAAAGTGGAGTAAACATACCAACATGGAGTTGTTCTCGCGGTATAAGGCCTTGCTAGATTTTCCTAGGTCTCGAATTCAAGTCCCCGAGGAGATGTTGGGAGGGACAATCACGAACTCCAATATATCATAAGATTGGAGAGGGGAGCAAGAAGAGGAAGATATGTAGTTCAGAAGAGGTGGAAGTCCTCAGTGCTAGATATTATTTGGTCCCTCTCAATAATTACAAATTTTAAGATATACTTTAGATTAAATGTTAATTTTTAATCCTTCTCTCTAATTCTCCCTAAACTAAATTTATATTATATAAATTTGTACTTATTTTGGTGGGCATATAAATATATACTTATACTGAAAGGTAAAGACGCCAAAGATAAGCATGGAGGAGTTCAAAGTCTCAGAACGGATCTGTGGAAATTTCTATTTATCACCGCGGATAAAAGAAAAAAATGAATAAACGTGTGTTACAAGTCCCCTTTTTCTTTGTTTCAAACGCTAAAGAGACCATCATGAAAGTTTTATCTTTTTAGTCATTAGCACTTCCTGACTTTTTGACAAAAGAAAGAGAGTAATCGTACAAAAGTTATATCTTTTTAATGGAGATTTTCCTTTCGTTTTCATTTGATATTTGTTTGCAATTTTTCATATTCTTAGGTACAAGCCAATTTTAAAGCATAGAGTATTTTTCATAAATCTAGGTCACAACTAATTCAAGATTCTTAAAAACAGGATGTCATAATTTGTAGTTTTAGGTTTGTATAGGTTGAATTGTGTTTGGGCCTCGATTATATATATCATACCAAGCTATGTTAGTGTCTTATTTGACACGTTACATAAATTAAAATGAGATAATTTGCATAGAGTTTCCACACATTGTGTATGAGGGGCGAAGAAAATAAGCATTTGAAGATAATAATCCTCCCAAAATGTTCTTTAAAAAGGAAAATGGAATATCGTTTGCCGTAGAATAAGTTCCTAAATCAAAGGGCTTAAGTCCTTCGTCAATAACGACGAATAAAAGAAGGATTTATAGAATAATATACTTTCTTCGACAGTAAATGTAAAAGCTAATTAATGAGTTTACTTTGGTTCTAAATGAAAACCTCAATCCACCATCTCCAAAAAATTTCAAGTTACCCCGTTGATTGTATGTTAAGAGGGTTGATCCATAAAAATTATTTAAATAGTATTTTAGGTACAACAATGTACATTTTTACAAATAACTTACTTGTTCCTTAATAACTGCAAATCCACATTTTATACCTTATTCATTGCTTATAGAAGGCGAAGGAGTGGGTCTGTATGTGTCAGTAAGTTTGGAAAATTAATAGCATAATTTTTAGATTGAGCCATAACTCATTTAGTTAGATGAATTAACATCAAGCTTAATGCCATGAATATATTCTCTCTTTTTTTTTTTGGATATAAACAACGGAAAAGGTATGAATATATTATAATCTTACAAAGCAGAACAACGATACATTAATTAAAAAAATCAAAAAATCCAATGCTTTGCCAAAGTCATTCTCAAGGTCCAAAATGACCCTCTTTAATTAATTCACATATTCATACTTTACGAGAAAATTAAACCACTAAACACGGCCTCTTTTAGTTTCGCAAGCTAGTCATGGCATAAAGGGCAAGTCGTCTTTTTTTTTTTGGTGAAGTAGGAAAATTTTGTATATTGAAAGGGAACTAAAAGGGAGTATATGAAAATACACACACACACATAGATTGTGTGTTTACTAAACTCATAACTTGAAAATCTCATTAGGATCGAACTTATTACATCGATCACATTAATTATTCATTATAGCCAGGCATTCATAGGCCTCTAATTAGCTGACACAAGATAAACTCAAGCACACAATCAAAACCATATGCTTCATAAACCTAGCTAAGCTAGTAAGGCTTTTGTCCATTGTAGTTACCAGGAGGGTCATAGTTACAGCCAATGAAAGTTCCTCCATTGTCACACGTCACTTTGGCACAGCCGACATGAACCGAATCCTTCCACACCACCTGAGTATAGTGCCCGCACTCTTGCCCACTAGCGCACGAGTTGCTGTTGTAGTCGTAGTACGCCTTCTCGTCCACCCACATCTTCACGGCATCAGCTCCGCTCATGTCGCCGGAGCTCCATGCAATGTTCTCACCGTATTGACCATTGGAATGGATCAATTGGCAGTCAGCCTTGCGTTGGCTGGCATAGTTTTGTGCATAAGCGGCGACAGTATCATCCCAAGCTATGTTTGGAACACCCACTTGTGATCTTGCTGCGTTGTGGGCATTCACATAGTCTTGTGGTGAATCCTGAGCATTGGCTATGAGGACAAAGAGAAAGAAGAAGAAGGAAACTGAAAGCTTGGATGATAACTTCATTGTGTGTTTATTGTGTGATGTATTGTGTTTGATGAAGAAATGGGAGCCCTTGAGATGGTATTTATAGGGATTTTCATGTGGAAAATTAATAGCGAGTTGTTCATGTAATGGAAGAAAAAGAGACTTGTAGAAGAAGGAAGTTCGGCCCAGAAAAATAACATGGAATTACTCAAAAATATTAAACACCATTGAAAGAAAATAGCGAATAAACAGTTAAAATGATTATCATTGATTGTAAGAACAAAAATTGGATTTTTCCCCAAAAGAGTATAAAAATTAGATATTAATTAATTAATTCACATATGTTTACATTTTATTAATTTTTTACTAACTATATATATGATATAATTGCCATATAATAATATATTTACACACACACACACACACACATTCTGATCTAATTACTAGAAACTGCCTAAATTTTTCTTGTCATTTCATATAATTAAAGTTGTTATTTGTTAAATTAATTAAGTTGTTATTGATTTCCAAGTCATCACTAACACTTAAAATTTCAAAATGAAAGTTCTTATTAATTTCTAAGTCACACCTTCACAATAATTCTCAATCGAAGGCTCTGAAGCTTTAGTAGCCAGTATCGGAGCTTGTTGACAGAGCTCGATCCAATGGTTGACAAAGATGGCCAGCGGCTAGTTGTGGTCATTTCACAAAAAAGTTTATTTAATTTCTGAAAAGTTCCTAGGCACTTCATAATTTATTGGTTAATTGGGAAAATAAATATGTTCATATAGTTTTACCCTTTTATTTCAGTGGTCCTTATATGATTTTTCCCCTTTTTTATTGGTTAATTGGGAAAATAAATATGTTCATATAGTTTTACCCAAATTTTAACAAGGTCTATGTAGCGTTTTTTTCCTATTGAGCCCTTGCACTATTTAGTCAACCATAGGCATTAGACTAGTCCCTATACTTGTAATATGTTAATTAGAGTTAATAAATTATAAGTATAAGGACCAATACTTATTATTGAAAATTTTATAAGAACCCAATAAAAAGGAAAAAAATATACAAGGACTTATTTAAAAATGAAGCACAATTACATGGACACGCAAGTTAATTTGTCAGGTGAATGTTCAAACTGAATTGTCTGATTAGCGGCAACGATTGTGCAGAAAAATCAGGATCAATACTTTTATAAATATTCAGTATGAAGTATGAACACCAACTTTAACTTCGAGTCAATAGTAAATAAATATCCAACCGTGAAACATGTTGAGTCGTTAGAGATTATTTTTAAATGAAAATATTAGTTAAAGAAATCCTAAATATTTAATTTTTGTTATGAAAATAAAGATATATCTAGGATAAGAGATAGAGAACAAGAACAAGAGAATAGAGAAGAAAGAAAGAGGAGAGTAATTCTTATTTTAGTGTGTCTCAAATACATAACATATGCCTTCTATTTATAGGCACAACTCTCTAATCTACAATTAATGTAATCCCATAATCATAGTGATAAATGGGTGAGAATAGGAAACTATGGAGAATAATAAATAATGGGAGATATGGACATCCACAAATATGATATTCATAACACTCCCCCTTGGATGTCTATTATGAATATGCCTCATTAAAAACTTTAATTAGGAAAAACCCGGTGGGATAAAACCATAGCTAAAGAAAAGAGTACATCATTCATTGATAC